>CM077154.1:123385605-123885421 GCA_039583875.1 Platanthera guangdongensis | reverse complement strand
CTCCCAAACCCTCCCCTCCTCCCAAAAACAGGAACCAGCGGCTCTTCTTTCTCACGATCTGCCCGATACCGAACTTACGTGTGACTTAATTCCAGCGTGCGCGAGGAGGAGGCACGCGACGGAACTGGGACGCGAGGAGAGGCACGCGACGGAGAGGAGGCACGCGACTTCTGGCGCGACGACTTCCAGCGTTTTCTTCTTCTACCACGTCCAGATCGCCTGTGAGTATAATAAATCTCCTCTCCTTTTTCCCTTCCCGTCTTCTCACTATCTCCTCTCCTTTTCCCGAGCTTGACCTCACCTTTTCCGTCTCCCTCTTCCAGTCGTCTCCCTCTAGCGCTCAACCGCGGCCGTAACTCACGATTAGATGAGAAGCAGACCCTCCTCGCGGATCTTGTAAGAGATGGAGCAAACATATTTGCTTGTATGTGTGACTACACCGAAAATTGGCTGAAAATTGGATTGAAAATTAGCTTATCCGGAAATGCCCTCCCGCCTCATCAGAAGAAAAGAAATCCGGGCTTGTTTCTCGCGATCTCTTCCGCGACGACGCTGCTGCGATCTTCTTCGACCGGACAACGACGGAACGATGACGGCGGCGATGTTGTGAATTAGGGTTCCATTCGACCTCATACAGCGCCATTTACGATGGTCGGCAACTGCTGATACTCCTCCGGCGGTTGTCTTAATTCCAGTCATTCTTGATGTCGGTCGCGGAGCTGAAGGAGCGGCACGTCACCGCGACGGAGACGGTGAATGCGCTTCGGGAGCGGCTTACTCAGAGGAGATAGCTTCTCCTCGACACAGATGGTGGAGCTCCTCACTTTCATTTCCCCCCTTTTTTGTTGAATTTTGGTGGTCTCATACCGTGTTAATGGGTTATACAGTGTCTACCTACGCGAGGAATCACGGGAAGACTGCGATCAGCTTCAGCCCTACGGATCTGGTTTGTTGCAGGACTTTACAGGGCCACACCGGCAAGGTTATCTGGCGTGACTTTTGGCTACGTTTTTACTGTTCTGAGTATAGGTTCTTGTCATAATTTTTTTACTTTGCTGGATGAAATTTAGTCTCCTTGGAAGTTTTTTAAGTTCTGATTTCTATGGGTGGGTGTCTACTGAAGATTGATTCTGATTAGGAATTGAGTGCTGAACAAGAGAACATGGATTTGAAAAGGATTAAGGGTTCTGAATCTTTGTGTTGCTTTTGAAATTTAGGGAACTCGTATGCTCTTTTTTTGATTGTTTGAATAAAAATTCTACACCACTACAAATAGGCTGGACATTTACTTATAATAGACAAATGAGCTTAGATTAAAAGATTAAATGGCCACTTACAGCCCAGTATTAGGGAATTGGCGCATCATATACCATATATGATCATTCATTATTTGTCCATGATTGACTACATGAATGGTTGATTTTGTGCTTTCAATCTGAATAATCGCAATTCCGGTTTAACTTATTTTGACTGAATAATCGCAATTCTGGAAATACCCTCCATTCATCTGCAACACTTCTCCCGCAGCAATGGCCTTCCCTCTTTCGTGCAACAAATCCCTAATACTCCTGCTCAGCGTCGTCCTTCGCAGCTCCGCTCGCTGCAACACCGCCTGGCACAGCTCCGCCCGTTGCAGCTCCGCCGATCGCAGCTCCGCCCGCGCGACTCCGCCCGTCGCAACTCCTGCTCAGCGTCGCCCTTCGCAGCTCTGCCCATCACTGCCAGATTCACTGCCGAAAACACAACCCCCTTCACCGTCGAGATACCATCTCATGCCGCCCCAATTCTTTTCTTATTTCATGTTTAGGGGTTTTCCTCCCGGGAATGCTTGTTGTATAATTCAATGGATAAGCTTAATCAATTGTAACTCAGCAGCTTGTGGAGAAGACATGCATTAGTAGCATGTGAAGAAGACAAGCAGGAGAAAAAAATGCTGGTTTTCTCGGCACAGGTCCAAACTTTCCAGAGTTTTGGCTTCCCTGCAAGAACATTATATACTCTTTATAGTTGTAAGTCAATAAATTTGATTATGTGTTATAGGCTCCAATTTACTAGGATTTATTAGAGTGTCTTGTCGCATCTCCTCTATCTATATCATGTCTCTATTACGTTAACATTTTTGTATTGAAATATTGACAACAATCTTTTGTCCTCATGACATTGCTTTTGGCTTCAAGAGTTTAGCATGTTCGGTAATTGCTGGCAGCAGGTATGAGGGGGTGAAGTTTATATGGTAAATGCGGAGAAGTGACTCCTAGCAAATTCACTTCAAGATACTAAACATAAGTTAATTGAGATTGAGAAGAAAAACTAGACAATAAGTTCACGGGTCAGCAAAATATTTTTTTCTTAACTTTTGGCGATCTGATAGTGCATACATTTTAGTAGATTGATGTTTAGGTTGATGTTTAATTGTTTAGCATCAATGATTTTGTTGTTTGCATAAATCTAGATTTTTGAATGTGCGTTTCATGTTCTAGAAACTCAAAATTGGAACAACTTAAATACAATTTGACTTTTTGCTAAACTTGGGGTGGAAGATGCCTGAATAAGCTTGAGACCGGTAACCAAGTGTTTGGAATCCATTGTGATAAATCAATATGAAATTTCAAACAAGTTGTTTAGCGTAAACATGGACAAAACAATGTTTTGTTTAAGTTTAAAAAAACATTGTTCTGTTTTCAATCTTTAGGTTGGGTGTTTTATGTTATTTGTATAATTGTATTAGCTTACATGTGCAGACATGAGTTGACTTGAACAACTTGTTTGAAATTTTATATTGTTTATCCTTATCTTCAGTCAACATTTTTTACCATTATTTGTCGTTTGAATTGTATTTTATTTACATGTTTGTTCTTGTTATGTACATCATTGATTTGCCAATAATCTGAATAATTCATATACATATATCTCTATAAGAATTCCTTACAGTTTATTGGGTTTGCTTTGTTGATTCTTGTTTGCAAAAGATGTTCTTGCTATGTTGCAGTTCACACTTCAGCAGAAATATACTGATTAGCTCAAATCAACTTGGGAAATGTTGTGCAGCATATTGCAGTGCTAGAATCTGCTCAAATGTGAGAGAGGTTTGAATTTTTATACAAAAGAATGGATTTTTTTTCATTTGGCAGGGCCAAATATGATGGGCAGTGTTCATGGAAGCTTAGGATCAATACAAACTATATTATTTTGGACTATATAAAACAAAATTAGCTCGTTGGAGGCTTTTCTTCCCTGCTCGCCGGAGGCTTTCATCTCCTAGAGCTGCGCGATGGTGAGGCTGGCCAAACAGCCGCCGACGACGGCGAGGTCCACGGTGGAGAGCTTGGAGGCGTCATCGCGATGTAGGTCGAAGTCGAGGGTTTCTTTCTTAGCTGCGGGTACCAGATCAAGGAGTGATGTCGCGGTGCTGGCGGCGACGGCAACGTTGATTGATCGGGAAAGGACTGTTTTGCAGCTTCGATGTTGATGGTATTTGTTGAGGAAAGGGGTAAACGAACCATCGGCGAGGGTCGTGAGAGAGGGTGTTGTGCCGAAGAGAAGGCCCAGGGGAAGAATGTCGCTGTGAGTTATGATGAGGCTGTCCATGAGAGAGATTTGGGAATAACCAGAGGGAGAGTGTAATCCTCTTCAATTTCTTGATAATAAGTGAAGATTGCTAATTACTGATCCGTGGAAAATACTCGGATCCACCATTTGCTGACAAAATAATATTTCTTCTCAAGTTGAAGTTTTCAGGATGCATCAGCTAGGATGGTATCCATTTCTTCTCCATTATTCTGATTCTTCATTTCTTCCTGATTTAGGGCTTTCCTCCACTCTCACTGTTTCCCCACACCGGCAAACTGCATCCATACGACGCCGCCGACTCAGATCTGACGCCGACAATCGCTGCTTTCCGCCGAGAATCGATCGACTCATATCTGTCGCCGCTCCATTCGGTTGTATGGTATAAACACAGTAAGTCTTCGACATACAACTGAGCATTCTTAACAACTAGTTTTTGGCTTTACTTCAGTATTTGCTAGTTTAGCCGAGCAGTAAAAAAAGATATCCTTGAATGTTGATTCAATTGAATGGGGCTAATTCATATCCGCTTGTATAATGGATAGATGAATCTATTTGTTTGCAAGATTATCTTAATATTTGGTTTCATCTTATAGTTTATCCGTGATTGAAAATGTTTCAAGGCTTTGATAAAATTCGGAATGAATGTATCAGGGATAAGACAAGAGTAGAACCAATTGCAGAGGAGATGCAAGAAGCTCAACTAAGATGGATTGGACACGTACGAAGGAGACCACTAGAGGCACATGTTAGGCGTTGTGAGAGTCTAGTCATCAGTGATAAAATTTGTTGATCTACCTGCTATCAATCAGTAACCAAATCAAACCCCGCTACCAAACCTATACTTCTTTGGTATCTCGAAGTTGACAGCAAGTGAAAACCTTATAGAAGTTCACAAGACCGGTTTTCAGGTGGTTTTGACAACCTTATAGATTAGGTGGCGGCGGAAAGTTTTCAGGTGGTTTTGACATCAATGTTTTTATGAAATTTCACAAGACTGGTAAGGGTGCTATGTTTAACCAGTCTCTTATTTATTATTATTTTTTTTTTCACATATATTCTATGCCAGGAGATGTGTCTCTTTTGTCGGACGAGTCAATTGATTTGCTTGTTAACACTATTAAAGGTATTAACTCCTCTAACTTACAATTTTCTCCATCATGTTCTGAACTCATATAAGTTTCTCTCGTCTTGACTTGTTCTGGGTTATCATCTTCAGATGCCAGCAAGCCTTCTATTGCAGCCATTCAGGGTCTTACATTAGGAGGTGGTTTAGAGTTGGCAATGCTTTGATTCTCGTGCCCTTTTTCTTCTAATAATTCATTATCTGCATCATGTTTTGTTTATTGTGCTCCTATTATTTAGAGTTGTCATACTCGAATTTCCACTCCAGATGCTCAGTTTGGATTACCTGAGTTGACTCTTGGTGTTATTCCTGGATTTGGAGGTAGTATTAATGTTTATTTGGTCATGAGTTAGGCTTCCAAATCTTTCATGTCATACAATTCTATATCTGTGGTAATTACTTCTATTTTTTGACTTCTTTGAAGGTACTCAGCGGCTTCCTAGGCTTGTGGGGCTGTCAAAGGCACTAAGTCGGCACTCAACGCCTGAGGCGTTGAGTGGGCGTTGAGTGGGAACTCAACGCCCCGCCCACTCAACGCCTAGACTCAACGCCCCAGACGTTGAGTGCCCACTCAACGCCTGGACTCAAGAGTTGGCACTCAACGCCTGGGGAGTTGAGTGCACTCAATGCCGCCGCAGCAGCCCGGGGGCTTGCGACGCCCGCCGTCCCTGAATTAAGGTACTGTCGCGGTGTGACCCGCCGTCGCGAGCCAGGTATTTTGCCGCGTAGCCCCTATGCCCAGTGTCGGGCACTCGTATATATATAGTTTCCATGCCCAGTGTCGGGCACTCGTTTATATATAGTTTCCATTAGTTATTTTCCTAGTCTGTGGCCTGGTTGCACCTTCCTATAGGAAGGTTAGGGGTTAAGTTTAGCATCAGACGAGCCTGTTATAGATTCATTCTATGGCTCTGATTGGCATGGTGGTGGTGATCTTGAATGCGGTGGTTATGAACTGTCGTTCATGAACGCCCGAACTCATCTAAGGAACTTCATTCACTTTTATATTCCAGGTTGCATAATTTGGATGGTAGCATTAAGTATGTTACCCATTATATCACAATTATCTATAGATATTGATTATTTTGTTTCCTTTCTAATAAATGGTGATTTTTGAGTAATTATGGTTCCAAAATGTTCTCAGGTTTTCCATACTCTAAGGCTTGCTGAAGGGCAAGATGTCACTGCTATATCTCTAAATGAGGATAACACTAATCTGCTTGTTTCTACCGCAGATAAATAATTGACAATTTACATTGATCCTGCTGTGAGTCATTTTGCTCCTTTTATAACGTGTGCTCGTACCTGGATTTAAACCTATTTACTGTGCCAATACTTTCAATTGAAGAAGAAAGTATTTGTTAGCCCTTCCTAAGATCATCAACTATTCTTTGTTATCTGATTGGTTTTAACCCGACTATAATTACATTGCATATCATCACTTGCTGATTTGTGTTATTGTTTTTATGAGTACTTACCTAGTACGATGTGTTATTAGTATTCTCATGTATATGTCTTGTTTATGAAGTATTTTGTAATAGTAATAATTTGTTGATGCGAGGAGAAGCATGGAAAGAAAATTTAGTTGTTTCCATAATTCATTGGAGTTATTAAAGCGTTCACTTGATTTTTTTTTAATATATATTTTCTTATCTTTCAAAGTGGATGAGTTTCAGGCATTGAAGTTAAACCTGGACAAACTGTTAAATGTGAACCAGGGAATAAAAGAGTCTTGCATCTTTCACAGGTTTTTTATTTTATTTTTCTTGTTCGGGCGATTGTAGTGCAGTTCTCTTAGTTTCTCCCCATTTCTTACAATGCAGGCTTCACTTGGGGTAAATAAGAAGGAAAAAGGTTCTGAAACTGTCCAAGTCTTTGTAAAGGTTAATGATCAGAAGCTTGTGATTGGTACCCTTTCCGTAGGGAAATATGCTCAAATTCAGTATGATCTTGTGTTTGAGAAGGACTTTGAGTTGTCTCACGGCTCCAAAAGTACAAGTGTCTTTTTTGTTGGTTATAGGGGCATCATTGAAGGTAGTGGATCAGATCGCCGCAAGAACGTCACGGCCATGGATGTCCTAATTGAAAGATGTGTTCCTCATCAAGTCAAATGCTAGTGACAAAAAAGAACTGTTCTTGGAGTCCAAGTTTTTATACAATCTACCCTCTATGTTGAGTTATTTTTATAGAGAATCGGTGTTTAATTTTGCTGAAAACCATCCTTATTCAAGTTGATTTTGTTTATAAGAGATTATGAATAAATTTTTTGTGAAAAACATTAGCCCAAATTTATTGAGGAGCAGTGATTTAAATCTTGACATGCGTTGAAATCATTTTATATTATAAAATTGGACTTGGCTCGATTGACTTATGACCTGTTTGACATGGTGGTAGAGATGGTGAACGTTGTGGTTGGAAACCATCGTTCTTGATTGCCTGACCTCACCTAAAGAACTTCGTTCTTTTTTATGTTCAAAACTAGCTATTTTTACTTGGTTGTGGTCGTAAATGTTGTCAAGCCAAACATAAATTCTATGTCCATGGTGTTTTTGTCCAAATTTTAAACTCAGTGAAGCAAGAAAAAATTGTGCCAAATGGAGCCTTTGTGCACGTCAAATAATAATATGTGAGGCGTTGACTCTAATTTAGATATAAGATTCATATTATTCAAAATCTTGAATTATGTGTTTTGATTTTCCTAGAAATAATTAGAACCTAATTTGATTTGAAAGTGGTAGATTATAGTGAAGGCCTTGTGCAATTGCTTTTCTTCAGGAATCAGTCACTTGAATGCTTAGAAATGCTGCCTAGATTCAGGAGAGAGAAAGAGAGGTTTGGAGCCTTTTGAAGTAAAAATTTGGGTTCGGAGGGGAAGACACAAGTAAACAATTATTGTAAGGAGATATGTAGAGGGTTTTAGAGACAGGCGATGAAAATTGACCGTTGGGAGGAAAGTTTGGGGGGAATCAGACATGACCAGGAGTTTTAGGCTGTGTTTGGCGCGTTGTTTTGAGCGTGGGGTGCCGGGGTTTTTCAAAACCCTGCACAAAACAAGAATATTGGGGACGACGATTCGTGTCACCCCGGATGTGAAATCGCAGAAAACCCACGATTCTAGGACGTGTTTTTTTTCGCCACTAGAAGCCGCGACCCCGTTTTCCCCATCCCGTGAATTTTTCCCGATTTCCGGCAATCAAGCTTCTTCGTCTGGTCTCCCACCACCTTGAAGCTTCGGCTTGTCAGGCCACCCTCTGCCGTCTTCTCATCACGCCGAGCTGCCCATGTGCTCGGAGGAGGAAGCTAGGGCATTCCGCGGCCATGGCCGAAATAATTAGCAGTAGCGTCATGGCCGGCATAGACAACGAAGCTTCTCCTCTTCGATGAGATACGCCATGGTAGGAAGAATTGGCATTCCGAGGACGAAGCTTCTTCTTCTGGTATTAAACTCCATGATTATATGTTTGTGCAACAATAATTTTATGCATGAATAAGATGTGTTTTATGGGCGGTTTGGATAGTGCAAGTTCTGGATCCTCGTCGGGCGGTTGCGGTCCCTACCAAATGGGATGCGACTTGGTGGATCTGCACATCCAAATGGGGGTCTTACACTAAAAAACTAATGAACAAGTCATTGTATGTGAATTATTTACAAATTCATACTGTTGAGATGATGAAAATACTACGGAATTGATAAATAAATACAATTGCTTGATTACAAATAAAATATACAATTTTGCAATACACAATGGTCAATTTTGCTAAGAGCTTAATTGGATGATCGTCACTTACATCACTTGACATAAAAGCATGATCAGGATTGTCCTCGATTGGTGCGAGAGTTCCATCATAATCCAATAAAAGAACTATTTTTTACCATTTGCGTAATTTGTTTTTTGCTCGAATAATGTCAGAGCAGAAGGATAAATCTTCTGCATAGTAAAGAGTATTCTAGTCAATCAACTCTACTATAACCTCAAGAGGTTACATTGAACATGCTTTGAAAACCACAATTACCTAAATCATCAATCTTTAACTCATGTTTTTACGTATAACCAACCAGAGGATCCCTAAGCAACATCATCGAAGTTGAAATGAACAAAAAATTATCACACAAGAGAGATATAGTGCATCATCATCTTCCCTCTTCTCTCTTTCTTCCTCTCTCCCTCCCTTCTTTTTTATTTCTTTCCCACTTCTCTCTTTCTCCCTCTCCCCCCCCCCCCTTTTTCTCCTCCCCCTCTTTTTCTCTCTTCCCGCCCCCCTCCCCCCTTTTCCCCCTCATACTGGAGTGGAACCCGGCGCCCCCCCCTTGCCTTTCCCGCCGAACCAGCAGCCCCCCCTTTTGTTATGTGTATAATAAATACTAATTATCATTATTAGTAATAAATATAATATTATTATTAATATTATTATTCTTAAGTATATATATATAAAAAAAGAAGAAGCCCCTTTCTCCTTCCTCCGAACCAGCAGCCCCCCCCCTCCTGTGCGAAAAAAAAGGCGAGTGCGGATCCTCTCGTTCGCGAACCTTCCGGCGGCCGCCACCGCCGATCCGGTGGACGGAATCTCGATCCGATCGCGGTGTTGGAAAGCTCTCGGCGAGAGCTTCGAGATCGCGGTAAGCTTTTCCCGTTTCGGTGACCGTTTCACCATAGATTTTTTCGGCCCTAACCCCAGTTGTCCGTTTTTTTTTCGTAGATCTCGTCTCTCGCGTGCGTGCCCCTTTTGGACGGATCTACGTGGTGGAGTATTTTGGGTGGACGTTTTCAAGAACGATTTGAGGCAAGTGGATTTCTCCCCTCTTGCGTGCCTCCATGGGTTGTATTTCGCCTTATTAACTATCTTTGTCGTAGAATACCGGAGTAGTATAGGTGAGATTAGAAATATTCCTAGGTTAGGGCTTGTAGTCGGCCTAAACTAGGAAGATATCGGAATTTATTTTAAGTTGAGTTCGGCGGGTAGGGGGAAATAATTCGGCGGGTAAGGGGAAATAATTCGGCGGGTAGGGGGAAATAATTCGGCGGGTAGGGGGAAATAATTCGGCGGGTAGTGGGAAATAATTCGGCGGGTATCGCCGAATTTAGGTCAAGTCTATTTCGGCGGGTTTTGGTTGTAGAACTTGGTAGTTTCTAAGTGGTGTTGTCGGCTAGTTTTGGCGCCGAATCGTGGATCCTTAGCATGTGGTAGCTGGGTTTCTGAGGGAGTATGATACCGGGGGAGTTCGAGCCGTGGCCACCACCATTCCCTCCTTTGGACATTTTGGGTTCCTGTAAGAGGTTGGAACTCTATGTGTGTGGACCCTGTGACGACCCCTTTAGTACTCTTGAGACACTTGGACCTGGTTGTTCGGTTGTGACTGTTCTTAGTCTCCGACACAGGTTTGGGATTTGTGTTAGTGCTAACGATTTACAAGTTTAGGACTGTTAGTTCCTTTCATACTGTTCATTTGATGCATATTGGTTTCCTTTTTGTCTCTGCAGGCTTGAGCGGAGTTTGGTACGTTTTAGTACTTGATGCATTTCTCTCACTTTACTGATCGTTATACTTACATTTTGTCCCTTTTTGGATTCTTTAGCTGAGATTTTCAGCATTTCTCTTGCAGGGTTGGTAACCCTTTTTTCTTTCTGATCTTTTCATTCGATTATTATCTGATGTTTCTTTGCCTTGTTTTATTATTTCTTGCTGAGGTGTTTTTCTTTTGAATGCCTCAGGTTCAGGTCTGTAGCCGGCTGAACGGCTAATTTCAGGAGTTCCCTTGTGGACTGCGTTGTGACAGTGTTTTCCTCACCTGTTGAGGAAGTTCTTTAGCTTTGTAGTAGTACAGACATGCATGCTCGCCAGCGAGTTCGTGTCAGGTTGTTGATGCTCGTTGGTGATTTTCCTTGGTGATACTAAGTCTTTGCTTAGCTGCTAGTTTACCTGTTTTGTGGTAGTTTCACTTGCTCTCTGGGAGTGTTTTATGCTATGTTGCTAGTTACTTTAAAACCTATAAAAAACTACTATATGTATTGCATGATCAGCATGTTTTATAAAAGCTCAATCATTATTTTCCAAATGCGTAAAAAAATTGTTTTCTTTATAAATATTATAAATTGAAATCTAGGGTCTTGCATAGTGTAAGTTGTCCTCTTAGGACACTTATGCGATCTTTTAGGATGTTAAACATAAATGAAGTATTTTTCCGCTACGTATAAAAATAGTTTTCAAACCGTGGACTATCTGATCCACTGAGCCGAGGGATACGACCAATTAATTTAAAAAAATCAGTTTTCTATTCATTTTAACTTATGATTTGAAGGATTAGAGTGTTGCCTGAGCGTCAGCAGTTATCCCCTGCTTGACGTGGCATCACAACTCGTAGTTATCTCGTGCTCTGATTTATTTATTAATGAGAAAAATGCGGGTTGTGACAACTCGGGCACATACCGAACGTCGGTGAGGATCCTAACCACTTCATCGAACATCCTAATTCTGATGCTCCCAAATCAAGATATCGTGCACTCTGACCGGTTCCCCATCCGAACACGACCACCTCCACAGTGCCTAATGCTAGAGAACCATTCAATGTTCGGGCACATGTGGAATGAACATCATGTATCCATGATCCAGGAATCTGTGGTCCCGACCACGTCGCGACTTTGTGAAACGTGTAGAACGTCATCATCGCGCACGTACTCAGATGCCACTGCAGCCTGCTGAGGCACAAATCCTTTGCCCTTAAGTTTCCACACTGGGCAGTTGGCCTTCCAATGACCCTCCTCCTTGCAGTAATAACACCTACCCCTGGACCTAGGTTGATCATCCTCCTTGCCTCCCCCTCTCGATCTTCCTCGGGATGGGTCTCTGCTCTTCACGAGTAGACCCTCGCTCGCACTCGATCCGGAACTGCTCCTCTTCTCATTAGAAAGAAGCATCGTCGTCACTTCCTCCATCTTAAGGGTATCCTTCCCATACAAGATGGTGGTGACTAAATGATCGAACGGTCTCGGGAGTGAGGACAAGAGGAGAAGAGCCTGGTCTTCCTCCTCGACCTTCACATCCATACTTTGCAGTTGGAATACCAGCTTGTTGAACACATTCATATGGTCCAACAACTGCGTTCCCTCGGTCATCCTCAAGCTGTACAACTGTTTTTTCACGTACAGCTTGTTCGTGAGCGACCTGGACATGTAGAGGTCCTAGAGCTTCCTCCACAAGTCCACCGTAGTTTCTGCCTCGACTACGTTGTACATGACCTCGTCTGCCAAACACAGCTGTATGGTGCTGATGGCCTTGAGGTCCAGCTCATCCCACTCGTCATCGTCCTTCACCTTGACCTTCTCCTTTCCAAGGAGTGCCTTGTGAAGTCCCTGCTGCACGAGTACAGCCTTTATGCATTTTTGCCAAAGGACAAAATCAATCTTGCCATCGTATTTTGGAATCTCAAATTTGGTCGCCATTGAATTTGCTCACTGGTCCAAAGGACGAACCTGGCTCTGGTACCTATTATTGTGCAATTGGCACCTGCCCGCGAGTACGGAACTCGTCGCGGACAATAGCAACGGAAGCAAAATATTGAGCAAATAGTGGCACACACCAAGCAAATTACGAACAATACGAGATTCCAAAACATCACAAACACAAGAGATTTACGTGGTTCAGAGTTAAGCTCCTACATCCATGGGGAGAGCGCGCCGGATCCACTAATCAAAAATATATCCGATTACAACACAGACACTCAACGATCCTCAACGGATCGACACTAGCCTAGAATAGGAATGAAAGAACAACAATAAACAAGAGAGAGGGAAGAAAACTTCACTATGCCGGCCGCAAGAAATGGCCAATCGGAGCCTGGAACTGAATCTGATCGTCGTCGGAGGAATCTGCACACAACCACCGCCGTGAGCCCCCTCTCCTCCCTGGATACAGCCGGCCAAGCCACCGTAACACGCCGGAGATGAACTCGATGCGCCGTTGGTGCCCAAAATCGGGTAACCCGATTATCCCTCCGCCACACGCTGTCGCCCTCCGACCAAGAAAGCCGCTGCCCTCTTCAAGATGAAGGAACCACAGCCTTATGCCCTCTCTCACCGCTGGAGTTGCCGCCGCCGCTGGATCGCCGGAGAAGAACTAAGCCCAGATCCGGTATCCAAGAAACCTTGCCGAAATCGCCAGAGAAGAAGTCGCCTCTGCCCGATCTTGCCACCGCCGGATCCCAAGGATCGCCGGACCTATGTAGCCCTAGATCGGGCCGAACTACTGATGTCGCTGTCGCTGTCGCCGGAGAAGAAGCCCTAGACCGGGCTTGCCGCTGCGCCGCTGTCGCCGGAGGAGAAGAGCCCGTCGTCGCTCGATCTTGGCCGGAGAAGAAACCCCCGAACCGCGCTCGATCGCTGCTCCCGAAGCCGTCGCTCCTCCTTCGCCCGATGCCGCTGCCGGATCTTCTGCCGAAGCCGCTTCCCTTCTTCCTCCTTGATGTCGCCGCTTGATCGGAGAATCTCCCGAGGCCACCGCTCTGATGCCGCTGTTGAAATTTTTGAAGTGGAAGTGGGTGACGGGACAGGCCGCGCGGCCTGTGGCGGACAGCCTTGGCGGACTGGGCGGACTGGGCGGACTGTGGTTTGCGGCCTGGTGAAAAGTCTGGTGGGAGCCGGCTGTGTTCTGAGTGGGTTGTTGCATGGAGTCCGCGGTTTGGTGCGGCCTGGTATCTGCGGATAGAGAGGCTTGCGGACTGGTGCTTTGCTCAGTGGTCGCGGGTGCAAGCTTGTGCTGAAAGGCGGGTTGGCTCTTGTCCGCGGGAAGCTTGCGGACTGATGTGTCCGCGGTATTGGCTGTTGCGGACTAAGTTTAGAGCTTGGCTGAGGCCTTGTCAAGCTCTGGTGGCACAGCAGGCGAGTTGCTGTGGAGATCGTTGTGGCGGCCTGGTGTTGGAGTCCGGGATTAGACCGCTGTGATAGGGCAGGAGTGCGAGGAGCTCGCGGACTGTGGCGGTCTGCGCTGTGGTGTTTTGGCGGACTGGGGTTTTGCGTCCGCCAAGCTCGCATTAGCCCTCAATGGTTTTGGGCTTGGTCACTTGGTGCCGAGTTCAGTGTGTCCGCCATATCCGCCGAGTCCGCTGTGACCGGGCGGTCTGTCTTTAGCTGCCTTTGGTCGTGGACTTGTGGCGGATTGAGGTGTGTGTCTTGCGGACTGCCTCGGGTTGGTGCGGACAGCCATTGAAGGGGGTTTGCTGTCCTGAAGCGGTTGGAGCTTTGCGGGCTGATGCCTTGTCCGCTTAGCTTAGGCGGACTGGAGTGGGTTCGTCAATGGTTGCCTTGCTCCTGGCAGTTTTCCTTGGTGACCGGCTAAGTCCACGCGGACTCAGCGGACGGTGGTTTGTATTCGCGCGGGCTGGGGCGGTGTCGCTATCTCTTGGGCGGTGACCACACTCCTCACCCGGCCTATAAATAGGACCCCCCTGGCACATCTACAGTAACTTGAGTGAACAGTAAGTTGGGGTGTGCGAAGTGCTGCGGTCTGTGTTTGCCAGTCCGCACGGATTGTTTCAGGCTGACGGTTTGTTGTGTGCAGGTCGCGCGGATAACTTCAAGGAGCCAGGAGTTTGGTTGTGACTTCGGTCAAGTGCTTGGAAGTGTGCGGTCTCTGCGGACTCAGCAGGAGGTCGCTCTGCGGCTTGTCAGTTCTGTTTCAACTTTGCCAGTTTCAATAACCTGTCCGCCGGCTTCAGGCGGGTAGGGGTGTTCCTCAGTTCGGGTTCAGCAGGAGGTGAATAACGGTGTGTCCGCGCGACCTCGCGGCTTCGGCGGACTCCGTGGTATTCGGCGGATTGCAGCATAGTTTCGGGCGGCTTCGGCGACCTCGCGGTCTCGGCGGACTCGGGTTCTGTCCGCCCGGCTTGTTTTTTGGTGCTTCTGTTTTTCAGCTATTATACTAGCGAAATCATGTCTCGCTATGTATGCCTCGCATTGTAAAGAAGTGAATGAATAATAGACCTGCTTGTGCTTCCATTTTTTATTGTGATTTATCTTTGTACCTCTACTCCTTGGTTTCCGCTGGTTCAACGTGCGAACTGGGTAGTTCCGAAGATATTAATTTGGCGTTTGGGCTATCTTGCTGACCACGTTGAGAAAATTTAACATGGTATCAAAGCTAGGTTGCTGAGGTTCAGTTGCGTGAGTGGAAGTCAGCCAGTGTTGTTACTCTGTGATTGAGTGGTGATCAACCTGTGTTGTTGCTCGGAGCTGCTGAAAGGTTGCCAACAGGTGTTGCAATGGAAGGGAGCTTAGCAAGAGGTCTGGGCATTGAACTCTTAACGCCAACTAACTTTAAGAAGTGGAAGTCGTGCATGAAGAGTTATCTTCTTGGCGAGGAGCTGTGGGATGTCGTTGGTGGAGACGACAGGCAGGAAGTCACTGCTGCTTTCGGTACTGCTGAGCAGGTGAGGCTCTGGAGAAGAACAAATGCTAAGGTGGAGTTCGTTCTGAAGAGAGCTGTGTCTCCGGAACTGTTTGATCACATCATTGGATGTGAGTCGGCTGCTGATATTTGGACAACCATTGATGAGTTGTTCAATAGGAAGAATGTGGCGCGGCTTCAGTTCCTGGAGAATGAGTTGGCCAGGGCAACTCAGGGAGACCTTTCCATCTCCAAGTACTTCTTAAAGATAAAGAGCTTGTGTGCTGAGCTGTCGGCACTGGATCCTGATGAGCCTATCTCTGAGGCAAAGATGAAAATGCACATTATCCGCGGCTTGCGGAAGGAGTATGTGGCCTTTGTCACATCTGTTCAAGGGTGGGCTACTCAGCCGTCGTTGCTGGAGCTGGAGAATCTGCTTGCCTCGCAGGAGAGCTTAGCAAGGCAGATGGCTGGAGTGAACCTAAATCAGGAAGGCAGCGAAGCTCTCTTCTCAGGAAAGAAGAAAGGATGGGAAGGGAAGAAGAAGAAGGTGCAGGCCGCTGTTGAGAAGGAGACTTCAACTTCATATCCGCCGGAGAGGAGCAATGCTCCTAAGGACTGGAAGAAGAATCTGAAGTGCTACCGGTGTCATCAGCGTGGGCACTTCAAGCGGGACTGCAAGGTCAAACTGCAGCCTGGGCATGCTGCGGGAAAGGAGGAAGCTTGTTCGAGAAGTGAAGAAGTAGAATGGGGCGGAGCTTTCTTGACGGGCACTTGTGTCCGGGCCTTGTCTGCTGAGGACTTCAACGGCGTGTGGATCGTGGACTCCGGGTGTGGTCATCACCTCACCGGAGACAAATCGAAGTTCACCTCCA
Source organism: Platanthera guangdongensis (assembly GCA_039583875.1). NCBI lineage: Eukaryota > Viridiplantae > Streptophyta > Magnoliopsida > Asparagales > Orchidaceae > Platanthera > Platanthera guangdongensis. The sequence continues at coordinate 123,869,476 of CM077154.1, read as the reverse complement.
TGCAGGCTTACTCAGGTAATGAAGCTATTATCACTGCTGATAATACTGTTTATGCAGTAGAGAAAGAGGGGGTCGTGTCATTGGGTAGTGATCAGGGGCCACTTACGTTAAGGAGTGTGTATCACGTACCGGGCATGAAGAAGAACCTCTTCTCGGTGACCAATGCGGTGGACGCTGAGTATCACGTTCTGTTTGGGCCAACAGACGTGAGGTTCCTTCGCAACGTATCAGCGGTGAAGGCTGATGTTGCTCATGTTGGGAGAAGGGTGAAGAGCTTGTATGTTCTTTCCACCAGTGCTTATGTTGATAGAATGAGGGCCAATGATAGTGCGGCTATCTGGCATGAGAGGCTGGGGTATGTTGGCATGGACAAGCTAAAGGCAATGGCGAGTAGAAGTCTGGTGAGGGGGTTGCCGAAGTTGTCCTCCTTTGGTGATGGGCATGTTTGTGCGGGCTGTCAATACGGTAAGGCACATCGCCTTCCGTTTGATAAATCACAAACAAGGAGCAAGAAACCATTGGAGTGTATTCATGGCGACCTGATGGGACCGACTGTTACTGCCAGCCTTGGTGGAAGCAGATACATGCTTGTCTTGGTTGATGACTACTCAAGGTATACTTGGGTGTACTTCTTAAAGGAGAAGTCGGAAGCCTTCCGTTTGTTCGTGGAGTTCAAGGAGTTGGTAGAAGGCCGGCTTGGCTTGCGGGTTAAGAAGTTTAGAACTGATAACGGGGGGGGGGTGGGGGGGGGGAGTTTTTGTCTCTTCCAAGTTTTCTAACTTCTACAGGAAGCACGGGATCCAACGGGAGCTTACTTGTGCCCACACTCCACAACAAAATGGGGTAGCGGAGCGGAAGATCCGTCATCTGACGGAGACCTGCAAATGCTGGCTTCATGCGAAAGATATCCCAAGGTCCTTTTGGGCGGAGGGAATGTCTTGTGCTGCTTATGTTATCAACTGGATGTCACTCAGCCCTATCAACATGAAGACTCCTATTGAGCTGTTGCTGAAGGAGAAGCCGAGTATTGAACACCTTAGGGTGTTCGGTTCAACTTGCTACGTGCATGTCCCGGATGCTTCACGGACAAAGCTGGATGCGAAGGCAAGGAAACTTGTCTTTGTTGGCTATGATCAGCGGAAGAAGGGATGGAAGTGCATGGACCCTGTGATGAAGAAGTTCGTGGTGTCAAGAGACGTTGTCTTCGACGAGCTGACGTCATATGGAGGTGGCTCGGTGGAGCTAACCAGAAGTAGCAAGGATGATGAAGCACCGGTGGAGGCTGCTGAAGGCTTGGAAGAGGAGCTTGCTGTTTCACCAGCAGCTCCTGTTGCTTCGAACTCCGAGGCTGTGCCTTCTGGCTCAGAAAGCAGGGGGAGCACTGCTCAATGCTTGCCCCATGTAGGAGTGGAGCCTGAAGAAGCAACGGAAGCCGTGAGCAAGGAGCCGTGTCTTCGGAGATCGAAGAGGGTGGTTAAGCCACCGGCTCGGTACTGTGATGGGAATGCAGTGAGCTTTGTCTCCTGCTTCTTTGCAGGTCCTCTGGATGAGCGAGATCCTGCAAACTTCAACGAGGCCACTGGAGTGAAGGAGTGGGATGATGCCATCAAGGAAGAGATTGATGCTCTGAAGAAGAATGAAACCTGGGACCTTGTGCCCAAGGTTGATGGCGTTACTCCGGTTACTTGCAAGTGGGTGTATAAGTTGAAGAAGAAGGCTGATGGGAGCATTGATCGGTTCAAGGCTCGCCTGGTCGCTAGAGGATTCTCACAGCAGTATGGAGAAGACTATGAGGAGACATTCAGTCCAGTTGCGAAGATGACTTCTGTAAGAGTGGTGATCGCCTTGGCTGCTAGCAAGGGATGGAGGTTGTGGCAACTTGATGTGAAGAATGTCTTTCTTTACGGAGAGATTGACAAGGACATCTTCATGGATCAGCCGCTTGGTTTTGTCTCTGAGAAGCATCCGGACTATGTCTGCAAACTCAGGAAGGCTCTCTATGGGTTGAAGCAAGCTCCTCGAGCGTGATATGGGAAGATTGCAGAGTACTTGCAATTCTGTGGATACCTGGCTTCTAACTCTGATTCAAGCTTGTTCGTCAAGAAGAAGGGAGAGCTACGAGTCTTGGTCCTGCTGTATGTGGATGACATGATCATCACAGGGAACTCGGAGGAGGAAGTAGGAAGGCTCAGGGCAGAGCTTGCTATACGCTTCGAGATGAAAGACTTGGGAGAGTTGCATCACTTTCTTGGTCTGGAAGTGGAGAGGAAGGAGTGCGGGGTTCTCATTAGCCAGAAAGGGTATGCTGATCGCATTGTGAAGCGGTTTGGCATGAGCGAAGGGAAGAAGTGCTCTACTCCACTGGAATCTGGGCTGAAGCTTCGACGGGATGAGGGAAGGGTTCTTCATGATCCCTTGGTGTTCAGGGCTCTTGTTGGGAGCTTGATTTACCTGACGATTACAAGGCCGGATATCGCTATGCTGTTGGCCGAGTAAGTCGGTATATGGCTGAACCAAGGCAATCTCATCTAGTGGCGGCGAAGGGAATTCTGAAGTATGTCAAGGCTTCTTCTGACATGAGACTCCTCTATAGAAGGGACGCGGAGGTTGCGTTGCTCGGGTACACGGATGCTGACTATGGCGGTGATTCGGATGATCGAAGGTCTACTTCAGGTTATGTGTTCACTTGCGGATCAGCTAGCATCTCGTGGTGTAGCAAGAAGCAGGACTCAGTGTCGGTTTCAACCACGGAGGCGGAGTATAAGGCTTCGGCCTTGGCTGCTCGGGAAGCCGTTTGGTTGAGGAGGCTTATAGAGGATGTTCATGAAGAAGTGCAAGGGCCTACTTTACTCCGGGGTGACAATGAGAGTGCTCTCAAACTGGTTAACAATCCAGTGTGCCACGCCAGGACCAAGCATATAGAGATTGATCACCACTTCATCAGGGAGAAGGTGTTGGAGGGGTCTCTGCTGGTCGGGCATGTTCGGAGTGAAGATAATCTTGCTGACATCTTCACAAAGCCACTGTCGAAGGGGCCCTTTGAACGCTTGCGCAGCTTGCTGGGCTTGGTCACCACTTCTCACTTCAAGGGGGAGTGTTGAAATTTGTGAAGTGGAAGTGGGTGACGGGACAGGCCGCGCGGCCTGTGGCGGACAGCCTTGGCGGACTGGGCGGACTGTGGTTTGCGGCCTGGTGAAAAGTCTGGTGGGAGCCGGCTGTGTTCTGAGTGGGTTGTTGCATGGAGTCCGCGGTTTGGTGCGGCCTGGTATCTACGGATAGAGAGGCTTGCGGACTGGTGCTTTGCTCAGTGGTCGCGGGTGCAAGCTTGTGCTGAAAGGCGGGTTGGCTCTTGTCCGCGGGAAGCTTGCGGACTGATGTGTCCGCGGTATTGGCTGTTGCGGACTAAGCTTAGAGCTTGGCTGAGGCCTTGTCGAGCTCTGGTGGCACAGCAGGCGAGTTGCTGTGGAGATCGTTGTGGCGGCCTGGTGTTGGAGTCCGGGATTAGACCGCTGTGATAGGGCAGGAGTGCGAGGAGCTCGCGGACTGTGGCGGTCTGCGCTGTGGTGTTTTGGCGGACTGGGGTTTTGCGTCCGCCAAGCTCGCATTAGCCCTCAATGGTTTTGGGCTTGGTCACTTGGTGCCGAGTTCAGTGTGTCCGCCGAGTCCGCTGTGACCGGGCGGTCTGTCTTTAGCTGCCTTTGGTCGTGGACTTGTGGCGGATTGAGGTGTGTGTCTTGCGGACTGCCTCGGGTTGGTGCGGACAGCCATTGAAGGGGGTTTGCTGTCCTGAAGCGGTTGGAGCTTTGCGGGCTGATGCCTTGTTCGCTTAGCTTAGGCGGACTGGAGTGGGTTCGTCAATGGTTGCCTTGCTCCTGGCGGTTTTCTTTGGTGACCGGCTAAGTCCACGCGGACTCAGCGGACGGTGGTTTGTATTCGCGCGGGCTGGGGCGGTGTCGCTATCTCTTGGGCGGTGACCACACTCCTCACCCGGCCTATAAATAGGACCCCCTGGCACATCTACAGTAACTTGAGTGAACAGTAAGTTGGGGTGTGCGAAGTGCTGCGGTCTGTGTTTGCCAGTCCGCACGGATTGTTTCAGGCTGACGGTTTGTTGTGTGCAGGTCGCGCGGATAACTTCAAGGAGCCAGGAGTTTGGCTGTGACTTCGGTCAAGTGCTTGGAAGTGTGCGGTCTCTGCGGACTCAGCAGGAGGTCGCTCTGCGGCTTGTCAGTTCTGTTTCAACTTTGCCAGCTTCAATAACCTGTCCGCCGGCTTCAGGCGGGTAGGGTGTTCCTCAGTTCGGGTTCAGCAGGAGGCGAATAACGGTGTGTCCGCGCGACCTCGCGGCTTCGGCGGACTCCGTGGTATTCGGCGGATTGCAGCATAGTTCGGGCGGCTTCGGCGACCTCGGCGACCTCGCGGTCTCGGCGGACTCGGGTTCTGTCCGCCCGGCTTGTTTTTTGGTGCTTCTGTTTTTCAGCTGTTATACTAGCGAAATCATGTCTCGCTATGTATGCCTCGCATTGTAAAGAAGTGAATGAATAATAGACATGCTTGTGCTTCCATTGTTTGTTGTGATTTATCTTTGTACCTCTAGTACTTGGTTTCCGCTGGTTCAACGTGCGAACTGGGTAGTTCCGAAGATATTAATTTGGCGTTTGAGCTATCTTGCTGACCACGTTGAGAAAATTTAACAGTCGCCGCTTCTCCCGATCGCCCGATGCCGCCTCTCCCTCCTCGTTTTCTCCCGATGGCTTTCACTAATTAGGTTAGAATAGAATCGGGAATCCTGTGTATATATAAACCAAATAGAAAAGGTAATAGCCGAACCGGTCCGGTTTGGAGCATCACAAAACAACAGAAATGGACTGGACTGGCGGCGCTTACGGCTATGAGGCTGAGCTCCGACGTTGCTTACGACTGTTCTAGGCGGCGACGGCAACGATTTTGGTGAGGACATTGGGGGGTGCAACAATTAGAGGTTTATTTTAAGTTAAAATCTTCTTACATTTTAAGATTTTAGGTCTGTAAATGTCGATTATGTATCTGCAAATATTGCCGCCCAATATTTATGAAGTTTTATAGACGCATTTATTATTATACTATAAATTAAATTTGTTTTCGCGGTGGCGGAATCCGGCGGGTGGCATTTCGAAACGAGGGGGGATTACGGGCTTTTTGGGGCGTTTTATGGAAACAAGCAAACTACCCGCCTTCCGGTGGCGTTTATTTTGCTTTTAAACGCCGAAACAAATAATTAAATAAAATTTCGTACATGGTTTCCGCGGGTTTACTTTATTAGTTTATTCAGAGATGTGGAGCTGTGGCACGACTAACGAAGCAGATCCAAGGGCTCATACTTATGCGTACCGGTTACTTTTCCAACACGAACTTGTTGCGTTCACGAGCTCGAGGCGAGCGCTTTAGCCATCCCCTGATTTTGCTGATTGGGCCCACCACCGTACACTGTGGACTGGCATCCGATTCTTTATATCATCATACGGCATCCTGAAGAAATGGCTGACGTCATGGAATCTCCCTCCACCTCTGATTGCCAGTCCTAAACACAAAAGGACACACCTCAATAATTTGATACGGTCACTTTTGGATATGATCCTCATACGGTCAATTTTGGATATATTTTTATTTGCGAAATACGATCATATTTTACGGGTAATGATCTGCACCGTTGAAATCTGCGATTCTACGATCAGATCTGCTCGCTCATCTCCAAAAATAGGTATGTATATGTAAAAAAAAATAGATTTAACGAAGCGGTGCAATAAAACTGTCACACTCCAAATATAGAGAATTGTTGTATGCATCACAATTTTAACTATTGATATCATTTTGTTAAATGCAACGCATAATGCTAAAGACAATCTGAATATAATTTCAACCTCAAAAAATTAAAAGAAATCAAAAGTAAATTTAGATTAAACAGAATATATTTATAAATTTTAATAACATTTTTTTGAAAGCATCACAAAAAATTTTAAAGACGTGACAACGGATTATGACTCTCAATAAGAAAAGAAAATTAATTTTAGGTACACCTATCACATCTAAAGCATGGTGCGGGTGAAAATATAAAAAATGGATTTTTAGAACAAGTTAATTATTTTATAAAAAATAATTATAAAATTATAATTAGATTTTCTTACAAATATTTTAAGATCTTATTTATACATAAAATAATATTTTAAGAAATTAGATCCTGCCCGATATCACCCTTTGACGGTTTGACTATAGATTGTTTTTTTTAAAAATGGTTGAAAGGTGATCGTCCGATGGCTGATTTAACAGTTAAAAGACCACCCACATAAGGGCATGGTACAATATGTCACGCACACATTTTTGGTATGTAATATTATGTCATGTTTGAAGTAAATAATCACTTATATGATAATGTGTAACGAAATTTAATTTATTACAGGTAACGTCCCCGATGATGAAAAGAGAGTTAAGCAGTATTAAATCGGCGTCGCCATGAGCTGTGAATCGGCGTCGCCATGAGCGATGATTCGGCGTCGTGCGAGTTCTTACTATGAATATGTTATGCTATATGTTGCGAGTTACTTAATATCGTTGTAACATTTATTGTTGCTCTTATGATGTGGACGACACATAATATTGTCGTATGACTTGTTTAGTTATACATATATGTTGTAATTTTAAAGGTATGGCTGGTTTAGCTTGGTAAGCTAGTGCTGCGGGTTTAATCCTATGTGGTAATGTTATAAATGGGTTATTTGGCTGAGCTGGGTGGGCTGGTTGGTGCTATTGGGCTGGATTGGCTGTGTGGCCGGGTTAACCGGTTCGGACTTCATATATAGGGCTTCAACGGTGGCTTTTTCTTAAGACATTTCGAGTCCATGCTCTTGTTCGGCATTCGCGCATCTTCTCTGCAGCCCGGCGAAACCCGATAGCTAGGGTTTGGTGGTTTTCTCCTTCCCGTCGCCTGGTATGGTGAAATCTTCTGCTCCTTTCTTCTCTTCTACGTGTATGAGCTCTAAACGCCTCTTCTTTAGCTTACTCTGGGAACTTTGGATCTTTCTTGGCTTTGGTGGGAGAACTTTCAAGTTTCTTTGGAACTAGGTACTTGAAATTCCTTTCATGCTTTTCTTTTAATTGAAGTTGGATATGAGTAAATTTTTTTGGTCGGGTGTACCCTTGTGGGTTGCTGTTTTTGGATTGCAGCTGCACTGTAGGCCGGCTGGGCTGTGCCCTAGTTCGACTACTGTTTTGCACTTGTAACCGGCTGTTTTAATGTTGGTTTGGATTGCTTTGCCTGTTAGCCGGCTGGTTTTGTTTGTGTGTGGGCTGTTTGGACTGTGTTTGTGGGCTGTTTGGACTGTGTTTGTGGGCAGTTTGGACTGTGTTTGTGGGCTATTTTGTGGGCTGTCATGTGGACTGTTTGTGTGGGCTGTTTAGTATAATATTTTTTGGTTATGCTGCATGTTTGAGTGGCCAGCTATATGAAAATTTTTATGCGTTGGCTTGAATGCGTCGTGTCGATGTGTGAGCTGCAACCTCGTGGAATAATGTTGTTGCCTTATAAATGCATTATATATCTATACAGATATTGTGAAGGATGACATCTCCAAGTCGACGCGACGTCTATTCGAGACGGGGCAAGGAAAAGGAACGAGCCACGGTGAGAATTTCTCTTTTTAATGTATGTTTTACCTAAACATTTTACTGCTATACTGAAACTGCTTTATACAATCACTATATATGTTGCAAATGGTATGAATGACCTCATCTAGAGGCAATCAAGTAAGAAAATAGTCTGAGGGGACTAATTAAAATAAAGAACTCATCATACATAATCTAATGTGTCGACATATGGAACTATTAAGGGTAATATAAAATGAAGAATACTGATGTTGTGTACTGAATTACCAGGCCAGTCGAGCCGAAAGGCATAAACGCGTGTTGTACGTACTGGTCTGGAGACTGATGACCCCAAAGGGGTCGGACCCAAAGACTGAAATACAAAATACTGAGACTGATATAGAATTCATTGAATTACCCTTAATAGTGCCTATATGAAAAGAAATACAAGTAAAAAGAATATTTTCGTACAGCGTAGACTGTAGCAGATGTTTATTGTCTACTATTTATGATTTCTTATAGCCTAAGCCTATACTGAAACAATAATATTAGTTACTTATATTGATTTGACTGCAAGATGAATTACAGAACATGCTCTAAATTGTTTCATTAATGAAATAAACTGCTATATGTTGGCTTATTTTAAAAATATCATTGTACAACAGATTAAAAAGGTAAATTTTCACTTAGTCTTATACAAGACTAACGGTTGTATTCTCTAAATTTTTAGGAACCGGAAAGACAGCGACCGGTCGTCATTAGAGCTCAGGTAGAAACTTCCTGATTATTTCTTTTCTGGCATTGCTATAGATTGTTTTATATGTTTCTGATACGTACTCGTGATGAACTGTATATGTATATTTCCGCTGTTCTTGATTATATATGCCATTAGGGATATTGGTAATTGTGGCGGACAATCGGGCTGTTACAATTTAATGGTATCAGAGCTAGGTTGTCAATTGCACCCTGACCATAACGAGTATATATGCTTGTCGGTAAATCCATCTAAGTGTGATTTTGATGGATGCTCAGGAAGCCCAAGAGGTAATGTCTGAGGGAAGTGCATCGGGGCAGGCCCAGCAAGAGCTGCCGCAAAGGATACCCTCACAGACAGAGCAACAGACACCACCGCAACTAATGGATCTGACACGGATGTTGGCAGAGGCTATTAAAATGGTTAGAGATGTGCCCCCTCCACCAGCACCGGAAGTGGCAGGACCGTCACAGCAGAGGCAGTTGTATGTCGATTTAAAGCGATTCCTGGAGTTGAAGCCACCAGTGTTTCGGGGAGGGTTATCGCCCTTGGAAACAGAGGATTGGATCTCACGCATCGAGACAATACTGGAAGTTATGCTTTGTCCAGATGAATGAAAAGTGGGTTTGGTCACGTTTTTATTGGAAGGAGAAGCGAAGCGGTGGTGGTAGAGTGTGCGTGGCAGATTGGCGGGCCGCACACAAGCAAGTATTCCGTGAGCCACTTTCATTCAAGCGTTTACCAATTGGTTCGTCCCAGAATCAGAAAAGAAGTTATGACAGGATAAGTTTTTGTGTTTGGTACAGGGTCCTCGATCAGTCTTGGAATATGAAACAGAGTTCGCCAATTTAGCGTTTTATGCAGAGGCCTTTGTTCCTAATAAAAGAGAAAGATGTCGACGCTTCCAGGAAGGACTGCGAGATAGTATTTGTTCGATTCTGATACCGATGGAGATCACAGACTACGGGGCTTTGGTGAAGAAAGCCCGTTTGATGGAAATCGATGCGAAGAAAACACAAAAATGGACTTTGCAAAGAAAAGATCGACGTGGTCGTCTTCTAGTAAGGAGTCCTCGAGCACGACGAGCACATCAGGGAAATCAAGTGATTCAGGAAAGCGGTCTTGTCCTATTGAAAGCAGTGGCAGTGCACCGACAGTTGAGCAACGATGTGGCAAGTGTGACAAAAGACACAAGGGGCAGTGTCTCGTGGGAAGCAATGTTTGCTATTTGTGCCGTCAGCCTGGGCATCGACAGAGGGAGTGCCCTCGGAACCGAGAAGGACAAAGAGCAGCACAGCAGTTTCCAGTGCCACAGGGCCAGAGGTTGTATCTGATGGATCGTGCTACGGGCGGTGAGTACACAGCCGCAGCTTTTACTTCAGTGCCAGCAGGAGCATATAGAGAAGAACGTCAAGAACAAGAACGTCGAGTGCAGCCACGGGTGTTCAATTTGAATCTGTAAGAGGCAAAGGCGGATGACACCGTTGTGACAGGTATTATCCCTATCGGTAACTATTTAGTTAAACTGTTATTTGATACAGGAGCAAGCCATTCTTTTATTTCTACAACAATATTGAATGCAATTGCGGCAAAACCATATCGGGTACAAGAGGTTTTGCACGTTACGTTACCAATCAACCAGATACTCACTGCACAACAACGAGTAATCATTACATTTGCCCTGAATGATAAGTCATTTACAACGGACTTAGTGGTTCTTCCCTTGACCGAGTTCGATATTATTCTGGGCATTGACTGATTAACTCAACAGGAGGCAGTGATTGACTGTAAGACCAAATAAGTATCGGTAAAGTGTGCAGATCAAAGCAGAATTACGTATCGAGGATTAGGTGAAGTGTCGAAAATGTTAATTTCTGCAATGAAAGCGCTTTCACAAATCCGGAAGGGCTGTCAAGCTATTCTGGTAATGGTGAAAGGACCTCCAGAAGAAAAGAAAGACATTACGATAATTCCACTCGTATGTGAATTTCAAGAGTTATTCCCGGAAGAGTTGGTTGGACTTCCGCCAAAGAGAGAAATTGAATTTGAAATCAACCTCGAGCAAGGGGCTAGACCAGTGGCAAAGTCACCATATCGTATGACGCCAAAGGAATTGGCAGAATTGAAAGTGCAGCTACAGGATTTGATTGATAAAAATTTCATTCGCCCAAGTTCCTCTCCGTGGGGTGCCCCCGTATTGTTTGTAAAGAAGAAAGAAGGAACGTTACGCCTGTGCGTAGATTATCGTGAACTCAATAAGTTGACTGTGAAGAATAAATATCCTCTTCCTCGTATCGAGGATTTATTCGACCAACTTGTCAATGCTAGAGTGTTCTCTAAGTTGGATTTGCGATCTGGTTACCACCAGCTAAGGATAAAAGAAGAAGATATTTTCAAAACTGCGTTCAGTACCAGATATGGTCATTATGAGTTTATGGTTATGCCGTTTGGGCTAACCAATGCACCAGCAGCATTTATGGATCTGATGAATCGAGTCTTTAAAGATTATTTGGACCGATTCGTGATTGTGTTCATTGACGATATACTAATTTATTCCCCGTCAGACAAAGAACATGCTTGGTATTTGTGATTGGCCTTGCAAATATTGAAAGAACATCAACTGTATGCCAAATTTTCAAAATGTTAATTTTGATTGAGAAAAGTGTCCTTTCTCGGACACGTGATAACGGAGCAGGGTTTGGCTGTAGACCCCGCAAAGATTGAGTCTATCCTCAGTTGGCCGCAACCGACAACAGTGATGAAAGTACGGAGTTTCCTGGGTTTGGCAGGATACTATCGACGTTTTGTAAAAAACTTTTCAAAGATCTCTTTACCGTTGACCCAGCTAACCAGGAAGAATATGTTATTTTATTGGTCAAATGACTGTCAGATCACATTTGACATATTAAAAGAAAAACTGACTACAGCGCCGATTTTAACTATGCCGTCAGGTACGGAAGGGTTTCAGATTTATAGTGATGCTTCGTACAAAGGCTTGAGTTGTGTATTGATGCAGCACGAAAAAGTAATTACGTATGTGATGACTAATATTTCTGTTATTATTTTGAATAGTATTTTATATTATATTTTGATATTTACGTGTTCTCTTTCTTTATTTTTATATAAAATTATCTTAAAAAATTACTAATTATGGTTCTAACATTATATTTTATTTTGTAGGAATTCGACAGGCCTCGTGTGATTTTATTTCAATCCGCAAAAGTCCGCTCCATCACCGCCACCTTTGCAAAAGGTCGTCACGTTTGCCGTCGTGTGCCCGTTCATGTCGTCATCGTCGCACCGTCAATAATCATGCCGCAACGCCATCGCCGCACAAGCCCTCAAAGTGCAGCCCTTTTTAAGATCCGACCCTCTACAAGTGCAGCCCAAGCCTCCTCCAAATGCAGCTCACTCCATGCAGCCCACTTCAACATTGATGCAGCCCACTTCAACATTGATGCAGCCCGCCATTCATAACCGCCCACCTCCAACCATTTAATTAAAACCGGTCATTCATAACCTCCACCATGCAACCCGCCACCTATTCTTAACCCCACTCATAACCTCCTTAATCAAAACCGCCCACCTTAAGTTCCTCCTTCATTTATTAATTAATCACATTAACTCCAATCAATTAAAACCTCATATTCATTAATTCATCACCATTTCATGTGGCGGATACCTCCATGTTAAACTCCCTCATGCATTCACCTTTTCACCTCCCTCCACCTCTTCATTTTCCCACATTTATTCTCACCAATTAAACCCTATGTCCTTTCATTTCTTCTTTATCTAGATCCTTCCATGGTTGCTATAAAAGGAGCATGAAGCTAAGGCTTTTAGGAGGAGGGGAAAAAAAGTTAGAGTTGGAGAAGAGAGCAAGTTCAAGAGAGAGAGAGAGAGAGAGAGAGTTCTACCTTGTATGAGAGTTTCTTTTATGTTGTCTCTTATGCTTTAATTTTCATTGTGTTGTGTACTTCTGTTATTTCCCTTCTAATAAAAATGCAAACTTTTTATTTCATTGTTGTTGTTTTCTTTATCATGAGTAGCTAAATCCTTTCTTAGTACTTGATTGGTTAGTATTGGGATGAATATTTAATTATAATCTTTCGTTTCTAATTTTTGAATTTCTCATTGCGATTTATTTCCGATTAAAATTTGGCGGCGGGTTTATATTGCTAGTATATAAAATTTTGCTATCCGATTGGTAGTCTAGTTAGCCGAGAGGCTCGTGAATGTTATAGATCGCTCGGAAATAAAGAGATTCTGATATTCTTCTTTGAGAATTGAGGATATCAAATCTTTTGGATTTGTGATTTTTCGTTCATGCAATTTTAAATTACTTTCAAATTTTAAGAGATTATGTTTGAAATGATTTTAAAATTAGGCGATAGTTGTCTCTAGCGAGTTGCTATTATTTTTCAATCCCCCAATCGAAATGGATTCTCAAGAATTAGAACGCGTCTTTTATAATCGGATTCCCAAGAACGCCCAATCAAGTGTTAAATCGTGAATTTTCTCGTTTGTCAACTCTCTTCGTTTTTACAAAAAAACCAAAACCAATTTTCACTCGATAAGTTAATAGTTCCACCTTGTGAGTAGAAGTACTCAAAAGACCCGGGAAATACGACACTTGATCATACTACAAGCGATAGGTGCACTTGCCTACTGCAACAATCAGATTTTAAGCATCAAGTTTTTGGCGCCGTTGTTGGGGACGTAATTTTTGATATTTTGAAAGCTAGCTTCTATTACTCTTATCATTTTTTTTCAAAAAATTTTGATTTTTAAATTTTTATAATTAAAACTTCTAGCGAAAGGGCCGTGTTGGGGTTTTATCCCACAAGACCGCCTAGTACCTCAAGATCCCTTCACCGGGTATTCCTTGGGAAGTCCTAGAATTTTTTTATAAATTTTTATGTGTGGTGTATGACCCGAGGGAATCCGTCACCTCTTTTTGATTTGGATCCGAAAATCGAGCGAACCCTTCGGCACTGCTTACGATTTCGAGTTCCGAATTTTCAAGATACGGAATCCTTAGAGAACACTCCTAATCCTTCATTAATTCTCTCTCCGTCACCGCCTTCTTCGGGGACTATTTTTGGCAATATTACGAAAGCATCGAGTTTATTACTTCTACTAAAATTCTAAAAACAAAAACATTTTTTTAAACAAAAAAGAATAATATCAAAAAAATTTAAGTTTTCTTTTTCTTTTTGGTAGCAGTTTTTTATGAATGTCTTATTTTGGCGCGTTTTGTAATCCGCCTCCCTTTTATTTGAATGTCTCGGAAATTTTGATTTCAATTTTTCCAGAGCAGGTCAAAGTGGCCAATTTGACCTTTACTCCAATTTTTATCCTACTTGGGAGATAGAAAACCTGTCTTATTTTTCTTATGATTTTGCCCTGCAAAGCGCCGCGTCTCTAAATTTTAATTCAATCGATAATGGGTATTTTGAATTGCAAGCTTCTCTTGATAATATCAATTCGCATTTCAAAACCATTATCGAGTATTTTTCTCGTGACGCCGCATCGTTTTCTTCGTCTTCTTCTCCGTCTTCGTCTCCTCCAATTTCTTCATGTAATGAGTCACCAGGTATCCCGGCTTGTCTTTTTCCTCTTGAGGAGGATAACTATTCGGATATCCCGGATTATTTCCTTCCTCCTTTGGAAAGCACCCCAATGGATACTCCGGTGTGCTTCTTACCTTTTGAGGATGACAAGATGTCTCATCATTCTCTCTCTTTTTCTGAAGACGTTTGTGATTCCATTTCGCTTCAACCCTTTAACTGTTCCAACTTTTCTAGTTTTAGCAAGTCTTTTTCTCCTTCTTCTTTTATTTTAGATAATTCTTCTTTAGTCCTCTATACGCATTCTTCTCCCGAAATTTCACAAGTCTCTCCTCCTCCTTGTGAAATTTCCGTTGATGAAATTTCTTTTTCTACTTCTTTTTTGACGACCCCTTCTTTCCTATTTTACATACTACGGAGTTCTTCTATAACTCCGTCCGTTCATTTTCGGGCGTCATTCCCTTGAAGATTCCACCGCATGTCGGTGCGATTCTTCACTTCTTCATTTTTTTAATTTACTCTCCTAAGCGCATACTTAGGGAGTTACCACTTCATCTTACGTTTTATTATCCCTTTAGCTAACCAATAACGTCGGGCTCAGCTGACGTTAAACAAAGAGCGCTCTTGGGAGGCACACCTTGCTTATCTTTTTTGTTATTTTTTTTCTTTTTGTTTGCTTCTTTTGTTTTGCAGGAATAATGCCCCCGGCGGTTCGTTTGGCTTCATCCTTTCCTCTCTTCCTTAGGCCTGAGCCGGTGTCCAGCTTACGCATGGGGGAACGAAATCAGCATTCGGCCTCACGACTCCGGGGGAGTCTTGTTCTTTTTATTTATTTACTTTATTGCACCCCCCCCCCCTCTTCTTTTCTTCTTGTCTTTTTCTTTCCTCACGCTTACTCTTCAACATTGGGAGAATGTTGAACTTTATGCATGGGGAGTGTTTTCTCTTTCTTTTTAAGTCTTTCAAAAAAAACAATACAAAAAAATGAAAACAAAACAAAAACACAAAAAATTAGAAAACTCCAAAAAAACTGGAAAATACAAAAATTTCATGTCTTTTGTATTTGTCTTGTTCTTAGGCTTTGTTGTACTTGTTTAGCTGAAATAAAATTTTCTAATCTTTCATTTTAGCTATGTTTCATTGAGTATTATGTTGACTCTTGTAGTGTTCCTAATTATGGTAGTATGTTAGTGTGAAAATTTTGTTTGAAAATTGCACTTTTGCGTAGCTATCATTTTATATTTTTCACTTTTATAAAATTTATCATCCGTTGTTTTTCTCTTTTTAATTCTATGTAATGTTGATAAATGATTAGTGCAGTAGGTGTGAATAAATCTGGATGATTATTAATTTCATTTTCATGAAGAATTTTTTTTTCTTACTTCCCTATCTAGAACTTGTCTCTTTGATTTTTCAATACTTTACTTTAGATAGACTTAGCAGAAGCATGAAAATGATTTCGGCTCCTCTTGATTTGTTTGAGCCTTTGCATACCGGACCAAAATCTTAACCGTTGCTAGCCATTTTGTGCTTTCTCCCCGTCTTTTTGTAGCCCCACTTATTTTTTACCAAAGCCAAAGAGTCATCCCATGTTGCACACTTTAATTTTGAGCTTTATTTGTACTAGTGTGCGCTTCCATTTTGTGAAAAATAGTGAATGTTCAAAAATATTATCCGTTTGCTACAAAGAAAAAAAAGGGAGAGAAAAATGTTGAAAATGATGAAGAAAAATTGAAAATTATTATGTGTGTACTTCTTTTGACCCCTAACTTTATTTCAAAATTTGGGGTGTCAAAATTATTTTTGCTAGCACAACTATTTTTGCAAAGCTCTTCTTTTTGTTTAAGTGTGCTTTTACCCTTCATGTTTATCTTTTGCTATCTGCACCTTAAACCTATGCCTAAACGCTACACCTAATGCAAGTCCTTTGATTCATGCTTCTTTGGTCTATTTTTAGTATTGTAACTAGAATGATTTTGGGTAAGTTTTCTAGGTAGGAGTAAGAACTTAATTCAGATGATGTGATTTTAATGGTCTCTTAGGTTTTAGTAACAACTCAATGTACTTTTTGTTTGAAACTTTACTTAGCTTTTGAATTTGCAAAAACATTGGATGATTAATTTTTATGCTAGTGAAATTTGTAAATTTATATGCTATGTTTAAGTAATCTGTTTCACTTATTTTTCATCACTCTCCCTATCTCTAATTTCGCATCGTACTCATAGCGGCATGGTTAGATTATTTGATTAGGCTATTTTATTTTTGCTAACTTGTATGTTTTTGCTTGGGGCAATCAAATGCTCAAGCATGGGGGTATTTGATGACTAATATTTTTGTTATTATTTTGAATAGTATTTTATATTATATTTTGATATTTACGTGTTCTCTTTCTTTATTTTTATATAAAATTATCTTAAAAATTACTAATTATGGTTCTAACATTATATTTTATTTTGTAGGAATTCGACAGGCCTCGTGTGATTTTATTTCAATCCACAAAAGTCTGCTCCATCACCGCCACCTTTGCAAGAGGTCGTCACGTTCGCCGTCGTGTGCCCGTTCATGTCGCCATCGTCGCGCCGTCAATAATCATGCCGCAACGCCATCGCCGCACCAGCCCTCAAAGTGCAGCCCTTTTTAAGATCAGACCCTCTACAAGTGCAGCCCAAGCCTCCTCCAAATGCAGCACACTCCATGCAGCCCACTTCAACATTGATGCAGCCCACTTCAACATTGATGCAGCCCGCCATTCATAACCGCCCACCTCCAACCATTTAATTAAAACTGGCCATTCATAACCTCCATCATGCAACCCGCACCTATTCTTAACCCCACTCATAACCTCCTTAATCAAAACCGCCCACCTTAAGTTCCTCCTTCATTTATTAATTAATCACATTAACTCCAATCAATTAAAACCCCATATTCATTAATTTATCACCATTTCATGTGGTCGGATACCTCCATGTTAAACTCCCTCATGCATTCACCTTTTCACCTCCCTCCACCTCTTCATTTCCCACATTTATTCTCACCAATTAAACCCTATGTCCTTTCATTTTCTTCTTTATCTAGATCCTTCCATGGTTGTTATAAAAGGAGCATGAAGCCAAGGATTTTAGGAGGAGGGGAGAAAAAAAGTTAGAGTTGGAGAAGAGAGCAAGTTCAAGAGAGAGAGAGAGAGTTCTACCTTGTATGAGAGTTTCTTTTATGTTGTCTCTTATGCTTTAATTTTCATTGTGTTGTGTACTTTTGTTATTTCCCTTCTAATGAAAATGCAAACTTTTTATTTCATTGTTGTTGTTTTCTTTATCATGAGTAGCTAAATCCTTTCTTAGTACTTGATTGGTTAGTATTGGGATGAAGATTTAATTATAATCTTTCGTCTCTAATTTTTGAATTTCTTATTGCGATTTATTTCCGATTAAAATTTGGCGGCGGGTTTATATTGCTAGTATATAAAATTTCGCTATCCGATTGGTAGTCTAGTTAGCCGAGAGGCTCGTGAATGTCATAGATAGCTCGGAAATAAAGAGATTTTGATATTCTTCTTTGAGAATTGAGGATATCAAATCTTTTGGACTTGAGATTTTTCGTTCATGCAATTTTAAATTACTTTCAAATTTTAAGAGATTATGTTTGAAATGTTTTTAAAATTAGGCGGTAGTTGTCTCTAGCGAGTTGCTATTATATTTTTCAATCCCCCAATCGAAACGAATTCTCAAGAATTAGAACGCATCTTTCATAATCGGATTCCCAAGAACGCCCAATCAAGTGCTAAATCGTGAATTTTCTCGTTGGTGAACTCTCTTCGTTTTTACAAAAAAACCAAAACCAATTTTCACTAGATAAGTTAATAGTTCCACCTTGTGAGTAGAAGTACTCAAAATACCCGGGAAATACGACACTTGATCATACTACAAGCGATAGGTGCACTTGCCTACTGCAACAATCAGATTTTAAGCATCAGTATGCTTCTCGACAGTTGAAAGATGCCGACAAAAATTACCCAGTCCATGATTTAGAACTAGCTACCGTGATTTTTGCCCTAAAAATTTGGTGACATTATTTATATGGCGTACGCTGCGAGGTTTTTACGGATCACAAAAATCTAAAATATATATATTCTCAGAAGGATTTGAACCTTCGACAGCGTCGTTGGTTAGAATTTATCAAAGATTACAATGTCGATATGCAGTACCACCCTGACAAAGCAAATGTGGTTGCTGATGCCTTAAGCCGCAAGAACACAGTTGGATTATCTGTTTTGTCTGGTTATGAAGCACAATTAGTGTATGAGTTGGAAAATGCAAATCACTCCACTCGTTACACCGGAAAGCAAGCGAGCCCAGTTGTCTCAATTACAAATCAGATATACATTGAAAGATAGAATTAAAGAAGCTTTGCCAAAGGATCCGTTTCTCGCTGAATTGCAAAAGAAAGTAAATAATGGAGAGACTGGAGAGTTTACAGAACAGAGTGGGCTATTACTGATGAACGGGCGATTGTGTGTCCCGAATGTGAATAACATACGAAGAGATATTCTATATGAGGCACATAACACACCGTATTCAATTCACCCAGGACGAACGAAGATGCATCATGACCTGAAGGAGGATATTTGCATTCCTTACCCATACCAGAAAGGAAGTGGGAAGACATTGCAATGGATTTTGTTTTCGGTCTTCCTCGCAGCAAATTGGGGCATGATGGTATTTGGGTAATTATTGATCGCTTAACGAAGAGCGCACATTTTATTCCCGTGCGACAGGATGGACCACCTGAAAAGTTAAATGATCTGTACATAGATGTTATTGTAAAATTGCATGGGATTCCCCGATCCATTATTTCTGACCGCGACGGTCGATTCACGTCGGGAAACTGGAGATATATTCACAAACGTTTGGGACAAAATTATTGTTTAGCACAACATTTCATCCCCAAACAGATGGACAGTCGGAGCGAACCATACAGTTCTTAGAAGATTTACTGCGTGTGGTTGTATTGGATTTAAAAGGCTCCTGGGAAAAGTATTTGACATTGGTAGAGTTTGCGTACAATAACAGCTACCAATCGTATATCCAGATGGCACCCTTTGAAGCATTGTATGGCCGACGTTGTCGAACACCATTAAGTTGGGCTGAAGAGGGGGAGCGAACACTGTATAACCGGGAGAAAATTGATAAATGGCATGAAAAAGTAAAGCTGATACAACAACGAATGAAGGTAGCTCAAGATCGACAACAAAAATACTATAATGTCCGTCATCGTCTTGTGCAATTTCAAGTCGGTGACCAAGTATGTTTGAAAATCAGACTGTTCAAAGGAGTTACACGTTTCGACGACTTGGGAAATTGAGTCCGCGTTATGTCAGACCTTTTTCAGTCATTGAGCGGGTAGGTGATGTTGCCTACCGCTTGGAGCTACCAGCAGAGTTACAAAGGTTGCATCATGTATTTCATGTGTCAGCATTATGAAAGTATGTTCGTGACCCTGAAACGATTGTTACACCTACAGATATACAAATTGAACCAGACCTCTCTAGCCCGACGGAACCATATCAGATTATAGATCGGCAAAGCAAACAGTTAAGAAATCGAGATGTGACGTTTGTGCTAGTGTGGTGGAAGGGTCATCCTAGGCACGAAGCGACGTGGGAACGTGAAGATGCAATGCGAAATCTTTTTCCTGTACTGTTTGATAATATGGAAGAATGATTTTCGGGGACGAAAATTATTTAAGGAGGGGAGAATTGTAACGCACACATTTTTGGTATGTAATATTATGTCATGTTTGAAGTAAATAATCACTTATATGATAATGTGTAACGAAATTTAATTTATTACATGTAACGTCCCCGATGATGAAAAGAGAGTTAAGCAGTATTGAATCGGCGTCGCCATGAGCTGTGAATCGGCGTCGCCATGAGCGATGATCCGGCGTCGTGCGAGTTCTTACTATGAATATATTATGCTATGTGTTGCGAGTTACTTAATATCATTGTAACATTTCTTGTTGCTCTTATGATGTGGACGACACATAATATTGTCGTATGACTTGTTTAGTTATACATATATGTTGTAATTTTAAAGGTATGGCTGGTTAGCTTGGTAAGCTAGTGCTGCGGGTTTAATCCTATGTGGTAATGTTATAAATGGGCTATTTGGCTGAGCTGGGTTGGCTGGTTGGTGTTATTGGGCTGGATTGGCTGTGTGGCTGGGTTAACCGGTTCGGACTTCATATATAGGGCTTCAGAGGTGGCTTTTTCTTAAGACATTTTGAGTCCCTGCTCTTGTTCGGCATTCGCGCATCTTCTCTGCAGCCCGGAGAAACCCGATAGCTAGGGTTTGGTGGTTTTCTCCTTCCGTCGCCTGGTATGGTGAAATCTTCTGCTCCTTTCTTCTCTTCTACGTGTATGAGCTCTAAACGCCTCTTCTTTAGCTTACTCTGGGAATTTTGGATCTTTCTTGGCTTTGGTGGGAGAACTTTCAAGTTTCTTTGGAACTGGGTACTTGAAATTCCTTTCATGCTTTTCTTTTAATTGAAGCTGGATATGAGTAAATTTTTTTGGCCGGCTGTACCCTTGTGGGTTGCTGTTTTTGGATTGCAGCTGGACTGTAGGCCGGCTGGGCTGTGCCCTAGTTCGACTACTATTTTGCACTTGTAACCGGATGGTTTAATGTTGGTTTGGATTACTTGGCCTGTTAGTCGGCTGGTTTTGTTTGTGTGTGGGCTGTTTGGACTGTGTTTGTGGGCTGTCTGGACTGTGTTTGTGGGCTGTTTTTGTGGGCTGTCATGTGGACTGTTTGTGTGGGCTGTTTAGTATAATATTTTTGGGTTATGCTGCATGTTTGAGTGGCCAGCTATATGAAAATTTTTATACGTTGGCTTGAATGCGTCGTGTCGATGTGTGAGCTGCAACCTCGTGGAATAATGTTGTTGCCTTATAAATGCATTATATATCTATACAGATATTGTGAAGGATGACATCTCCAAGTCGACGCGACGTCTATTCGAGACGGCGCAAGGAAAAGGAACGAGCCACGGTGAGAATTTCTCTTTTTAATGTATGCTTTACCTAAACATTTTACTGTTATACTGAAACTGCTTTATACAATCACTATATATGTTGCAAATGCTATGAATGGCCTCATTTAGAGGCAATCAAGCAGAAAATATTCTGAGGGGACTAATTAAAATAAAGAACTCATCATACATAATCTAATGTGTCGACATATGGAACTATTAAGGGTAATATAAAATGAAGAATACTGATGTTGTGTACTGAATTACCAGGCCAGTCGAGCCGAAAGGCATAAACGCGTGTTGTATGTACTGGTCTGGAGACTGATGACCCCAAAGGGGTCGGGCCCAAAGACTGAAATACAGAATACTGAGACTGATATAGAATTCATTGAATTACCCTTAATAGTGTCTATATTAAAAGAAATACAAGCAAAAAGAATATTGTCGTACAGCGTATACTATAGCAGATGTTTATTGTCTACTATTTATGATTTCTTATAGCCTAAGCCTATACTGAAACAATAATATTAGTTACTTATATTGATTTGACTGCAAGATGAATTACAGAACATGCTCTAAATTGTTTCATTAATGAAATAAACTGCTATATGTTGGCTTATTTTAAAAATATCATTGTACAACAGATTAAAAAGGTAAATTTTCACTTAGTCTTATACAAGACTAACAGTTGTATTCTCTAAATTTTTAGGAACCGGAAAGACAGCGACCGGTCGTCATTAGAGCTCAGGTAGAAACTTCCTGATTATTTCTTTTCTGGCATCAATGCTATAGATTGTTTTATATGTTTCTGATACGTACTCGTTATGAACTGCATATGTATATTTCCGCTGTTCTTGATTATATATGTCATTAGGGATATTGGTAATTGTGGCGGACAATCGGGCCGTTACACAATAGGCGTACCATAAAATTTTCCTATCAGACGAACTTCCACCTTCTCGAGGGGAAAATTTTTGGGGGCACTACCGGTACGTGTGCGGGAGAAAGGGTAGCCCTCGGATGCGCTCGGTATACTGTTTTTTTAATTTTTTTAGCCACTCCTAAATCTACAACTATGCATCTTGAATTTCTCTCGCTCCCACAAAAAAATGCTACTCATAACTAATTATTATCCAAAGAAGAAGCCCAATCATAACACGGAGGCCAAAGTCAAGTCCTGTAAGACACATCAATCGAATTGGAAAATTGCAGGAGCAAGCACCAGTGCACAAGATGGTGATAAAACTTCCTGTTTCAAATAGGACACAAACAAATGTTAAGGGTATGTTTGGGATGCCTTTTGGCTCCATTCCATTTAAATCGGACATGTACAATATTTCTAATTGTTGTTTGGTTGGAACCATTTTAAACCGGCCGATTGAAAAGGACAAAATCCCCTTGTTTTGACGTTGGAGGAAGGAGCACCCGCGCCCCCGTCCGCAACCCCGATGTTCTGATTTTCCTTTCCTCCTTCGCGGGAAACAAGCCCCGATCTTCCTCCTTCGCGCTGATTTTCCCCTTTGCCCGTTCGCAACCAGCGTCGTTCTGATTTTTCGGCCTCCTTCAGAGTCGATCTTGTTAGTGTATATTTGGACTAATAACGGGTTCGGAGGCTTAACGGGTCAGTTAGGGTACACGGTTAACCCATACCCGTAGTAACTCCTAAGGGTTTGCCTATTTATACCCACCTAGGGGCAACGGGTAGGGGATTCCACTTTGATTCCCATCTGGATGCTTCAAGCAACTTCCATATTCTCAAAGTTAATGCCCCGTTGCTCGAACTCCCGTAACCGTCTCCATGTCGCGTCTTTCGTTCTCGTTTTTCCTTCTCGCATCCCGCCGCTTTTGCCGCTGGATAAGATCGTGAAGGAAGAAGGAAAACCCACCGACTTCGTTGCTGATCGGTAGACGAAGAAGAAGACGAAACAGGGCACCATCGTTTCTCTTCCCCGCTGCTCTCGATTTCCTGTAGCCGCAGATTTCTGCCATCTGCATCGGGAGAAGGAGGCCGACATCTCGATCGGAGAGGGTGAACCGCCGTCGCAGTGTAGATCGCCGCCGTCCTCCCCATTTCCGGCGTTTCTGCTTCATCGGGAAAAAAAGGGATTTTGATTTCGCGATTTGCTTTGGCTGCCACTGTTGTGTTCTGTCGTGAGAAGGGAAGAAGCCTCCGACATCGCTGTTCTTGATCAGGAAAGGAGAAAATTTTGCTGATTCCTGTTCTCCGGTCGCCACTACCCTCCTGGGTTCAGGAAGAAAGAGGCCCGCCGTTTTTGCAGATCGAAAAAAAACAAGGGCTGAAAGTCGCCGCCTCTATCATCACCATTTCTAATCTCCTGGATAAAAAGACCTTCTAGATCGGAACAGGTGTTGTTGCAGTCACTTTGACTTACCTTCTCCCGTTCAATTTTCTAGAAGGAAAAGGGCAGCAACACTCATTGGGAGAAGAAAGTTAAAGTTTTTCTTTGGTTTTACTGGAAGCTTTTTAAGTCAAGCTCTAGAAGACCACAACCCGCATACAATTGAGAAAAAGTTTTTTCTTCCTGTGTTGGAAATTGCTGACAACACTAGGTAGTAGTTTCCACCTCTATTCTGGAGTTCAGTGTTGTGCAATGATGAAAGGAAATAACTTCTCCTCTCCCGTGCCGATGATAAAATTGGAGAAATTTACAGCGACCGAATTTAACGACTGGAAGCTGAATACTCAGTTTGGAATGAAGTACCTGAACGTGTTCTACACAGTTCAGTCTGATTGTGCTAACGTTATGGGGACTGACGATGAGACACAGTGGATCGCTGATGAGGACTTCTGCCGCGACTACCTGTTGAACTGCTTGTCCTACAGCCTGGCGAAGACGTACATCAAACTGAAGACCGCCAAGAAAATCTGGGAGACACTGGAGGAGCACTTCAGGCAAGAGGAGGATCTGTCCAAGGCTCACCTGGTGGACAAATTCAACTCCTTCATGTTCGACGAGGAGAAGGTCATTCTCCCTCAGGTATCGGATTTTGAAGCTCTAGTAGATTCTTTACATAGTGAGAATATTTCTCTGCCAGACAGTTTTGTTGTTGGCACGATTATTTTTAAACTGCCTCTACGTGGTACAACTTTAAAACTGAATGTACCGCAAGAAGATGCAGGTCGGTCTTAATGACCTCAAGCGATTTATTCGTATTGAGGATGAAAATAGGACTTGACACGCTTTAGAAACTGTTAGCAAACAGAAGGCTGCGGCTAACATGCTTCTTAGTTCTAAACGCGTGTCGAACCCTAAGAGGACCAGACCCTCCCATGGTAGCTCCCAAGTTGCAGGCCCTAACAAACGCAATAAAAAATTCAAGGGCAAGTGTTTTAACTGCAACAAGTGGGGACACAACGCATCTGATTGCAGGCTCCCTAAAAGGGAAAGAACCAAAGCACCACAGGATGTCAACCAAGCTAATATGGTTAGCCAAGCTGAGCCTTCCGACTTTGTTGCAATGGTCGGAAATGCTAAGGCCAGCACAAAGTGGTACTTGGATTCGGGGGCGACGTGCCACGTTTGCAACAATTCTGCTCTTATGACAGGGCTCACTGCTATGAAAGAGTCTGTGACGGTGGCCAATGGCGAGTTAGCTGACGTGCTGAAGGTGGGGAACGCAACCTTGCTTCTATCCTCAGGTAAGTCTTTGATTTTAAAGAACGTCAAATTTATTCCTCCATCATTAGCTGCTAACTTAGTGTATATTAGTCTATTATGTGATGCTGGTATATCATTTATTTTTTTGTAGCGGTAGAGTAATACTGACAGTTAACTCCCACTATTTTGGATGTGCATACATCCAAAATAGGATGTACCGACTAAGTCTAGCAAACGAATTAGTTCAACAAGTTCAAACAAACTTAGTTAGCCCTAAGACTCTACATGAGAGACTAGGACACGTGAACTATAAAAAAATATTCTGAATAGCTAGAACTCACCAGATCACACTAGTCACTAAGTCACAGCCTGAGAAATGTGACGTGCGTGCTAAGACTAAGATTACTAGGAAACCTTTTAGTATGGTTACTAGGATAACAACACCTCTAGAGCTTATACATTCCGACATATGTGACTTTAAAAGTTTTGTCACCAGAGGAGGAAGGAAGTATATGATCACCTTTATAGATGACTGCTCTAGGTTCTATCACATATATCTTCTTAAAACTAAAGATGAAGCGTTTGAAAAGTTTTGTCTTTTCAAAATCAGGGTAGAAAACCAACTAGACATGAGAATAAAAAGGTTTAGAAGTGATAGAGGAGGAGAATACATGTTCAGTGAGTTCCGGGGTTTCCTTGCCTCTCAAGGGATCATAGCAGAAACCACTGCTCCTTACTCACCCCAATCGAATGGTATAGCCGAGCGAAAAATAGAACGTTAACAGAGATATTGAATTCTATGTTGCTCACTGCTAGCATACCTACTGCTTACTGGGGGAAGCAGTTTTAACTGCAAATAATATTCTGAACAAAGTCCCTCATGCTAAGTTAGACATCACTCCCTATGAGCGTTGGTTTAAGAGACCCCGACATTAACTAAACTTAAGACCTGGGGCTGCATAGCCTATGTCAGGGTCTCTGACCCTAGACGGTCTAAACTTGGACCTAGGACCAACACGTGTGTATACTTAGGTTATGCTGAAGATAGTGCTGCAGATAGATTCTTAAACCTGTCTAATAATATAATTATTGAATCTAGGGATGTTGTGTTCTTTGAGGATAAGTTCCTTAAGGATAAGAACTTGACATCCTATGTATGCAAGTAACTATTACTGAGGAAGAACCTGAATCAGTACCGAGTACCTCCTATTCAGTCCCGGTAGACAATAATGTCCTAGAGTCTAGAAGGACTTCGATGAGAGAGAGAACTCCCAGAACCTTTAGTAGTGATTTCGTCACTTACCACGTTGAGGCCGATCCATCCACCTATAAGGATGCGATGAGATCAAGGGATTTACTACTCTGGAAAGAGGCCATTGATGAAGAGATGAACTCTTTGCTTCAGAACAACACCTGTACGTTGGTTGATAAGCCAAAAGGGGCTAAAACTATAGGGTGTAAGTGGATTTGAAAAAGAAGCTCAATCCTGATGATAACGTAACTAAGTATAAAGCGCGCCTGGTGGCTAAAGGTTTCACACAAGTTAGTGGGGTGGATTACTTTGATGTATATTCACCAGTATGTCACTTAGCAACCATTATGATACTACTTGCTATTGCGTATATTGAGAACTTTATTGTTCATCAAATGGATGTTAAGACTGTATTTTGAACGAAGATCTGACCAAAGAAATATACATGAGCCAACCTGAAGGTTTCATAGTACACGGTCACGAAACTAAGGCCTGTAAGTTAATCAAGTCGCTATACAGACTAAAACAAGTACTAAAATTATGGCATGAGAAGTTTAACTATAGTGTAAGGAACATGAGATTCCTGTCGAGTCTCTCGGACAAATGTCTTTACATACGTCATAGATTGAACAAAGTCGCTATAATATGCTTGTATGTGGATGATATGCTGATTCTTGGTTCTGATCAATCCGTAGTGGATGACGTTAAGTTAGAACTAATGAGGTGTTTAGCATTAAAGACCTAGGTGTAGCTGAGAGTATCCTAGGCATACAGGTGAGCTTTGAGAAAAATGGTATTTCCCTAAGTCAAAGCCACTATATAAAGTCCTTGTTGGACACGTGGGGATACAGTGAACGTAGAGAGTGGAGACACCTTACGACTACAATAATCGCTTTAAGCCCAATGATGGAGCTGCGATTAAACAGTTAGATTATGCTAAACTGATTGGTAGTATCACGTATGTTATGGTCTGCATAAGACCTGACATAGCCTTTACGGTAAGCATGTTAAGCAGGTTCACTAGTAATCCTAGCCAAGACCATTGGGATGCCCTTGATAGGCTGATGTGATACCTAAAGCACACCCAAAAGTATGTTTTATGCTAACATGGTCATCCTCTAGTTTTGGAAGGATATTCTGATGCATCATGGTGCTCAGAATTAAATGATAGCAAGTCTACTAGTGGATTTATATTCACACTAAGAGGAGCAGCTGTAGCCTGGAAGTCCAAGAGACAATCATGTATTTCACTGACTTCTATGGAATCTGAACTCTACGCTCTAGCTTCAGCAGGAGAAGAAGCGGAATGGATAAGAGATTTGGTGATGGACATTCCACTGTCGAGCCTGAAGTTGAGTTCTGTTGCAATTTATTGCGACAATCAGGCTACTAAAACGATTGCTATAAACACTTTGTTCAATAGCAAACGAAGGCAACTACGGATGAAACAAGCCTGGTTGACCTCCCTTACAAGTCAAGGGATTGTGAACCTCGTTGATGTGAGGTCAAAAGATAATGTTGCAGACGCCTTAACAAAGGGCTTAAATAGAGTTCTCACAATAAAACATCGGGGAAGATGAGATTAAAGTTCATAGAAATATGAAACTTCCTCCTATGTTTATGTTTTCATAGCAAGAATCTATAGTCGCAATATTCAAGCATCTAATAATAGACTGAAAACCCCAAATAATTTCTTGATGAAATTCCAAGATGTTAGATTCTAGTCATTCCACACCTGATGACTTAACATCTTTCTCGTTGTAAGCTAATTTGAGAATTATTCAACTGGGAATAGAAAGTCGTTGTATGAGTTAATCTAACATTAGTGATCATAGCACATTATTCCACATTGATAATGTTGCAAATGACGGTGTGCCAAGTCATATGATGAGGTACATAGTGGTCACTAATGCATAAGATAACAACGTTTGATTTATTAAAATCAAAACTTGTGTAACGCCCCGAAACTCAAGGGAGCAAAAGGGGACGTTTTGGGCCAGTTTGGGTTCTTGCAGCAGGCACACTGCCTGGGACACGGGCGTGTCCCAGGGCGTGTCGACCCGTTTCGACACTTAGCCGTGAAGTCGTCGAGATTCTCTCGACGATTCGTTGAGAATGGGCACACGGCCTGCGACACGGGCGTGTCGCAGGGCGTGTCGACCCGTGTCGACACTTAGCCGCGAAGTCGTCGAGATTCTCTCGACGATTCGTTGAGAAAATGGCACACGGCCTGCGACACGGGCGTGTCGCAGGGCGTGTCGACCGTGTCGACGATTCGTCGAGACAAGGCACACGGCCTAGGACACGGGTGTGTCCAAGGCCGTGTCATCAGATCGACGATTTTCGCTCGACGAAATGTCAAGACCGTGTACACAGCCTGGGGTCCACGCGTGTCAAGGTGACACGGGTAAGGACACGGGCGTGTCCTAGAACCCGTGCAGTGCTCGGGTTGATTTTGGGGAAAAATCATGGGGTACACGGCCGGCCACACGGCCGTGTGAGGTGGAACACGGGCATGTCAGCTCGAACACGGGCGTGTTCGATACCCGTGTGAGGTTCCAGGAGATTCGATTTTGACGGCGAATGCGGCACACGACCCTGGACACGGGCGTGTGCCAGGCCGTGTTCGGTCCAGATTGGGCATTTCAGCCCCGAATCGAAGCCGTTCATTTCTTTAACTGAAGATCCAACGGCTGGGGGTTGTTCCTGAAGGGATATACCCGTGAATGGGCTTTCAAAACCCTTACTTTTTCTTAAGTGTTCTCTTTCTAAAGCCTTAGAGAGAGAGGAGAGCCAAGGGAAGAAGAAGGAGCTAGATCCCGCCATTGGAGGAGCTTCGGAGCTCCGAATCGCGAACCCACTCCGGATCCGCGGAGGCAACGCTAGTGCGGTGGTTTCCATCCGATTACTTTTCATGGCGCCAAAGAGGAACGCAAGGGTAACGATCCTCATCTTGAGCATGAGTAGCTCTCTTTCTTAGCATAGGAAGCCCGCTCTCGCGAGTTTGCGAAGAGTTGGAGGCGTTCCTTCGGGTAGATATGTGAAGTCCCCGTTGTTTAGAGTCCGTAAGCGAGAACGGACATAGGCATGATGTGTGAAGCCTACCCGGACATGTTGGTCCGAATCGGTGATGTTGCATTGCATAATGCCGGAGAAGACTCCGTGCTATTGGTTGTTTTTTTGGGGGTTTTCTACGCGGTAGATTGCATCAGGGAGCCTTGGGGACTAACCCAAAGGTGCACCCGAAAAACTGGGTGGATACGAGATCTTGCCAACTTGTGGCTTGAGAGCCAACTTGAACATAACCGGGTTATGTGACTTGTGATGGAAATGGGACTCGGCGGAAGTTTGACCCGCGCAAATGGCTTAAATTGTCGTTGCGATGTGAGCACGGGTTAGATGGAACCGTACCCGTTCTATGTCGTTCGGGTTAAAGAGACCTAAAGGCACGTGGCACTTACCGTTGGCATAGAGTAGGGTCTTCGCGGTCAATGACTTAAATTGTCGTGACCCAGGCCAGGAAGACAAATTGCTCATAGGTTTGGCCGTCCAAGTGGCGGTGGTGAGTCCGGAATGTCAATGGCTTTAATTGACGTGACATCGACCGGTTCACCGAGAATGTGCCCTGAGAGCACGGGGCGTGTGGCCGTGCGAGCCAACGTCTGTGATGAAATGGCTATATATATACATTTCTCGCTTATGCTAATGAATTGCAGGGAAGGAGCATCGCCGCCCGAGTTGGGGGCGGTATCGTTATAATTTGGTCAGCATTGCTGACCGTTGCCTTATTTTCGCCACCGTGCGGTGGTTTGTTGCTTGCAGGTGCAGCTGGACCAAGCGGTCAATAACGGGCTAAAGCCCTTTTTGCGAAGCCGGCCCTCGAAGGCCCAAATGGAAGTGTTTACTGTTTTATTCTTGTATGACCGGCCTGCGTGCCGTGGTTTGAAAACATGTAATATTCAAGTGAAACATTTTGTAAGGCATTAAGGCTTGTTTTGGGTATTTTTTATAACATTCCTATTTTGTATTAGTGGACATTCGTGCTTTGATGCTGGGTTCTTGTTTACAACTCTTTTTAAACTGCTTCCGCTAGAATGCTCTGTGTAGGACGTTGAGATTGGTTGGATGGTTTCCATAAGTAACCACCCGGTCTGTATGTGGCATACGACGTCGGGCCCGGCCGGACCTACTGCTATATGTTATGTGACGGATAGGGGGTGTTACAATTTGGTATCAGACTACTGGTTTTGGTTGGGCTTAAACTGAATTCGTGGGCGAATTCTTTTTAAGGGGTGGTGAGCACATTGTGTGCGTCATCGTAATAACAGTAAAAAGAACCCATGAATGTCCACTTAGGAATGAAAATACTCGTGTTTGAGGAACCTGCGTGTTCATATAATTGCTGTTTGCAATTTATTTGGTTGCTTAACGGTGTTTTGTACCACTATAGGTGACCAGAAGTGGTGTTGGGCCGTCAGAACGCCGAGTTTCTGAGGCTAGTAGTGCACCGGATGTTGCTCCTGCAACACCTCTGTCGGCTGAAAATATTCGATTGGTGGCTGAAGCGGTATTGGCCGTGATAAATGCGCAGCCTGCAAGGCAAGCGCAGCAGCCCGCTCCTGTTATGGAGCAAGAACCTCTGCAAGAGGCTGAGCCGAGGAGGGTGGAGCAAGTGGTTGTAGAACCGGTGGTGCCAAGGAGGGCAACTGAGAGGCAGCTAAAGCATGTAATGAGCTTTAACCCTCCGTTATTCTCGGGGTTGGGAACCCCATCTCAGGCTGAAGACTGGCTCTCTAGGGTGAAGAGAGTCATGACAGCGATGGAGACGGAGGAGTGGAAAATGACCACCATCGCTACGTTCCTTTTGGACGGTGAGGCGAGGATGTGTGGGAAGGATTGGAGCTGCATCTTTGAGGGGTAGACAACTGATAGACGTTCCGATGGAAGAGTTCTCGGGATTGTTCTTGGCAAGATACCTCCCTTCTACTCAGAGGATTTCGATGGAGAATGAGTTCCTGAAGTTGGTACAGGGTGAGAGGAGCGTGGATGAATATCTCCACGAGTTTACTCGTCTGAGTCGTTATGCTAGTTCCACCATCATGGACGAGGAGCGTAAGACTAATCGCTTCTACGAAGGCTTGAGAGATGAGTTGAGATTATTACTCTCGGGGCCGATGATGCAGGGTTTCTTAACCTTGGTCAATACTGCCCGGTCCTTGGAGAAGGACATGAAGAACATACAAGCAAAGAAAAGCTTGGGTGAGAAGAAATCTGAGTTTAAAGTGCCGACTACTTCAAAGTCCGGCTATCGGAGGGCTTTCAAGAAGCATAGGACTTCGGGTCCAGCTCCTTCTGGTGCTTCTGGGGCGACTACGAGTCGGACCCCGGCGCGTGTTTTACATGTGGAAAGACGGGGCACTTTGCCCGTGATTGTTGGAGCGGACGTCCTAAGTCCGAGAGGAGGCCCGGAGCTACTTATGAAGAGAAGGTAAAGGCGGTGGAGTCGACCGCATCCCATTATGCTCCGGCCCAACCAAGGGTCTACAATCTTGGCCAACAGGAGGCCATTAAACAAGTTGATGTGGCGATAGGTACAGTTTAATTTATAGCAAGTCAATTTCTTTAAATACTTGTTATGCACATGTTACCTTACCACTACTTGTTTAGGATTTGTATTGATTTGTGAAAATCCGGCACGAGCACTCTTCGATACGGGAGCCTCACACTCCTTGTCCGAAGGATTTATATCACGCATCGGAGTCCCTTCTTCGATGGCGAAGGATAAGTTGGATGTGTTGTTGCCCAATGGGTGTTTCGATGCGAGCGGATAGAATCTGCGATGTTAAGGTTCGTATTGGGAGCAGGAGTTCGACCTGCGGGCGTTTTTACTTCCGTTAGTGGAGTTCGACGTCATATTTGGCATGGACTGGCTCTCGGAGCAGCAGGCCCATATAGATTGCGGTAGCAAGGAAGTCAAGCTGGGAGCAAGTCGTGAAACGACTTTTACGGGCTTAAAGGGGTCGAGCAAGACATTGATGTCTGCTCTTCAGGTGGTGAAGGCGGTTCGTGCTAGGTGCAGAACTATTCTTTACACTAGTGGAGGTTGCAAAGCCGAAGCCCGCGTTGGATTGTATTTCAGTGGTATCAGAATACCCTGATGTGTTCCCCGCGGATCTTTCGGGAGCCCGCCCTCAGTGGGAGATAGATTTTACGATCGAGCTAGTGCCAGGTGCAAAGCCTGTGTCACGATCTCCGTATCAGCTAGCGCCTAAGGAAATGGCGGAGCTGAAAGTTCAACTGCAGAGTTGTTGGAGCAAGGGTATGTGCGCCCGAGTTCTTCGCCTTGGAGCACACCGGTCCTCTTTGTTAAGAAGAAGGACGGAAGCTTGAGGCTATGTATTAATTATCGGGAGCTCAACAAGCTGACCGAGAAGAACAAGTACCCGATCCCTCGGATTGATGATCTCTTTGATCAGTTAGTCGGGTCGACGGTGTACTCGAAATTAGATCTCAAGTCTGGGTACTATCAGCTGCGAATAAGGGAGAGTGATATCCCGAAGACAGCGTTTAGTATGAGATACGGGCATTATGAGTTTACGGTCATGCCGTTTGGGCTGACTAATGCGCCGTCAGTGTTCATGGATTTGATGAACAGGACTTTCAGGGAGTACTTGGACCATTTCGTGATCGTCTTCATCGACGATATTTTGGTGTACTCGCAAAGTGAGGAAGATCACTTCAAGCATCTTCATTTGGTGTTGGAGACGCTAAGGAGAAATCAGTTGTATGCCAAGTTCTCGAAGTGCGAGTTTTGGCTATCCTCAGTGGCGTTCCTCGGGCATATAGTGAGTGGAGAGGGTATTGCTGTGGATCCGGCGAAGATTGTTGCGATATGGGAGTGGCCTGAGCTTGCTACTGTAGTGGAAGTCCGGAATTTTCTGGGGCTTGCCGGCTATTATAGGCGCTTCGTAGAGAACTTCTCGCGGATAGCGTTACCGCTCACTACTTTGACGAGGAAGGAGCATAAGTTCGTTTGGACGCCGGAGTGCGCGCGAGCTTTTGAGTAGTTGAAGTGTCGGTTGACCACGGCGCCTGTGCTGAGTTCGCCATGTGGGACCGAAGGCTATGAGATATATAACGATGCTTCAGGCAGCGGTTTGGGTTGCGTGCTACTGCAGCACAGAAGCATGATAGCTTATGGCTCGAGACAGCTAAAAGTGCACGAGAGGAATTATCCGGTCCATGACTTGGAGTTAGCGGCCGTGATTTTTGCTTTGAAGCTGTGGAGGACACTATTTATACGGTGTGAAGATTGATATCTACACCGATCACAAGAGTCTGAAGTATCTTGTTGATC
Organism: Platanthera guangdongensis; assembly: GCA_039583875.1. Taxonomy (NCBI): domain Eukaryota; kingdom Viridiplantae; phylum Streptophyta; class Magnoliopsida; order Asparagales; family Orchidaceae; genus Platanthera; species Platanthera guangdongensis. The sequence continues at coordinate 123,836,280 of CM077154.1, read as the reverse complement.
AGAAGGATCTGAATATGCGGCAGCGTAGATGGATGGAGTTCCTGGGGACTATACATTTAAGATCCACTACGTGCCTGGCAAAGGGAATGCGGTTGCGGACGCGTTGAGTCGCCGAGCCCCAGCTCAAGCCAATTGGCTATCGGTGCATGATGAGCGGTTGGTGCGGGAGTTGGAGGCGTTGGAGATTGTTTGTGTGGACAGACAATCAAGTGCTGAAGCAGTTTGAATTGGACTGAAGTCCAATATGACCTGGCTGATCGTATTCGGCAGGCTTTGGATATGGATGCTCTTATGAAGCAGTTCATGGTAGAGGCTCTGGATGGGTCAAATTCCCAATTCATCGTGGAGGACGGGTTTGCTTTGGAAAGACGGTCGTTTGTGCGTCCCAAGTGTGGGAAATTTACGGGTGGAGTTGTTGTACGAGGCACACCATACCAAGTACTCGATTCACCCGGGAGCACGAAGATGTACCATGATGTGAAGAAACTGTTTTGGTGGCCGGGTTTGAAAAGGATGTGGCGCTATACGTAGCGAAGTGCCAAACCTACGCCTTGGTAAAGGCGGAGTGCCAAAAGCCGGGAGGATTTCTTAAGTCCTTGCCTATTCCGGAGTGGAAATTTGACGACATCTCTATGGACTTTGTGCACGGTTTGCCAAGGTCGCAGAAGGGAACGACGCCATTTGGGTGGTTGTTGATCGATTAACGAAGGTGTCGTATTTTATTCCGCATAGGAAGGATGATCCGGTGGAGAAGTTGGCAAAGCTTTATGTGGATAACATAGTGCAGCTTCATGGTGTGCCCCGCAGCATCGTGAGTGACCGAGATGGGCGGTTCACGTCCAATGATTGGAGGCTGGTGCAGCAAATGTTGGGAACAAAGCTGAGTTCAGCACAGCCTTCCATCGCAAACGGATGGGCAGACCGAGAGGGTCAATAGAACCATGGAAGACATGCTCCGCATGTATGTCTTGGATTTTGGAAAGCAATGGGAAGACCACCTTTATTTGGTGGAGTTCGCATACAACAACAGCTACCAAGTGAGTATTCAGATGGCGCCTTTCGAGACCCTATATGGTAGAAGATGTCACACGCCGTTGTCTTGGTTAGAAACGGGTGAGTCAAGGTTGTATAAGTGATCGGAAGTGGATGATGCTACTTCTTTGGTGAGAACCATTCGGGAGAGGTTGCTTATCGCTCAGGACCGGCAATCAAAGTACTATAATATCAAGCACAGGAACGTGGAGTTCGCTGTGGGCGATTATGTATACTTAAAAATCAAGTCATTCAAGGGTGTCTCGCGGGAGTGACGATTGAAAAAGCTAAGCCCGAGGTACCTTGGACCATTTGAGGTTCTGGAACGAGTTGGTGAAGCGGCCTATAGGTTGAAGCTTTCAGTGGAGCTTAGTGTTTACATGATGTATTCCACATTTCGGTACTTCGGAAGGCGGTACAAGAGCCTACGCAAGTGATCGCGGTCGATCAAGTGCCGGTGGATAGTGGGCTAACGACAAAGGTCAAGCCCGTGCAGATTGAGGACTCAGAGGTCAAGCGGCTACGCAATAAAGAGATTAGGATGGTCAAGATCCGGTGGGACAATTGCGGTCGTGAGGAGCTCTCTTGGGAGCGAGAGCAGACTATGCTTGACGAGTATCCAGAGTTGTTCCGCTCAGGTACAAATTTTGGTTTTGTACATGTCTTTCCTTTATGTAATTTCGTGGGCGAAATTCTTTTAAGAGGGGGAGAGTTGTAACGCCCCGAAACTCAAGGGAGCAAAGGGGGACGTTTTGGGCCAGTTTGGGTTCTGGCAGCAGGCACACGGCCTGGGACACGGGCGTGTCCCAGGGCATGTCGACCCGTGTCGACACTTAGCCGCGAAGTCGTCGAGATTCACTCGACGATTCGTTGAGAATGGGCACACGACCTGCGACACGGGCGTGTCGCAGGGCGTGTCGACCCGTGTCGACACTTAGCCGCGAAGTCGTCGAGATTCTCTCGACGATTCGTTGAGAATGGCACACGGCCTGCGACACGGGCGTGTCGCAGGGCGTGTCGACCCGTGTCGACGATCGTCCCGGGGAGTCGACGAGATTCACTCGACGATTCGTCGAGACAAGGCACACGGCCTAGGACACAGGCGTGTCCAAGGCCGTGTCATCAGATCGACGATTTTCGCTCGACGAAATGTCAAGACCGTGTACACGGCCTGGGGTCCAGGCGTGTCAAGATGACACGGTTGAGGACACGGGCGTGTCCTAGAACCCGTGCAGTGCTCGGGTTGATTTTGGGGAAAAAATCATGGGGTACACGGCCGGCCACACGGCCGTGTGAGGTGGAACACGGGCGTGTCAGCTCGAACACGGGCGTGTTCGATACCCGTGTGAGGTTCCAGGAGATTCGATTTTGACGGCGAATGCGGCACACGGCCCTGGACACGGGCGTGTGCCAGGCCGTGTTTGGTCCAGATTGGGCATTTCAGCCCCGAATCGAAGCCGTTCATTTCTTTAACTGAAGATCCAACAACTGGGGGTTGTTCCTGAAGGGATATACCCGTGAATGGGCTTTCAAAACCCTTACTTTTTCTTAAGTGTTCTATTTCTAAAGCCTTAGAGAGAGAGGAGAGCCAGGGAAGAAGAAGGAGCTAGATCCCGCCATTGGAGGAGCTTCGGAGCTCCGAATCGCGAACCCAATCCGGATCCGCGGAGGCAACGCTAGTGCGGTGGTTTCATCCGATTACTTTTCCATGGCGCCAAAGAGGAACGCAAGGGTAACGATCCTCATCTTGAGCATGAGTAGCTCTCTTTGTTAGCATATGAAGCCCGCTCTCGCGAGTTTGCGGAGAGTTGGAGGCGTTCCTTCGGGTAGATATGTGAAGTCCCCATTGTTTAGAGTCCGTAAGCAAGAACGGACATAGACATGATGTGCGAAGCCTACCCGGACATGTTGGTCCGGATCGGTGATGTTGCATTGCATAATGCGGAGAAGACTCCGTGCTATTGGTTGTTTTTTTTTTTTTTTTTTTTGGGTTTTCTACGCGGTAGATTGCAGCAGGGAGCCTTGGGGACTAACCCAAAGGTGCACCCGGAAAACTGGGCGGATACGAAATCTTGCCAACTTGGTGGCTTGAGAGCCAACTTAAACATAACCGGGTTATGTGACTTGTGATGGAAATGGGACTCGGCGGAAGTTTGACCCGCGCAAATGGCTTAAATTGTCGTTGCGATGTGAGCACGGGTTAGATGGAACCGTACCCGTTCTATGTCGTTCGGTTAAAGAGACCTAAAGGCACGTGGACACTTACCGTTGGCATAGAGTAGGGTCTTCGGCGGTCAATGGCTTAAATTGTCGTGACCCAGGCCAGGAAGACAAATTGTTCATAGGTTTGGCCGTCCAAGTGGCGGTGGTGAGTCAGGAATGTCAATGGCTTTAATTGACGTGACATCGACCGGTTCACCGAGAATGTGCCCTGAGAGCAGGGAGCGTGTGGCCGTGCGAGCCAACGTCTGTGATGAAATGACTATATATATACATTTCTCGCTTATGCTAATGAATTGCAGGGAAGGAGCATCGCCGCCCCGAGTTGGGGGCGGGATCGTTATAATTTGGTCAGCATTGCTGACCGTTGCCTTGTTTTCGCCACCGTGCGGTGGTTTGTTGCTTGCAGGTGCAGCTGGACCAAGCGGTCAATAGCGGGCTAAAGCCCTTTTTGCGAAGCCGGCCCTCGAAGGCCCAAATGGAAGTGTTTACTGTTTTATTCTTGTATGACCAGCCTGCGTGCCGTGGTTTGTAAAACATGTAATATTCAAGTGAAACATTTTGTAAGGCCTTAAGGCTTGTTTTGGGTATTTTGTATAACATTCCTATTTTGTATTAGTGGACATTCGTGCTTTGATGCTGGGTTCTTGTTTACAACTCTTTTTAAACTGCTTCCGCTAGAATGCTCTGTGTAGGACGTTGAGATTGGTTGGATGGTTTCCATAAGTAACCACCCGGTCTGTCTGTGGCATACGACGTCGGGCCCCGGCCGGACCTACTGCTATATGCTATGTGACGGATAGGGGGTGTTACAACTTGACTGGTCCTAGCTAAACTGGATAGAGATCCTGATAGTGTTACTTCACTACTGCTACAAGTACTAAGCTCATTTAGGTAGAGGTAGTTTACTTTGATATATCACTACATATGTTTATGAATTCATAGAGTCTGACTCATGAAATTCCTTGTAGGCACTGGTGAAGATGGAGGAGAGAAAGTAGATTTTGACATAGATGATGATGATCTACTCTCTGAGTAGAATTGTTATACGCTTATCTGTAGTCATTTTTTATTTTCCAGACTTATTTGATATAGAGTAGCACATTTATATTTTTTGTGATGTTTTATGTTATTGTTTAAAACTTATGTTCATGTTTTATGTTAAGTTGTGCTAACTCTTATGGAATGTGTAAAGTCAGAAACTTATTTTGATATTCTCCACTTTCTGTACTTCGAAACGTACACGTTATTTGTCACAAAAATAGGAGGAGATTGTTAGTGTATATTTGGACTAATAACGGGTTCGGAGGCTTAACGAGTCAGTTAGGGTACACGGTTAACCATACCCGTAGTAACTCTGAGGATTTGTAACGACTACATTCAAATATTTGGAATAAAATCATTCCTTAATGCCCTGGTAATTAATTAAAGTAATAACTCTGTGATAATTTCATATTTAATGCTGCCAGAAATAACTATATTCATTAAGAATATTTATCATTAAACACCAGAGTACAACTAACTGAAATTAAGCCTGAAATCATTCTGCCTCTGAATAAATATAACTGCCTAAATACTATAACAAATTAGTCGAACTGAACCTGGAAATCGATGATCAGAGCCTGGAGTTCGTCGATCTAAATCTGTCATTCGTCGAACTGAGCTTGGCTATCGTTTTGCTGAGCTGCAGAGTTGAGGTCAAAGTTCGTCGACCAGAACTCAGCTTTTGTCGAGCTAAACTCAGAGGTAGAACTCTGATTTCGTCGAGCTGGGCTCGGTGATCATCTAACGCAACTCTGCTTTCGTCGAATTGAATTCTGCATTTGTTTGACTGCATTTTTCTGGAGTTCTTCTGAAGTATCAACCATGGAAATAATAATCTATGACCCTAGACTATACATATTGGGTCTAACTAATCATCCTAAGCAAATGATAATGATCATAGCTCAAATCAGTAAAAGAGTTCCAACAATCTCCCCCTATTTGGCTGAGGATACTATCTACAATAGAATAACACACAACAGAAAATATCTCGCAGAAATTAAACTTTCAGCAGATATAAAGTAATGTGCTTTGAAAGTTTAATAACATAAACACAGTTTTAAAGATATAAAATCAGAAATCAACTATCTTTCTTAGGACCATCTGAGGAAGATTTTGAAGATGGTTTAGTGAAGATTAACTTCCTATTAAGATCTATAGCTTCCCTTTGGCTCATTTTTAAATCCTGAGAGCCAATGATCTTCAGAGAGGTAGTCCTTGGCATAACTGCCTCTAGATGCAAGCTCATGTACTTGTCCACATTGAACAAGTTCTTCACTTAATATCTATCAAGATCATTCTTTCTATAAGAGGACATAGTGAAAAATTGAGAGGTGTCCTTTTCTTCAGCTCTGGCTTTCTTAATTTGTGAAAAATCAATAAGCTCATTAAACCTTGCCATTCTAAAATTTGGATCCATCTCTGGATCATAACTGGTGAAGGAGGCCTTTCTTGATCTGATTGCTGTGAACTTAACTGCTGACTGCTTTGAGATGTTTGCTGCTTCTGACTGCTTTGAGATCCTGACCTTGAAGGTCTATCCTTTCTATCTTGAGAGGATCTTGAATAATGAGAAGAAGTAGGCCTTTGAGAATGAGAAATATTTCCTGATGCTCCTGCTGCTGGAGGAGGAGAAGGAGGTCCTCTCCTAGTTTTTGGAGGTGAAGAGTATCTCCTCATCTTCTTACTATTTTTCATTTCATTTTTGGAATATCTCATCCAATGAGGTAGGTCTAGAGTGAGAGGGATTCCATGCAGAACATAGTAAGGAACATTTGCAGTTGCTGAAGATTTAGGAACAATCTTTACTGGAGCCTTCTTCTTTAATTTCCTTTTCTTAGATTTAGAATCTTCTGAGTCATTTGACTCAGAGTCATCATCAGATTCTTCTGCGGGGAGATCATATAATTCATCTAACTGTTTAATCAAATCAGACTGATCAAGAACTTGAATTTGTGGTTGTGTTTGAACAATATCTGTATCAACTTGTATATGTACACCATCATCTTCTTGTTCCATGTCTTGAAAAAGAATATCATCAAAATTGGGCATTGGAGTTTCATCTCATGTAAAAGTGGGAGGGGAAGAAACTTGCTCTATAATATTTATTACATTATCAGCTACTACAGTCTCAAAGACTGGATTATTATTGGTAGAAAAATCTTTAAGGCTGTTCCTTAACTATTCTAAATTAATATAACATACTATAGGTTTAGGAAGATCAAGCTCAGAAACTGGAAGATAACTATGTAGAGTATCAAAAAACTGATAATAAAGAATATAAGTTGACTATGGGATGAATAGAGGCATCACCAATAATAAAAACTTCCGGAATTCCTGCTTTTTCTTCTTCTTCAACTGAACAAATCATATATGTATCCTGTATAACATCAAAAACTGTTGGTACTGTTGCTGGACTATCTGGAGAGACTGCTGTTGTTGCAACTAAAACTGCAGGAGCTTCTTCATCAAACATCTCCCCCTGCCTAGATCCAGAAAAACATGAATCTAGGCCCCCAGAAGAAGGGACAAAAGTGGAGGAGGAAAGTTGAGAAGATAGAGTAGTGATAGAAGCAACAAGAGGAGCCACTACTTCAGCTATCAGTTTCTTTAGAGTAGGAGTAATAAATTCAATGAGATTAGAAGCAATGGAAGAAAAATCCACATAAATAAACTCAGGAGGAGCCTGAGTAGATGCATAAGTAGACGAGATGGAAGTAGAAGGGATGAAAGTGTTTTCACAGTTGGAGCAGAGATAGAAAGATCGAGGAATGGATGATGGGGGGATGACAGAGGGGATGTCATCTGGAATGATCTCCTCCTGGATAGGTGATTGTGATGGAGATAGTTGAGGTGGAGCTGAATGTGGTGGAGTGGAATGTAGAAGAGAGAAGTGTGGAGGAGAGGAAAGTAGTGTAGATTGAGGTGGCGATTAATGAATGGGGGATTCTGGTTGAAAATAGGTGGATGGGATATCTTCAGATATAATAGGTGGTAGAGGCGACTGAGGTGTAGGTGAATCAACATGTGGAGTTGATAATGGAATGTGTTCAGATAATGAAGGCAGATGAGAGGGTGGAAATGGCTGCCTAGGAGAATGTGTTGGAGATGGTAGGGGAGAAGAAATATGAGTAGAAACTTCTGCTGGGGTTGGGAGAGTGGCTGTAACAGCCCTTGTGTTCTCAGAAGCTGTCCCGGTGGAGGTAGCCCTGGATGGCTTAGGGATCACCCTCTTCCATCTTCCAAACAAGGCAGAAGTAAGCCTCTTGGATGCATTGATATGCACAGTCTGAGAGACCAGAACTTTTGGACATTTGGTTTGGAGGAAGATACCCAGAATTCTGCCATAACTGTCATCTTTCTTATTAATCTTTTTCTTAATGGAATCAAAATGGATTGATCCCTAATTCACTGATTTCTGATTTACCAAAGCACACATCAAGAGAAATTAGTGCCTAGTTATGTAGTCATGAGCAGAATGTTTTCCTAACAGAACTTTACCAACAATATCAACTAAGAATTTATATTCAATTGAGAAATTTCTTTTCAGTGGGTGGTTAATATCTTTAACCTTGGCTGTATGTACCCATTCTTTGATCTATGGAACTGGAAGTTTGATCCTTGTAATCATAAACTACCGCAAATTTTGAGCCTCAAACAGTTTCAGTATGTACTGGAAGATTTGATCAGAATGACGAAATGATTCAATATCTATGTCGAAGCCTGCATCGAATTTCATCGCCGAGAGGGTCGCCTGAGAAATCGCCATGTTCCTGCAAAAACAGAAAGATCAAGTGCAAAGTAAATGGAGAAAGCACGGAATTGAGTTCGATGAAAACCTAAATATAAGGTTTTCATAAGTCGAAGAGACGAACTCCATCCGACGCAAGACAAAACATCGAACCCGGTTCGATGAAAAATTCTCAAAAGAAATACATTTCGTCGATCTCCGGTAGACGAAAGTTTTGCGAAAGAAATATATTTCGTCGAGCTCCGTTCGACGAAAAATACTTGAAACTAATTCGTCGATCTCTGTTCGACGAAAGTTTCTGAAAAAAAGTTCGTCGATCTCCATTCGACAAAAATTTCACGAAGAGTTCACAATTCGTCGATCTCCGTTCGACAAAAGGTGTCCAATTCATCGAGCTCAGAACAAAAATCAAATTAATGATTCTCCATTTATCATTCCTAACTGATTTAAGAAGAAAAGATGTTTCTTTTCAACTAAGGATTTAGTGAAAATATCTGCCGGCCTTTGAAAATGAAAACAAGATTAATTTTATTTTTGTCTGCATTATCTCTGTAACAGTCCAAATTTCTGAAATAGGAACATTTGGGTGACACGGCCTGGGACACGGGCGTGTCCCAGGGCATGTCAGCTGACACGGCCTGCGACACGGGCGTGTCGCAGGGCGTGTCAAGGTTTGTCGACGATCGGGCTTTGTCTCGACGAGTTTATCGCTCGACGATGTGTCAAGAGGGGGCACACGGCCCAGGACATGTCCAATGTCGTGTGCTCGACGACTTTATCTCGACGATCGTCGAGTGTCGAGACGTAGGTGTCGAGTGTCGAGAAGTTGCACACGGCCTATGACTCTGGTATCATCCTGTACCTTCACCGCCTGTTTTGTGATATATCCTGTGCCGGACCTTCTAGAATATACCATATGAACGGATGGGGTTGTTACAATCTCTCAGAAAATGATGTCTTATTTTTATATGCTTAGTCCTATTATGATGGACTAGATTTTATGCAATTGATATTGCACTGGTATTATCACAAAGTATTGTTGAATTATTTAAGTTGTATCCATAATCTAGTAGCAGATTTTGAATACACAAAATCTGTGAACAATAACTACCAGCTGCAATGTATTCATCTTCAGCAATTGAAGTTGACACATAAGTTTTCTTCTTGCAAAACCATGACACAAACCTATTACCAAGAAACTGACAAGTTCCTAATGTGCTTTTCTATCAACTCTGCATACAATATAGTCAGCATCTGAGAATCCAGTTAATTCAAATTCTGACTCAGTAGGATACCAGAGTTCTAGATTAGGGCAGCCCTTTATATATCTCAAAATTCTTTTTACTAAAATTATATGAGATTCTTTAGGATTTACCTGAAACCTAATACAAATACAGGTAGCAAACATTATGTCTGATATACTGGCTATTAAATATAATAAGTACCCAATAATAGTCCTATATGTTTTTTGATCAACAGATTTACCTTGTTCATCATTATCAACTACAACATTAGAGGGCATATGTGTTTTCATATCTGAGGCATCTGATATCCCAAATCTTTTAATTAGCTCTTTAACATATTTTTATTGGGATATAAAAATATCATCAGGAGTTTGCTTCACTTGTAAACCAAGGAAGTAGGATAGCTCACTCATGCTACTCATTTAAAACTTAGAATGTATCAGGTCTGAAAACCTTTTGCATAATTTGGAATCAGTAGAACTAAATATTATGTCATCTACATATATTTGAACTAACAAAATTTTAGATTTATGATGTCTAAAGAAAAATGTTTTATTTGTTATGCCCCTACTAAATTTATTTTCTAGAAGAAAACTGGCAAGGGTCTCATAACAAGCTCTTGGAGCTTTTCTAAGACCATAAAGAGCTTTGTTAAGTCTAAAAATATGATTAGAATGAGTTAGAGAGATAAAACCTGGTGATTGTTCTACAAAAACTTCTTCTTTGAGCTCTCCATTTAGAAAAACACTATTCACATCCATCTGATATACCTTGAATCTCTTGAATGCTGCAAATGCAAGAAAGATTCTGTTAGCCTCCAATCTTACAGTAGGAACAAATGTCTGATCATAGTTTATGCCTTCCTCCTGTGAATATCCTTGAGCTACCAATCTTGCCTTATTTTCAACAATGATTCCTTGAGCATCCAACTTATTCCTAAAGACCCACTTGGTTCTAATGACTGGATAGTCTTTGGGTCTTGGAACTAAGTCACAAACTCTATATCTCTCAAACTGATTGAGTTCCTTTTGCATAACAATGATCCGGTAGAGATCTTGTTCTATATCTTGATGGATTGAGGTTCAATCTGAGAAATAAAACAAGAAAACATCTGATCTTGATTCAATTGATGCCTTATTTGAACACCAACTGATATGTCTCCAATTACTTTAGATCTGTGATGATCTCTAAGTGTGACAAAATTAACAGGTATAGTTGGTTATACAACTACTTGTGGCACTAATTCCTCTTATGGAATTTCATTAGTCACAATATCTTCAGCATAAATTTCTGAATTTTCTTCATCACTGCCTTAAACAATCATTTGAGAAGGATGTAATGTGTCCTCTTGTGTTAGGATTAAATCATCCATTTTCTCATATAGATCTGGTACCTGAAAAGATTCTATGGTAGAGATATCTCTCTCCTTATTAAACATATTAGTCTCATCAAAAGAAACGTGTACAGATTCTTTCATTTTAAGGGCAGATTTATTAAAGACCCTATAAGCCTTGCTGACTTGAGAATATCCAAGGAAAATTCCTTTTGTAGCTTTGGCTGCAAATTTCCTAAAATATTTCTTATCGTTGTTATGAATGTAACACTTACAATCAAAAACTTTAAAATAGTTTACTTTAGGTTTCTTATTTTTAAGTAATTTATAGGGAGTCTTACCCTTAAATTTATGCATTAGATTTCTGTTAAGTACATAATTTGTTGTGCATACTGCCTCTACCTAAAAGGATATGAGCAAGTGAGCATCTGCAAGTAATGTTCCAGCAGATTCAATTAGGGTTCTATTTTTCCTTTCAGCTGTCTCATTTTATTGAGGAGTTTTAGGAGCAGAAAAACAATGTTTGATACCTTCCTTCTCATATAATTCTTTCATTAGAAGAGATTCAAACTCAATGTCATGATCACTTTTGATCAATGCAATCTGAGTAGAGCACTCAATCTTGATGTTTCTAAGAAAGTCTGCAAGAACTTTAAAGTTATCTGACTTGTTTCTCAGAAAAAATACCCAAGTGAATCTAGAGAAATCATCAACGATAACGAAGGTATATGACTTTCCTCCCAAACTTTGTACTATAATAGGTCCAAAAAGGTTCATATGTAGCAAATATAAAATCCTGGGTGAATCGCTTTTAGAAATGGATTTAAAACTATTTTTAGTTTATTTTCCTAATTGACAAGCCCTGCAAAGTCCTTCCTACTTATAAGAACCAGAAGGCAGTCCTCTAACATGGTTGTTCTTCGATAATTTAGCAATAGTCCTAAGGTTTACATGTCCTAATCTCCTATGTTATAGTTCATTTATTTTACTAATTTGATTAAACAGACAAATTTTTGTTTTAGCAGAGTTAAAATTAACTAAGTATATATTACCATGTCTAGTTTCAGTTAATATAATTTTGTTAGAACTAAATATAATAGAACATAATGATTTGTTAGGTATCTGATAATCTTCATCACATACTTGAGTTATGGATATAAGGTTATGCTTGAGACCACTCACATAAGCTATCTTCTTGAAGGTAACTACTCCAACCTTAACATTGTTATAGCCTTCTGTCTGTCCATAGTTGGAGTCTCCAAAAATAACTTTAGGTCCAAGCTTAGCTTTGAAGTCACTTAGGTTTGCTTTGCTTCTTGTCATATGCTTTGAGCATCCACTATCCAAATACCATTGTTCCTCTGTGCTAGGATAGTTCCTTAACTGCACAGAACAAAATTTGGTATTTATGAGCCAGGTTACCTTGGGTCCTAGTTTCTTGACATAATAATAATTTGAAATATAAGAGCACACAGGTTTATCTTTATATTCAAGTGGATGATATCTCCTAGGAGGAATAATCCAATGAATAAAATGATTTATAAATTCATGTGTTTGATTATACTTTTGGAAAGAATTAAAATTTCTGTTAGAAAAATTTGGGTTCAACGAATTAAATTGAGTTTGTCGATCTGAGTTCGACGAATGGAAGTGAGTTCGTCGAACTCCATTCACAGGATAATATTGTTGATGTTCCATGTTCCACGTTCGTCGATCGTAGTTCGACGAATCATATTGTTTTCGTCGAACACCATTTCCTGTGTTCATAGTTCATCATTCTCTGTTCGACGAAAAGTAATTATTTCATTGAGCTCGGTTTGAGGAATTATTTTGAACATAATTTTTATGAACAGTTTTATTTTGTTTAGGCTTTTATACAACTTTTGTGATTTTATCTAGGTCTTCTAATTTTTCTTTACCTTTAGTAGAGGTGAATTTTATAGGTGTGGATAAAATAATTTTCTGTAAAATATAAGGCTGATTAGATGAAGCCTCAAGCCTAGTTTGTCATTTAGTCTGGTCATTAACTGTGCTTGTGATATCCATCTGTTTGATGCTTCTCCCATTAAGGGATTCTTTAAACTTTTTAGCCTCAGATAATGTGTTTTCTAATAATACTATTTTTTCAGAAGTAATTTTCAAATTATCTTTGAGTTTTATGTTTTCAAAAGAATGATTATCTAATTCAGTTAATTTCTCTCTGAGTAGTTTTATTTCCTTCTCAGATTGTAATAAATCTTCACATAATAATTTAAAATCCTTTTTAAATTGTTCTGAAGTAAAGTCAAGGGTAGAGATTACCTGATCTTCTTCAAATTCTGATTCAGACTTAGAATTGCAGCAAGATGCATTGATTGCCATCAAGCAGACTTCCTTAGCCCTTACTTCTTCTTCATCTTCACTTGAGTTGGATGAAGTTTCATCATCTGATTGACTCCTGATTTCAGCTACAAAACCTCTCTCCTTCTGTTTGTGTTTACCAGAAGAGGGTTTGTTGGAGTGCTTTTTGTAGTCTTTCTCTTTCTTCTTGTCCTTCTTTTGATTCTTAGGACATTCAGGAAGAATATGTCCTGGTTTCCTGCAACCATAACACAATTTCTTTAGTGGGTGTTTTGTCAAACCTTGGTTTGTCATTGTTTCTGCAAGCTCTTCTCCTGAAGGCTTTTCTTGCCATTTTATAGAATCTCTTAGCCAAGAGACCTATAAGATCTTCATTTTCTGGAAGAACTTATGCTTCTTCTGTTGCTTGGAAAGCTATGCTCTTATCTTTCCTTACTATATATGAAGTTCTTTGTTCAGCTTCTCTTGTTCTGATGAGCTGCTCATAAGATTTGAGCTTGCCCAACAAAGTCTCAGTGGAAATTTTATTTAAACTTCTGGCATATTTGATTGGCCAGATCCTTGAATCATATGTGCTAGGGAAACACATGAGGATCTTATCATTGACTTCTATCAGTGTAATGTCCTTCTCCAAAGATTTTAGCTCATTAATGATGAGACTGAGTCTTGTGTACATTTCTGCTACAGATTCAGATTCTCCCTTTTTAAAGTTCACATATTGAGAAGACTAATGGATTAATGTAGAAGCAAAAAGCTCCCCCTGTGTTGAGTAGAATTTGTGATCGAAGGAGAAGCTTTTCTTCACGGTGTAAGCCTTCAAGAATTTTGTTTCTCTCTAGTAGCAATTTCAGACTGATGTAGAATTTGTTCTTGGAGAGTCAGAAGCAAGTTATCCAAAACTCTGTGTGTGTCTTAGTCAGTAATCCCAAAATCCATTCTTTAATATATATGCAACAATTTTTTGAATGTATATATATTCTCTGAGAAGAATTCAACCATTTTAATTTTAAAAACATTCCTTGAATTGTCTGAAGAATCTCTAAGGATTTGTAACGACTAGATTCAAATATTTAGAATAAAATCATTCCTTAACTACCATGGTAATGAATTAGAATAAGAACTTTGTGATAATTTCATATTTAATACTACCAGAAATGACTATATTCATTAAGAATATTTAACATTAAATACCAGAGTATAACTGACTGAAATTAAGCCTGAAATCATTCTGCATCTGAGTAAATATAATTGCCTAAATACTACAATGAATTAGTCGAACTGAACCTAGAAATCATCGATCAGAGCCTGGAGTTAGTCGAGCTAAATCTGTCAATTGTCAAACTAAGCTTGGCTATCATCGAGATGAGTGGCAGAGTTGAGGTCAGAGTTCGTCGACTTGAACTCAGCTTTCGTCGAGCTAAACTCAGAGGTAGAACTCTGAGTTCGTCGAACTGAGCAAGATGATTGTCGAACGCAGCTTTGCTTTCGTCGAACTGAATTCTGCATTTTTCTGACTGCATTTCTCTGGAGTTCTTCTGAAATATCAACCCTAGAAAGAATAACCTATGACCCTAGACTATACATATTGGGTCAAACTAATCATCCTAAACAAACGATAGTGATCCTAGCCCAAATCAGCAAAAGGGTTCCAATACAAAGGTTAAGTTTTCTTATTTTCATGTGTGGTCGGCCTGCGTGCCGATGTCTATAATCCACACCCTATAAAGAGTAAATATAAGGCCATAAGGCCAGAATAGTTGTAAGCTACAATTGAATGTCATCGGGCGACAGTGACTATCGCTTGCGATAGTGACTTTTGTGTATTTTTGTTTAACATTCCTGTGTTTATATAGTGGACATTACTGTTGTACTTGAATTCAAAATTTAACCCCTGAAGCTTCAGCTAGAATGCTCTGAGTTATGATTTGAATAGTTTTGATATTAACCTGTAATTCCGCAGACTGTCTGTGGAATATGTTGTGGGGCTCCGGCCGGACCCTCTATTATATTTCATGTGACGGATGAAGATGTTTCAAAAGGTGGAGTTGTAGTTTGCTTACGAGTTGTTGGAATTTTTTAGGGTGATAGGGCATCTAAATCAACGAGTGGGAGGGGGAAGAGCTCGCTTGATTTTTTTAAAATGAAGGCAATAAGACCCACACATAAGGAAGCATGATACTTATTTTTGCAAGAGATATGCGAAAAATGCACCCATCTAAGATTTTGTTTGGGGGGAAATATTTTCACCGGTGAAGCGGTTACGACCATATGAACCGGACCTTAATTAAGGTTCGGTTCATGTGGTCGTAACGTCTTTACCGGCAAAAATAAGTCCTCCAAGCGGAGCCTATAGTTTGGATCTGGATCTTCTCTAGTTCGAGCGAACTTGAGGGGATCCAGTTCATGGCGGGGATCCTTTTGCTCAAATCATATGATGAAAACGGGTGAGTACCAAGCGAGTGGATCTGTGAGTGGACCTCGCGAGTGGAGTCTCGCCCTTTTCCGCCATCCGATTTGGGCGAAAGGATCCCCGCCGTGAATTGGATCCCCTCCAGTTGGCTCAAATTGGAGAGGATTCAGATCCTAAATTTTGGAAGAGAGCCCTGCTTATTAGGCCTTGTTCGATTCACAGGTTTTGATAGGTGGGCTTTGGTTTTACTTAAATGAAAACCAAAAATCATGTTCGTTTAGCCTTTTTAAGCCACGTTTTTTTGTATTACTTGAAAACTTGTATGTTTTCACTGGGTTAAAATTTGTCTACACCTAAAACTCACCTCATTCACTCGGTTTTTTATCCCGCCTCTATCTTCTCCCCTCCCGATCGAGCGCATACCTGCGGCGACTACAATAATCGAGGGCTCTCCTCCTTTCTCTGGCATTCAAGAAGCGCCTTTTCCCTGCCATTTCTGGCGACCGAGCCGCTCTCCTCCTATCTCCGACATTCCAGCAGCGGTAGTCCTCTTCGATTATTTGCCAAGGGGAGGCATTCTAACGGCGGCAGTCCAGCAGCGTCATTTATGCGGTATTTCAGTACTCTTTAAAGGCTAACTCAAGTCCAAAGTTGTTGAAGAGGTATATCTAACCCTAACTCTTGAAATTTTTTTTTGCACCACAAATTGTGTGTATGTGATGTGTGTGCAATAAATTCTGTTCTCCTGCACCTTACTGGTCTTCGAGCCCTAGTTGTGTGTATGTAAGGCGTGTGCAATAAATTATGTGTTGTGTGTGCAATAAATTGGTTTGTTTGTTTTTGTAGATGGATTTGATTAATGAGTTACGTAGGAAAAAAGTTGTTCAAGAAGAATAAAGAGATTGTACTTGTGCTTGTCGCGGCTTCCATTGTTTGGAGTCAACCCAGCTTACGTGGTTCTTCAAGCCTTAGGGACAGATAGGATAGCATATGAAGAATATTACTGAGGCTCTGTTTGGGAACATGATCCGGTGGCACGCCGGGGAGGAGAGAGGGAACGGTCGTCCGCAACGGTCGACTGGTGCTCGGGCCGCCAGTCACAAAATGCCCGGTTTGCCTCCCTTTCACGCCGGTCGTCATCCGCTGGAGCTCCTGATAGCTTGCCAAACAAGCTTCCGCCATTTCAGCCTGGCCGGAATGGTGTCCCGTCGGAATCCCAAATAGAGCCTAAATAGGTTATATACTAAGACTGACATCAATTGCTACAACTTAATGTGCGTGAACAAAAGTTTTTTTCGAAGTTTGTGCAACATATTAGCGGATAAGGGCTTCTTGTTGAAACTCAAAATGTAATAGTAAATGAATCGGTCGGATTGTTGCTATATATCATAACACATAATAACAAATTTAAAGATGTAGGTGGAACATATTTATGTTTTAACGATACTATTAGTAGACATTTCAACAATGTGTTGAAGGCGATATTGAAGTTGAGTGCAGACTACATCAAACTACCTGAAACAACACAAGCTAGTAAGTTGGGGGGAGTTTAAAGATTGTGTTGGTGCTATTGACAGTACACACATTGATGTCACTATCCCGGTAATTGACCAATGTAAATACCAGAATCAGAAACAAGCAATTACCACTAATGTACTCGGAGTATGTGATGTAAATATGAAGTTCGTATATGTTTTACCGTGATGGGAGGGTTCTTCTTCAGATTCAAGAGTGTTGCACAGTGCACTTGAGAGGAAGGATCACTTTGAAGTTCTTGTAGGTAAATAATTTGATTGTGTATTGATTTGCTCCCTAATAATTTTTGGGTGGATTAACATTTAATATCACATTCTAGGAAAATATTATCGTGTTGATGTTGGTTATACAAATGGGCATGGGTATCTAGCTCCTTATCGATCAACTCGTTATCATCTTCAGGAGTGGGCAACTCAAGGCAATAATCCAACAACATACAAAGAATTATTTAATCTTCTTCACTCAAAAAAAAGAAATATAATTGAAAGAACTTTTGGGTTACTAAAAAAGATGGACAATTTTACGTCAGTCTTCATTCTTTGATATCAAACGTCAGGTAAAAAGTATTGATTTTATTTATATTTTATATCAACCAGTATCATTTATTGCAATCCTATTTTGTACAGGTTCAAATTATTAATGTTTGTTGCATCTTTCACAATTTTTTGATTGACAAAAGACAAGTGAATGATGCTCATTTGCTAGAAGAAGTGGATGCAAAGATATTAACACAACCTATTAGTGGAGATAGCTTTATATATGAGGATACATATGCACCAATTCAATCAACCACTGAATGGACTGCATTACGTGATACAATGTCTCATACATGGTTAAATGAGTACTGACAACGAGAAGATGATTTGCTTGCATGAAAATGACTTAATTTTGTTTGTGTAATAGTCTTTTTGTTGATGATATTGATATCGGTTCCATTATGTCAACTTGGTGATGTTTTTTGTACTTATTTGCTTAGCTATAGATGATTTGCTTAGTTGTAGATGCTTTTTATAGTTGTACACTATATCTACTTGGTAATATTTTTTTCATATAATGCAACAAATGAACAATGGTAAGGAGCAAGCTGGGAAAGAGAAACAAAAATCGTACATTCATTGGACACCTGAGATGGATAACACACTATCTTCCACTCTCTTGGATCAACTTAATTTGGGTAATAAAGGGGCAAATGGATGGAAGAGAGTTGCCTTCACAGCTGGGATTACTATATTGTGGAAAGAGTGTCATGTTAGAATGACAGAGGAAAAAAATTATGACAAGACTCAAAACTTGGAATTAGTATTTTCAAGTGATTTCTGCAAGGCTAGACACATCTGATTTTGGGTGGGACTGGGAAAGAGTGAAAGACACGTGATGAAGGTAGGCAGTGATGAGGTCTGGGCCGATTATATTAGGGTGAGTTTTTTTTTTCATTTTTATCATACATTTTGGCACATAAATTGATGTTATTTTTTAAATAATGTAGGCATATCCTTCCCTTCGGCATTACAAGGACAGTCATCATAAACTAGAGTGATCTTGCAGCGCTATGTGGAACCAATAGGGCCAGTTGTGTCAACTCATCGACTAGTGTGGAATCAGCTAATCAAATTCATGTTGAAGATATTGATGATGATAATGATGTTGGTAATGGACCAATGCGCCCAAAGAAGAAGAAGACAAAGAAAGCATTAAATCTGGATATGATTGCAGAGACTGTCACGCATATTGCATATAACTTAGATGACCCGACTTAAGTAGCATTTGTAGTTCAGTCATGTAGGGAGATGACTCAGATTGAGATGATGTATGGGTCACTGTCTCACTGACGCCTATGACAGACCTTTCAGAGACTAATATGATTAGGTCTATATATATATATATGCTTGCCCTCGACGAAATCAAATGCGAGTGTTTTTTGCTAGTGCCAGAGATTCTTAAGAGGGCTTGGTTGCATGTGCACTTGGGATATTAATTTTTTTGTTGCGTAAAAACTATGGTGGATTATATCTTTTTGATGTGCAAAATTTATATCATGATGATTGTACTTTTTTTATGAGTAAAAACTATGGTGATTTTAACTTTTTGATGTGTAAAAACTTATATCATGCACGATTAATTTTTCAATGATGTTTAAATGATTTGTTTTTATAGGTTTAATGTGTTTTATTAATTGAAAAATAAATTCATGTGTCTGGAAACCATCTTGTAGTAGAACAAAAAATTTGACATTTATCAATTTCTGACTCTAAAAACCTTCTAAAAGAATTAAGTTTTTCCAAAAAAATTAAAACTTTCGAATTTTTTTTTCCGACTAAAATCGAACGGCCACATGTTCACATTTTGACGTAGGCTCGTAGCCAGAATTTGTTGAAGGTTTAGAGAAGTGCTCAGTAAACACTCTTTACACAAATCTGACCTTTATGCCACGTGTCCTCATCCCCTGTCCAAGTTTCCTTTTACGGTTCTCTCTGCACGCAGGTAATCCTTTTCATGAAAATATAGCATTTATTTCTGCAACGCAGATCTTCTCTCTGCACAGTATATCGCGCATTCAGAACAAGCAAGATGTTCTCTACAGCAGGTTTTACTGCTTTACAACTCAGCATCAGCATGTTTATTAACGCCGTCCGATTACACGCCATCACGATCAAACGGCTGGACACGATGCGGTGCATTATTCCGTTCAAATTTGGGTGAAATTTGAAATCCGATGAATTCCCGGCGACGATCTCGGGAAGAAGTTTTTCCGACGTCGACGTCGGTCTTAATTTTCCGCATCAGCTTTCCTAGGACTGGACCAGCTGTCGTGATCTGTACGGAGGATTGTAAGGACGTGTTGCTCTGCTAGACGAACACGTGTATGCAAACCGGGCCGAGGTCCCCGGGTAACTTGTTCCGCGGCTGTAAGTTAAAAAAGTTGGTACTTTGAACAGTAATTTTCAGAAAGCGATTGTTAACCACATCCTGTTATTGGCTAGTCGCATCCCAAAACCTCTTAATTTTTCGTACTTTTTTGAAATACGTCTTGTACATGTAATTTCAGGAAAAGTGTTCAACACGAAAGTTGTAGATATGAACGAGATCTACAAGTTTTGTGTTGAACATTTTTCCTGAAATTGCATGTACAAGGCGTATTTCTGAAATGCGCAAAATTTGGGGATATTTCCCAAGTACGCCTTGTACATGCATTTTTAGGAAAATTGATCAACACAAAAATTGTAGATCTCGAATAGATCTACAACTTTCATGTTAAGCACTTCTCCTAATATTGCATGTACAAGACATATTTTGAAAAGGCACAAAATATTTTGTTTTTTTTGGGGGTGTGACTAGCCAAGAACGGGTTGCGGTTAACACTCGCCTTTTCAAAACCATCCGTCAGCTATTCACCCATTTCACCGTGATTTCCGCCGAACCTGCACCTGCTGCACTTTACGGTAAAGTGTGGGGATCCAAGAGTCTGTGTTTGATGCCCACACACATTTCAAAACGAACTAAGATGTACTCATTTTGAGATGTGTGCGAGCATCCATATGAGTCATTGGATGCCCGCAATTTACCGTAAAGTGCATGTGTGCACTTTACTCCCCCCGAGTCCAAATTTTAACAGTAAAATGTCAAAAAATTCCGCCTAATATCGACCAAAGTTTTATTCGAAAATAGAAGGCACGTAGTACTGTGCACAGAAAATTGAAATGAATCTATCGGTTCGGTTTCAAATTATACCTTACAAATCATAAAAACAGAACGGCTAGGCTACTAGATTTTCGGCTTTTTTCAGCTACACTTGCTTTGTTGCATAGAATTTTTAGGTGATTGTTAACCGCAACCCGTAATTGGCTAGTCGCAACTCAAAATTTTTCAATTTTTCGCGCATTTTCAAAATACGCTTTGTACATGCAATTTAAGGAAAAGTGTTCAACACGAAAGTTGTAGATATCGAGGAGATCTACAACTTTCATGTTGAAAATATTTCCTGAAATTGCATGTACAAGGCGTATTTCGAAAAGGCTCAAAATCTGGGCATATCTTCAAAGTACGCCTTGTACATGCATTTTGAGGAAAAGTGATCAACACAAAAGTTTTAAATCTCGTGGTTATCTACAACTTTCGTGTTGAACACTTTTCCTGATATTGCATGTACAAGACGTATTTCAAAAAGACGCAAAACATTAGGAGATTTTGGGGTGCGATAAGTAAAATAACGGGTTGCGGTTAACAATTTTTTATGGCCAAAGTTTATATTAGCTCACTCATTGATCAACTATTCTATATTTTTTCTATGGAATTTAGAGAAATCTTATTAACATCTTTTTTAGATGGTTTTCCACTAGGTACCTATTTATTTATTATTATTGAAATAGTAGTGTTGCTCAAATAATTATTTTTTTGGATTAAGTGCAATTTGTTTGGTTTAATGTCATCTAGAATGGTTGACTTGTATTGATAAATATGGATGTTGTGATGGTCACGAAGTCAATCTAGTCTATTGTCTATGCAAATCAAACTGATCTTTAAAAATTGAACAGAATCAAATCGTCCAGTTTCGATTCGATTTCAGTTTGAAGTTTGTAAAAATTGAGTCTATTTGTTCGGTATCGATTTCACGTAAAATTAAATAGAACTGAATTATTTGCAAACCTCAGTGCACATGAAGAACTATTGTGGGTAATGTCAGAATGAGTTTGTAGGAAAATATATGCTGAAATAGAGAAAATACATGAACAATAACATTGTTGAAAATGTAGGCATAAGCATGCAGATTTGGTTTATCGGTTTTCATTATTACGTCATTACAAAATGGCTCTTTATGAGGCGAGTCCAAATTGGGATGCAGGTGGTGAAAGAAAACCAATATAATAAGGCGATTATTAACCGCAACCAGTTTTTGGCTAATCGCATCCCGTGTTTTTTCAAAAAATACATTTTATGTGGTTAACCGCAACCCGGCATCTCCTTCTCCATCAGGAGTTTGGGTAAAACTTTCTTTTAAGGATTTTGTCGAACAGGTTCTTAGCATCTTCTGCCAGCCGCTGCTCTCCCCAACACAGATCAAAACATTGAAAGTGAAAGCATTAGGAGGAATCCTATGTTTCTTTCTCCCATCTGATTCATCAATTGCACCGCTCCATTTATATCCCCTAATTTTGAAGTGGCTTCAATTGTCTTGTATGTGAAAATGTCGGGTCGAACACTGGAAGCGAGGATTTGGGAGAAGAATGACAGCACGTCGGAGTAATGACGGTCGGAAAGCAGGATTTCAAGATGTTTGCATGAGAAGATAGACGAGAAGTGTTGGGGCGCGGGCAGTAGAGAGGAGGAAGATGAGCCTCTGGCCTAGTCGGCGAGGTGGAGCTGCCCACCGGCTGAAAGAGAATTGATGGGGTTCTGCACAGTTGGCGATGTCAAGGGTGTCGGAGGTGTCAAGAACATGAGAATCACGGTTGGGGTGTTATGCTTCAACCTCCTGTAGCTCAGGGAACCTCCAACCCATGCAAGAACACAAGAACAAGAAAGCTGGAGTTTCACAAATACTAAATAAAACAACTCAGGAAAAGCTTCAATTACAGATACAAGATGAAGAACAGATAGGGCCGATCCTAAGGGAGACTCTCCCTGAACAGATCGGTGGAGGGGGCAGGGGATCTCCCGTTGCTTTCCTTCCAGTAGAACCGAACAAAAACATCCAAAACAAGCATATGTTATTACAGCAGCCACCCGACTATTTAACACAAAACCCTAACCCAAAGCAAAAGACATAAATACCCTCCATACTAAGCCAAAATAACAATCCAGCCTGCTGTGAACGTAACAATATCTCCTCCTTCAAGAACGTCCTTGACCTCAAGGACAAAATTGGGGCCATTTTTGTCGCAGTGAGCGCAAGTCTTCCCAAGTGGCTTCCTCTGGCGAGCCATCCGCCCATTGCACTAGCAGTTGTGTCACTATCCGCCATTCCTGTTCGTGATGCGACGATCCAGAATATCCATTGGTTCCACCAAAAGATTCCCCTCACTATTAACGGCCGTCGGAAGTGGAATGATGTTCCCGGGCGGTTCACCCTTGTGCTCCTTTAACTGAGAGATGTGAAAAGTATGATGAATTCGTGCCTCCGCCGGTAGAAGTAATTTGTAGGCCACGGCCCCCACCCGTTCCATCACCTGAAACGGACCAAAAAACTTGGGTGATAGCTTGTGATTGTGATGGGCACGAAGGCTGACCTGGCGGTATAACTGAACCCGCACGTATACCAACGCCGCCAGCTCGAACACGTGCTCCCGACGCTTCCGATCAGCTAATGTCTTCATCCAGTTTGGGCCTTAGCCAAGTTCGATTTGAGCAGCTGCATGACCCTATCCCTGGCCAGCAAGGTGCGATCCACGGCTTCCACTGTAGCCGAGCCCTCCACGTATGGGGGTACCACCGTCGGTTCCTGCCCGTACACCGCTTCATAAGGTGTCATACGGATAGCACTGTGATACGAAGTGTTGTACCACCATTCGGCGAGCAGCAACCAGTTGGCCCATCCGTGCGGTCTGTCAAAGCACATACAACGAAGGTAACTCTCCATGCAACGGTTGACTACCTCTGTTTGCCCATCGGACTATGGGTGGTAAGACGTCGAGAGGTGCAACTGCACTTGCAATAACCAGAATAATTCTTGCCAGAAACTGCTAAGGAAAACTGTGTCGCGATCGCTAACAATCGTCGTGGGAAGCTCATGAAGTCGGAAGATAGAGTCAAGAAAACTCTGCGCAATTTGTTCGTCGGTATACGGATGATGGAGGGCAACAAAATGCGCCTGCTTGCTGAGTCGATCAACAACCACTAGGATAGCGGACTTGCCATTGCTTTGCGGTAACCCTTCCACGAAGTCCATCGAAATATCTTGCCAAATATGATCCGGAATAGGTAGGGGATGCAACAACCCCATTGGTCTTTGGTGGTCAGCCTTACATTGTTGGCAAACGGGGCATTGTTGAATGTAATTATAAATGCCTGGTTTCATGCCCTTCCAAAACAAAACCCGATTCATTCTTTGATACGTGGCCATGACACCGAAATGACCGCCCATGGTGCTCGCGTGATACAATTGTAGTAGGCGCTCCTTGACAACAGGGATATCGCCCACCACTGACTTCCCTTTGCGCGTAAGAGTGTCATGTTCCCATTTGTATTTGGGCTAGTTGGTAGCATCCACTGTTTTGGCCAATATAACGTCCTGAAGGTGTTTGTCTTCTTGCCAAGAACGCTTGAGGAGTGGTATAAATTCAGACTGCACCTTGACCGTGACTCTTAGCTCGGCATCTGGTGCGTCGTGCCGCCGCGATAGAGCATCCGCACATACATTATCCCGTCCGCGTTTGTATTGTACCACGAAGTCATAGCCCATAAGTTTGGACAAGTGTTTTTGTTGCGTCGGCGTCGCCAACTTCTGTCCCAAGAGGAATTTAAGGCTCTCGTGGTCAGTCCGGATGATGAAGGGGCTGCTCATCAGGTAGTGCCGCCAATGTTGGACTGCCAAGACAATCGCCAATAGCTCCTTCTCATAGGTAGACAACCCGGCATTCTTCGGCCCAAGAGCCTTGCTGAAAAATCCGACCGGCCATTCCTTTTGCAACAAGACCGTACCAATCACCACGTCGGCGGCATCAGTTTCCACCACAAAAGTTTTGCCGAAGTCTGGGAGCCGCAATACCAGTGGCTGGGAGACAGCACTCTTCAAATGCTGAAAGGCTTGGTCGGCCTCTACTGTCCACTTAAAGACGGGCTGTTTTAATAAATCAGTGAGGGGTCCCACCAGAATACCGTATCCCTGTATAAATCGTCGGTAATAACCGGTCAGGCCCAAGAATCCCCGTGCCCTCTTCAAGGAAGTAGGCGTCGGCCAATCCACCATGGCTTGGATCTTTGATGGGTCAGTTTGCACATCCTCACCAGAAATTAGATGCCCCAAATACTGAACTTATTGTTGTCCAAAACTTCACTTACTGTATTTTAAGACCAGGTGATTAGCTCGAAGTGTGCGGAAGGTGAAGGAGAGATGACTCAAGTGCTCCTCCCATGTAGGGCTAAAAACCAAAAATGTCATCAAAAAAGACAAGAATAAACTTGCGGAGTTGGGGTTGGAAGAGCCGGTTCATAAGACTTTGAAAAGTGGACGGAGCGTTCGTCAGGCCGAAGGGCATGACTAGAAACGTGTAATGCCCTTGGTGTGTGCAGAACGCCGTTTTATGAATATCTTCAGTCGCCATGCGCACTTGATGATACCCCGCGCTCAAATCCAAATTTGAAAAATATTGCGCGTCGTGAAGCTCATCAATTAACTCTTCAATTAACGGAATGAGAAATTTATCTTTTACCTGTGGTAGTTCAACTGTCGATAGTCGACACAAAGTCGCCATGAATTGTCTGCCTTTTTAACAAGTACCACGGGAGAAGCGAACGAGCTACTGCTATGGCGAATTACCCCCGTGCTCAGCATTTCATCTATCAAGCCCTCACTCACATTCTTTTGGAGTGGCGGGTAGCGGTATGGGCGAATGTTAATGTACACCGCGGAGTATTTTAAGGGTATGTGGTGGTCATGCCCTCGTTGCGGTGGCAGTCCACGCGGTTCCGCAAATAGGTCGCTGAAATCTCCGAGGAGGGCTTGCATTTGAGCTTGTTGTCCAGAATTGGAGCATGCTCGTTGTAGCTGCCAAGAACGGAAACCCGATGGTGACGTCACGACATTATCCTCTGAGGCCTCGTGGATGTGGCAAAGTGCTAACATACATAACTATCCTTTTGTTTCCATCAACTCCTGAAATTTAGCCTCCCTTGTCCAGGGGTGTTGCGATGGTGGAGAGCCCCGCAAGGAAACCCGTTTGCCACAACTAGTGAACTCCATCCGCAGGTTGTTGAAGTCCCATTTCACCACGCCTAAGGTGACCAACCATTGTACGCCCAAGATGACTTGACAACCGCCCAATGGTAAAATCAACATATCAGAGGCAAAGACGACACCTTGCATCCGCCAACAGAAGTAAACCACTTTATGCGAGCTTGTAAATTTTTTTCCCATTTGCTACAGCCACCGTAAATGGGGGAGTGTCAACCAAGGTGCAGTGAAGGAGTTGCGTCGTGCTCGCATCAAGGAAGTTATGTGTGCTACCCGAATCGATCAACACGTTGATAGCTTGGCCTTGGAATGATGCAGTGACCCGCATAGTGTGGAACTGGGTGAGGCCTGTCAGGGCATGGACCGACACTTGAGGTGATGGTTGGTCGTCCACCGGATCATCGACCGCCAAGTCGTCTCCCTCTTCCTCCAGAGGGCACATGTCATCTACAGTATCGTCGACGACCTCCAGAGCATAGGATTGACGTCGATTGGGGCATTTGTGGCCCGTGACATAGGCTTGATCACACCAAAAACATAAGTCGTTCTTCTGCTTCGCATCCATCTCAGAAGAAGTAAGTCGTCGTGTGTGTGGGATAGGCGCCCGGGCAGGAGGGTTGGTGGGCAGTGGGAGAGCAGTGGGGGTGACGGAAGTCTCCCCGGATTTGAAAGCCTTGCCGGGAAAGGACCAAGACCTTTCCTCACGGACGTGCCGGTCCAGAGAGGTGACAGTGGAGCGCTGATGGCGGACATTCAACGGGTGGTTCTGTAATCGGGCAGGGGAGAAAACCTCCTACAGCGACTTTGGCTGGAACATGCGAACGGCGTATTCAATTTCATCCACGAGGCCGGCCAAACAGAAGTTGATAGCATGTTCTTCAGAGATATGGACCCGATGGAGGAGAAGATCAAACTCATCAAGGTAGATTTGGACAGAGGATCGCTAGCGGAGATTCTTGAGTTTGCTCATGGGGTCATCGAACAAGACGGAGCCGAACCGTGCGTGGAGAGCCTGACTATATTCTTCCCAACTTGGCCATTGCCGAGTTAAACGAGCCTTCATGAAGGATTGGTGCCAATAAAGCGATTTCCCTTCCCAATGGA
Organism: Platanthera guangdongensis; assembly: GCA_039583875.1. NCBI lineage: Eukaryota > Viridiplantae > Streptophyta > Magnoliopsida > Asparagales > Orchidaceae > Platanthera > Platanthera guangdongensis. The sequence goes on along the minus strand of CM077154.1, from coordinate 123,809,382 downwards.
CAACCTCTATCTGAACCTTCATGTCGTCGGGGGTGCTGTCAATGTCGAAGAATTGGTCGCATTTGTAGATCCACTCCAAAAGACCATCGCCCCCAAAGTGCGGGAAGTCGATACGAGAAAGGCGGGTCGGGAGCCTGTGGGTCGGCGTCGGAGGCTGGTGGTCGGGAGAGTTGGCGCGGTGGCTAGAGGAGCCGGATCGTTCCGCCGCGACCGCGACGAACATGGAGCGCATCTCCTCACCGAAGGCCTGGACGGAGCGGCCAAGTTCCTCACTCAAGGCCTGCTTGAGAACATCCATGTCGACGTGCAGATCCCGGGAGCGAGTAGCGTCCGAAACTGGCATATGCCCGTACACTGGTGGCTATGATACCAATATTATGCTTCAACCTCCTGTAGCTCAGGGAACCTCCAACCCGTGCAAGAACACAAGAGCAAGAAAGCTGGAGTTTCACAAATACTAAATAAAAAAACCCAGGAAAAGCTTCAATCATAGATACAAGATGAAGAACAGATAGGGCCGATCCTAAGGGAGACTCTCCCTGAACAGATCGGTGGAGGGGGCAGGGGATCTCCCGTTTCTTTCCTTCCAGTATACCCGAACAAAAACATCCAAAACAAGCATAGGTTATTACAACAACAACCCAGATATTTAACACAAAACCCTAACCCAAAGCAAAAGACATAAATACCCTCCATACTAAGCCAAAATAACAATCCAGCCTGCTGTGAACGTAACATGGGGACCCAAAGGACGTTGGCAGTGGAGATGTTGAAGAGGACGTAGGCACTAGCGAGGAAGGAGGCGGGATAGCTAAAAATCGGGTTGCGGAAAGCTAAAAATCGGGTTACGGATACCAGTTCGAGATGCGATTAATATTAGGGTACAACAAGCCAAAAACAGATTGTGGTTAACAATCACTGTTGCGGAATAACTCGATGCCCCGGTTGGACCAGATTTGCTCGGACCGTCTTAGCTCACGAACCGGTCGAGCGCGCACACAGTCAATGAAAGTAGAAGGTTGACACAAGATGTGATGACGTGGAAAAACCCTTTAAATGGGTAATAAACCACGTGAACGGGTCTGTGCCGATCAAATTCCACCAGATTCCGGTGATTACAGTGCGTTGGAGAATCGAGGCGACAGGCCGCTCCCATTATAACTTGGGGGAGAGAGAGACTAAGACTCCCGACGGGCAACAGACTGCGCCGCGGGAGTAGCTTGGATGTTGAAATGCGTGGGACAATCCCGGGGCTCTAGCGCTTGCGGTCGTGTACACTTGTTGGCGACGGTTGCCTTCTTCCTTTGGATTTTTTGGGGACTTGGGCATTTTTCTGCTGGTGGCGTGTTGGTGGAGCGATGGTAGCCGCATGTGGCCGCTGGTGGCCGACGGTGGTTCAAGGCGATAGGAGGCTGAATCGGGGGAGGAGGCAGGCGAGCTCTCACTTGAGGAAGAAGAAGACAACCCGGAGAAGAGGAAAAGGTGAAGAATGAAGAGCCCCTGGGGTCCCGTTTATAGCCTCCGGGGGAGGATCGTGGCGGGCCCCACCACTAAAGTAGTGGGTGGTTACCCTCTTGATCGGACGGCGAGGAGAGCCTCCCCACAATCGGACGTTGGGGAGGTCGTCCACGGCGGCGGTGGTGGCCGGCCGGGCGGCTGGTGGCGGGGGCGGCCGCCCTAGTGGCCGGCGGCGGCGGCCCGTCGAGGGCCGGCCGCGACTAGGTCGGTGGCTGGCCGTGGCGAGGCCGGCGGCCTGCCGAGGTCGGGCCAACACCGCTAGGTGGCTGGCCATGGCCAGGCCGCGGCTAGCCCTGCCGCACCCGGCCGCGGCTAGGCCGGCCGTGGCTAGGTCGGTCGTGGTCGGCCACGACTAGACCGGCCGCGGCTGCCCGTGGCTAGGCCGGCCGCGCCTGCCCGTGGCTAGGCCGGCAGACTGTCGCGACTATCCCGCCGGTGAGGCCGGCGGTTCGGCCGCGGCAAGGCCCGGAAGGGGCCGGCCGCCGGTAGTGGTCAGGCCGCCCGACAGCGGGGGTCTTCCCACCGGCGGCAGCCCTCCTCCACGGGGAGAGGGAGTGGGTCCCCCCCCCCCCCATAATTCTCTCATCATGAGAGTTCATGGGGGGATGGCTCACCCATGATCCACTTTGGGAGGAGATCATGGGGGGGGGGGGGCTTTCTCTCTCTCCTATAAATGATGATGAAACCCATCAATTGCCCCCAAATCTCTGCTATATGAGAACGAAGTGAGCGAGAGAGGAGAGATTTCCCTTGCTTCTTACTGTCATGATGGTTTCCGGTGAGAAGGCTGAGGCGGCGACGACGGCTAGTGCTTCCAAGGTATTCAGAGGGAGGCCCGACGAATGATGACAACACACCGATGCGCGAAGGCTGGGGCGTCCATGCCGCTTGCGCGTGCAGGCTGCGCGCGCCGACGGTGTGCACCCGCGCAGGCCGCCGTGCGCGCCCAGGCCGGCCGTGCGCGCACAGGCCTGCCGTGCGCGCCCAGGCTGGCCTCGCGAGTTGGCCGCGCGCACGCAGTCCGCACGCGCATGAATTGCACGCGCGAGCAGGCCGCGTGCATACGGTTGCGTGCTCGCGCGCGAGCAAGCCTCGCGCGTGAGCAGGCCGCGCGCGCTAGCAGCCACGCGCGCGGGCCGGCCGCTCGCGCGCGCCGGCCGCGCGCCGCGAGCAGGCCGCGCGCAGGTGGTTTGTGTACGTGTGGGCCGCGCTTGCACAGGCTGTGTGCGCGCGGGTCGTGCGGCTTGAATGTGTAATGCGCCTGCTTGCGCAGGTGTCCTCTTTTGCGTGCCACTTGGGACGCGTGCACTTGGACATGTGGCTCCAAGTCTTTATTTTTGGGTTGACCTTTTACTTTTTGTTGTGCGCAGGTTTCGAAGCGCTCTTCTGGCTAAGTACGGGCTTGCTGCTTGTTTGGATGTGAGGATCCCAGGTCCCGAGGAGAGGGTTCATTATTCTCCTCGTGGTTGGTTGACGATCTGCGAAGTCTCCCTGAGGTCCGGCTTCCGTTTTCTGCCCTGCGAGGAGGTGATTGAGATATTGAAATTTTGCGGAGTGCCTATCTCTCAATTTGTTCCGGCTGGAATTGCCCAAATCACGGGCTTAGTCGCCTTCTTCCACGAGCATGGGGGCCGATTTTCGTTAGACCAGTTCTGAGATTGGTGCGATGTATGTTCTGATGGTAGCGAGCGGATGGAGGTGCGCAACAACAAGAGTTGGTTGGAATTTGAATCCCGCAAGGACCGTTGTCATGGCAACCCTTTGTTTGGATACGTCAAGAATTCATGGGGTCTTCCTGAGGTGTGGGATGCGCTTCCCGATAGCTGCCGCCGCGTGAGGGGAATGAGCGGGACTTTTCTCTGGTGCTTGGATTTTCTGAGCCTCGCAAGCTGGCCAACCGTCTTTTCAACATTTATGTTTACGTGGAGGAAAAGCTCCTGCTGCAGTGTGGTATCTACTCTGACACAGCCCAGGCTGCCGGGACTTCTCAGGAAGGGAGGCAAAAGAGGAAGGCTATGGCGGCCCCTTCTGTTGTCCTTGACACGGTGGTGGCGGTGGCCCCTTCTGATGCATGTCCCGAGTCGACTCCTGAGGTGCAGATACTTGCGTCCCCAGTTCCTCAGGTGTCTCCAGAGGCGGTGGCCCCTCGATGTCCTCCTCCTTGAGGGCAATGAGTGATGCGGTAAGTGCCTTAGTTTGTTGCGGAGGTTTTTTATCATCTTCATTATTCGACACTAACCTTCACCTTTCCTTTGTGCAGATAGAGACTCAAGCCCAGATTGTGGTGACCTGGAATGATCACTATGTGAGTTTGAAGGACAGGTACCTTGCCCTTCAGGAGAAGCTCCGGTTGACGTCGAGCTTGCTTGCTTCCTTGAGGGAGGAGCATGATCGGGATGTTGTGCGGTTTTGCCGGACCGGGCCGGTGCTGAAGTCCAAGCTAGAGGACACACGTGCGGCTTTGGAGGTAGAGAAAACTCTGGTGGAGAGGACCACCCAGATGTTGAAGCACTCGAAGGAGGAGACCTTGGGCTTGGAGACTGAGTTGTAGGCAGCACGGGAGGAGGTCTCCGACCTCGATACTCAGCTACGGGCGGCGAAGGCCCAAGTAAAGATGCTGTCTTCTAACAACCATGCGTCGGAGCTGAAGGCCGCAGGACTTGCAGAATACTTGGACTTGCTGGACTACATGCGAGATCGCAGCTTGATTACGGAGGAGGTTCGTGAGGAGATTTGGTCCAAGGAGGTGTATCCCCAGATGGACGATGTTCGTGAGCTAGCACTTCGGCGCAAACCACATTGAGACCCCTTTGTCATCAGTACAGAGAAAGGAGAACCTTGTCTTATTGTCAAGAGAATTCTCGTGGACAACGAGAGTTTGATCGACGTCATTTCCATGTTCGCATTTCAGAGCATGAAGATCCACAAGGAATCTCTTTGTCCGGCAAGCGGGCTCGTCTATAGATTCAAATACTAGCCAATCCCAGTGCGGGGAATGATCTTTCTCTCAGAAACCATGGAGGAATACTCGAGGCAAGCAACCTACAACATCTAGTTCATGGTCGTGAAATGCAGCTCCACCAACAATGCCATCTTCTGTGGGCCTTTACAAGCCGTGTTCAGAGAAATTCTCTATGTCCCGCATCTACTACTGAAGTTTTTAACACCCGAAAAACATACATTGTTTGGTGAAATTAGGCGATGGCGCAAAATTTGTTGTGTGAACCAGGCTCAGCCATTGCGGGCGCGTAACTCATCACATTGATAGCTTTTATCTATTGGAAGAAGCCATGGTGCAACATGCAACACCAGTGGAGGGACTAATTGAGGTCCCGCTCCACCTATGGGACTCTAACCGCATTGTACAGATCAGGTCACTTTTGTCCCCAAAAGAGCGGGAGGAATACATGAGCTTCTTAAATGCGAACCATGATATATTTGCATGGAGTCCCGATGACATATCCTGAGTGGATCTATGAGTCATCACACACTCACTGAATATTAACCTTGTGCGCAGACCCATAGTGTATAAGGAGCACAACTTCACACCTGAGCGACTCTAGGTCATAGAGAAGGAAGTACACAAACTTTTGACTGTGCAGTTAATCAAAAAAGCAACATTCCCCACTTGGCTCACCAATGTGGTCATGTTAAAGAAGGCTTCAGGAAAATAGAGGATGTTCGTCGAATATAACAATCTCAACCTAACCTACCCGAAGGACTGCTTCCTGGTCCCATCAGCTTGTGCATGGAATAACCGGGCACGAACTCCTTAACTTCGTGGATGCCTACTCGGGATACAACCATATCCAAATGAACCCGGTGGATGAGGAGCACATTGCCTTTCACATGGACAAAAGGGTATACTGCTACAAAGTGATGTTGTTTATACTAAAGAACATCAGAGCTACCTATCAGAGGCTGATGAACCAAGTGTTCAAATTTCTCATCCGACAGTCTATGAAGGTTAACATCGGCGACATGCTGATGAAGTGTGTTTGACGTGGCCACCACATGGAAGATCTGGACAAGTGTTTCCAGCTCATTCGCCTTTTACAGTTATGCATAAATCATTCAAGTGGGCGTTCAGGGTTACCGCGGTAAAAATTACTAGACTTCATGGTGATATAACATGGAATTGAGGGCAACCAAGAGAAGATTAAGGTGTTGAAAGACATGTCTCCCCCTCGCACTGTCAAGTAAGTCCAATGTATCTACGGAAGGATAACAACACTATCCCGTTGCCTGGCTCGGACTGGGGATATGTACCTCTGATCCCCTTCTTCAAAGTGCTCTGTAGAGCACGACACACTGGATTTCAGTAGATAGATGAGTGTCAGGCTGCCTTCAAACAATTCAAGCAGTACCTGGCTACTCCCCCGCTACTCTCCAGGCCCACCATGTGGGAAGCCCTTTCCTTATACCTAACAGTCTCGCCGCACACAATTAGCTCGGTCCTAGTCCAGGGCAAAGGAGGGATTCAGGAACCGTCTATTACCTTAGTAAGGTCCTATCCGACACCAAGAGCAGATATCCCGTGATAGACAAAACAACTCTGACGTTGGAATTTTCCGCAAGAAAGCTCCATGCGTACTTTCAGGCCCACACCATCAAAGTACTCACACAGCTACCACTCTGCACAATCCAACAAAAGCTAGAGGTGTCGGGAAGACAAGTTAAAATTATTTCAATAGCGACAAACATTGTTTGATCTTGATCTGTAATGATGGTTACCTGTTGCTTTCCACCTATAAACTTCAAAAGAATTTAAAATCCATTGAAATGACTATATTATTTCTTGAGATAAAAAGCTATCGCTACTACCAGGGCGGATCTAGAAAGTTGACTCAGGGGACCCAATCAAAAGACAGAGAATTTTTTTATATGATCAATGACTATATCAAAATTTGCATATGTAGAGATATCACAATTGAGTCTTAAAATAAGAATTGTTTCTTATTGCAGCTTATCTATTTAACGACATCTGAGCTCAATCTTTAATCAACTTTCAGAATAAATAGAATGTTGCGTGATGCTGACCTGATCTTTGTTGCAGTATCCATAATATTAACTTTTTAATAATTTAACATGTGACATTATAAAGAGTATCAACAATTCTAATTTGATTTATTTTTTCAGTGTTCGGGTTAAATATTTATGTGATGAAGTAAATGAATCCAAGAAAAAATATGATTGCAATGAAAATGCTTAAGATGACCTCTATGCCATAAAGTATGAGTTGAAATAAAAGTATAAAATATTATCATCAGTAGACAATTGACTAACCTTTTTACCACCATCACTCGTCAACATTCCTAAGAGCATATGAAAGTTTCTCCTCAAAGTAAGAGAACTTTATATTAAAATGAACTTAAAAAAGTGTGGATGCATGCTTCTACTGCATAGAATGAGAATTTCAAGAAGTTTGAGAAACACGTAGTCAAAATCCATTAGCTTTGATCTCATGTACTCTTGGGGAGTAATAAAGGAGATACTAGTAAAATAAGCAAGATTAAAAGAGTTAAGTACATAAGTTGTGTTGAAAATGACGATAATATTTTTTTCAGGGATTTCGACGATGCTATGAGTAAAGAAGAAGATGGACTTGGCGGGATCAAAATTGGTTGCAGCTATCTTAACTAAATTTACATATGTCATCTCCATAAAAATTAATTAAACCAGTTAGCTCTCATGTAAACTTTCTCATCTTCCAATCATACAAAAATTTAAACGTCTTCATCTTTTCGAGCCTTTCTCTCTTTATTCGATCATCGTTTTTGACGTATAGGTAGTCAAAATTTATTGGCTCGACGAGATGAACCCAAATTCATCATCTATTTTGTCAAAATTCTTGTTGGGGCCCGGGCCCCCGCCGACCATCCTAAATCCTCCCCTGGCTACCAGTACATTATGCTAATAATTATTCACAACCACCAAAAGTGTATATGTTAGGTTGTACTTGTTCATCATTTATGCTGAATAAAATGTAACTCCCCCCCCCCCCCCAAACAATCATAATCAATTTTTTCTTGCATGTCATCCAAAAATGAAGTTTGTCAATCTATTGAAATCATCAACTTGTATTTCATATGAAAACATGCTTAAATAGTTACAACAAATTTAGTGCATCTCCAGATTCTTCACCATCTATTCTTGATATTCTATCTTTATCAATAAAATTGTAGACATCTTTTTGAAAAAAACTAACATTTTGAAATCCCCTTACCTCGTCAGCAAGAAAATTGTATGTATTGTGTGCTTTTATTTCAGCATCAGTCATGGATTAAGAACGCCGCCTCTCTCTCTCTCTCTTTGCTAACAATTCTATGAGATCAAAACAAATGTTGTTTAGTGATATCGATTAGTTCATGATTATGTTTTTCAATAAATTTGCTCACTTTCTAGTTTTTTCCTTCCATGTCTGCATTGAAAATAATCATTATCGGACAATTTGTTCGACAAACCAATCTACAAAATTTAACATCACACCCGCTTTGCTACTACAACACTCCCTTGTTTTAATAATAGTTTTGTCGGACCATAACACTTGGCGCTCCTTGCGAACATTGAAACCAACATTACATGCATATGCACAATTTAATTTGTCTCTTCCTCACTTTGGACAACTTGAAATTCTGGCCTACTTCTCACAACTCTTGCATATTTAAAAAGAACCACACAAATAAAAGACATCTCACATGTTTTTACTTATACATCTCAGATGTTAGGTTGGACATATCAAATGAAGATTTGGAGATGTCCTATAAGACATCTCATATGTTTACTTAAACATCTCTAATGTTTGCTTGGCCATCTTAAATGGAGATTCTGAGTGTACAACAGCAATTTGCCAAATGTAAAATATGTAATTCGTTGAGATCATAAGTATCCAAGCAGAAGATTATTTACAGACCATGTGGCGAGCAGAGGTGAGCTGTGGCGAGCAGAGGCGAGCTGTGGCGAGCAGAGGTGAGCTGTGGCGAGCAGAGGCGAGCTGTGGCGAGCAGAGACGAGCTGTGGCGAGCAGAAGCGAGCTTGGGCGAGCCGAGACGAGCAGAGGTGAGGTGTGGCGAGCAGAGGCGATCATGGTCGAGCAGAGGCGAGCTTGGGAGAGCAGATACGAGCAGAGGCGAGCTTGGGTGAGCAGAGACGAGCTTGGGCGAGCAGAGACGAGCTTGGGCGAGCAGAGGCGAGCTTGGGTGAGCAGAGGAGAGCTTGGGCGAGCTTGGTGAGTATGAGCGAGTAACTCACGAGTATGGGTGAGTATCCCTTGGAACTCGCTGGCAGAAGCTGGGTACTCGCCAATACCCCCCCCCAGGATTTCTCTATAAATAGACCCACATGGTGCTAAAAATGACATATTTGGAAGAGGTGGAGGTCCCCCCAAGTGGATACTCGCCAAGTCCATGTCTGCCTAGTACCTCGTCCAGCCTTTTCGTTGCGGAGGGGAAGTTTCACCCAAACTTCCGAGTACATGGTGGGACCTCCCTGCTAGAGCACTTGGTTGTGCTTATAGATAGTTTCCTCTCTCGTGCTAGCCACTTGATCTGTGACGTCGGACCGTAAAATCAGCAACCTTAGGCTGCCTTGATCCAAATTTTTGGAGTAGGGAATTTTCCCGGCTTCAACACCAAGTCCAGCCCAACTCGCCCGCAAAGAGTGGGAAGCTCGAACAAGCCAGATGAGAAGGCCCTTATGAGGCGACCTCGACATACCAGTTGTGAGGCGGCCTCACCATTATAGACAGCTGCGAGCCTACATCGCCATTCTAGGCGGGCGTGTGCCCAACGAGCTCTAGCAAGCAAAAACAAAAGACAGTTATGCACATAAATTGGAGTTTGCCTATAAATAGGATCCCGAGGCACAAGTTGAAGGGACCTTAACCCCCTTGATGAGGGTGAGTTCAGTATGTGCCTCCCTTGTGTCAAGCTCAACAATGAATTTTTAGGAGGGGAAGTTCTGATAGACTCCAGGTGCGTGGCGGGACCTCCTCGCTACAATACGCAGGTCTTATTTGTAGGCAATCTGGAACTATTCTTTTACCTGTTACCTTCTTCTCGTCAAAGTCTCCCATGAGGTGACTGCTAAACTAGTAAACTCTTGTTACACTCTTGGTCCAAAAGCAAGAACCAATTTTCTTGGTTTCAATATTTTTGGTGTGATAAGCGTGGACCGTGATCGAAGAAAGAAACTTTAGTGCGAGATCTTACGATGAGCCATGATGAGAAGGATGTGAGGTGAGTTTAAACCTAGGTGAGTACTAGCTATAATTAGTTCTAGTTCTGCGGGCTCCAAGAAGGCGAGCATATGCCTAAATGAGCCCCAAAAAATCAAGTTCCACTAGAGGAAAGCTCTAGTGCTGGAGAGTTCCAATAGAGGCGAGCGCTAGTGCTAGCAAGTTCAAGTAGAGACAAGTTATAGTGCTGGCGAGTTCCAGCACTCCATTATTGGTGAGTTCCAGTCGAGGCGAGATCTAACTAAGGGTATTTCTAATTTCAGTATTCTACCTGTATGTGTTCTACTCGTAAGTATTCTACTCACCTATTTTCTATTCGCATGTGTTATACTCACATGCACGTGTTCTCATGTTCAACTTGCACGTGATCGACTAGCGTGGGTTGTGTTAACCCAGAAATCGGCGATCCTTCCCAAGGTAGCCAGCTGGCTAGTCGCGCTCCTTAGATTCTCCCTTTGATCGCGACAAGCCCCTAGCGTAGGCAGACAGTTTTTCCTGTCCGTCTAGGTCCCCTTGCAACCGCGTGCCCTGCGGGACGGCGAGGTGTTCCCATAGCTCACCTTCGCAGGCCATGCGGTTAGGCCCGCTAACCGTGCAATGCTTTTCCTTGCAGGAGTCTGCCAACAGCACCACCAGGGGGCCTCCCAGTCCGCCCAAGGGGCGGCGGCCTCCTGCCGCCGTCCGCCGAGGCCGCCGACTAAGGGCGGCCTCCCTGCCGTTCGAAGGGCGGCGACCGTCCGCCAGGGGCGGCTCCGCCTGCCAGGCCGCCCACCCGGGCGGCCTCTGTCCGCCAGCCGGGCGGACTGCACCCGGAGTCCGCCCGCTAGGGGGCGGCCCGGCCTTGTCGGGCGGATTCCACCAGGAATCCGCCCAGGCCGCCCGCTAGGGGGGCCCCGGCTCTTGCTGGGCGGATTCCACCCGAAATCCGCCCCGGCCGCCCGCTAGGGGCGGCCCCGGCCTTGCCGGGCAGATTCCACTCGGAATCCGCCCAGGCCGCCCCTAGGGGCGGCCCCGGCTCTTGCCGGGCGGATTCCACCCGGAATCCGCCCAGGCCGCCCGCTAGGGGGCGCCCCGGCTCTTGCCGGGCGGATTCCACCCGAATCCGCCCAGGACGCCCGCTAGGGGGCGGCCCCGGCTCTTGCCGGGAGGATTCCACCCGGAATCCGCCCAGGCCGCCCGCTAGGGGGCGCCCCGGCTCTTGCCGGGCGGATTCCACCCGGAATCCACCTAGGCCGCCTGCTAGGGGGCAGCCCCGGCTCTTGCCGGGCAGATTCCACCCGGAATCCGCCCAGGCCGCCCGCTAGGGGCGGCCCCGGCCTTGCCGGGCGGATTCCACCCGGAATCTGCCCAGGCCTCCCGCTAGGGGGCGGCCCCGACCCTACCGGGCGGACTCCCCCCAGAGTCCGCCCAGGCCGCCCGCAAGGGAGCGGCCTCCGTTCTCTCTCGGCTTCCTACAGCCTGCTTCATTCGCCAACCTGGAGGACTCCAATTTCCAGTCCGCGGAGTCCGCGCAGGTCGTCAGCTGACGTCACTGGGCCCCGCTTTTTGAAGATCTTCCCTGGGCCTATAAATAGCCCTGATTCCTCTCATTCAGGGGGGGGGGAGAAGGACCAGAGGTGGAGACAAGTCTTGACAGCAGACCCTGCGGACTCCGTTTTCTTGTCCGAGCAGTCCTCCACCTGCTTGCCAGCAGACTCTGCGTACTCCATTTTCCTGTCCGCGCAGTCCTCCATCAGCCTGCCAGCAGACCCTGCAGACTCAGTTCTCCTGTCTGCGCAGTCCGCCACAGCTTACCTGCAGCTCGATAGCAAGCTCTGCGGACTCAGTTTCCCAGTCCTCCAGCAACTAGCAGCCTCTTTTACTTAGTCTCTAGCAGCTTCTTTTCTCTGCTCTCTGGCAATTTCTTCTCCCTTAGCCGCCAGCTTCTCTTTGTACCTCTTTAATGCTTTGTTGTGAAGGTGTATATGTAAGCTTGTAACCTCTCGCTATTAATCAAAGAAAAGCTCGTCGCAAGAGTGACATTTGAGCCGCGGCGGGCGAAGTGTGTTGTTGCCGCTGCTGGAGTCCCCTTCTTCTCTTCTTTGCTCACCAAGCCTTGCTCTCTGCTCAGCAATCCTTGCTCTCTACTCAGCAGGCCTTGCTTCTCTGCTCAGCAGGCCTTGCTCTCTGCTCAGCAAGCCTTGCTCCCTGCTCAGCCAGCCTTGCTCCCTGCTCAGCAAGCTTTGCTTCTCTGCTCAGCAGAGAAGCAAAGCTTGCTGGATGGTTGCTGAGAAGAACTGAGCTGAGCCGAGGGCAAGGCTTGCTGAGCAGAGAAGCAAAGCTTGCTGAGCAGGGAGCAAGGCTGGCTGAGCAGGGAGCAAGGCTTGCTGAGCAGAGAGCAAGGCATGCTGAGCAAAGAAGCAAGGCCTGCTAAGCAGAGAGCAAGGCTTGCTGAGCAGAGAGCAAGGCTTGCTGAGCAAAGAAAAGAAGAAGGGGCCGCCAGCAGCGGCAACAACACACTTCGCCCGCCGCGGCTCAAATTCCACTCTTGCGACGGGCTTTCCTTTGATTAATAGCGAGAGGTTACAAGCTTACATATACACCTCCACAACAAAGCATTAAAGGGGTACAAAGAGAAGCTGCCGTCTAAGGGAGAAGAAATTGCCAGAGTGCACAAAAAGAAGCTGCCAGAGACTAAGTAAAAGAGGTTGCTAGTTGCTGGAGGACTGGGAAACTGAGTCGGCAGAGCTTGCTGGCGAGCTGCAGGTAAGCTGTGGCGGACTGCGCGGACAGGAGAACTGAGTCCGCAGGGTCTGCTGGCAGGTTGATGGAGGACTGCGCGGACAGGAAACAGAGTCCGTAGAGTCTGCTGGCAAGTAGGTGGAGGACTGCGCGGACAGAAAACGGACCGCAGGGTCTGCTGTCAAGACTTGTCTCCACCTCTGGTCCTCCTCCCCCCCCCCCCTTGAATGAGAGGAATCGGGGCTATTTATAGGCCCGAGGAAGATCTTCAAAAAACGGGGCCCAGTGACGTCAGCATGACGACCTGCGCGGACTCCGCGGACTGGAAATTGGAGTCCGCCAGGTTGGCGAATGAAGCAGGATGTAGGAAGCCGAGAGAGAACGGAGGCCGCCCCCTTGCGGGCGGCCTGGGCGGACTCCGAGGGGAGTCCGACCGGCAGGGCCGGGGCCGCGCCCCTAGCGGGCGGCCTGGGCGGATTCCGGGTGGAATCCGCCCGGCAAGGCCGGGGCCGCCCCTAGCGGGCGGCCTGGGCGGATTCCGGGTGGAATCCGCCCGGTAAGAGCCGGGCCGCCCCCTAGCGGGCGGCCTAGGCGGATCCGGGTGGAATCCGCCCGACAAGAGCCGGGGCCGCCCCCCTAGCGGGCGACCTGGGCGGATTCGGGTGGAATCCGCCCGGCAAGAGCCAGGGCCGCCCCCTAGCGGGTGGCCTGGGCGGATTCCGGGTGGAATCTGCCCGGCAAGGCCGGGGCCGCCCCCTAGCAGGCGGCCTGGGCGGATTCCGGGTGGAATCCGCCCGGCAAGAGCCGGGGCTGCCCCCTAGCGGGCGGCCTGGGCGGATTCCGGGTGGAATCCGCCCGGCAAGGCCGGGGCCGCCCCCTAGCGGCCGGCCTGGGCGGACTCCGGTGCAGTCCGCCCGGCTGGCGGGCAGAGGCCGCCCCAGGTGGGCGGCCTGGCAGGCGGAGGCCGCCCCTGGCGGGCGGCCTCGGCGGACGGCCGCCGCCCTTCGAACGGCAGGGAGGCCGCCCTTGGTGGGCGCCTCGGCGGACGGCGGCAGGAGGCCGCCGCCCCTTGGGCGGACTGGGAGGCCCCCCTGTGGTGCTGTTGGCGGACTTCTGCAAGGAAAAGCATTGCACGGTTAGCGGGCCTAACCGCATGGCCTGCGAAGGTGAGCTATGGGAACAGCTCGCCGTCCCGCAGGGCACGCGGTTGCAAGGGGACCTAGACGAACAGGAAAACTGTCTGCCTACGCTAGGGGCTTGTCGCGATCAAAAGGGAGAATCTAAGGAGCGCGACTAGCCAGCTGGCTACCTTGGGAAGGATAGCCGATTTCTTGGTTAACAGGTTATACTTTCATGAGTTCTACTCACATTTTATCTGCTCGCAAGATACGAGATGACCCCGTGTAGGTAGCCTCATCTAGGGAAACTAAGGGTCATACAAGATGAAATCGAGCTCAAGTTTGGGCGATTGCATTGCCTGGCAAGTAAAAATCTGGGTGAGTTTGCTGCCCCGGGACCCCGCATGGGGCGCTGACCCCTTGACCCTCGTCTGCTGACCAGTTTGCGGAACCATCAAAAACATAGCGTAGGGGGTCATAAGGTCGAAGGTGGTGCTTCGGCCACGTTTTCAACCCTTCTTAGTGCTAACACCTTCTTCAAACATAGCATATGTTAACACTCATGAGTGCTTTAGTAAAACCCATGAGTGTAACCATATGATTTATAAACAATGTTGGCTCAGACGTTTCGACCACAATGATAACTGTCACGTGGGTACCCACACGATAGGGTCCTGGCTAAGCATATATATATTCTGTAACACCCAAAATTTGATAGCAGACCTTCTGGTCGATATCGCCGGACGATAGTGGATATCGCCAGACGATAGCGATAACACTCAACACCATGAAGCGTTGAATGATCTTGTTGCACATAACGCCAGGGAGCATTGAGTGAGATATCGTGAGGTAATAGTGGATATCGCTGAGGCGATAGCTGTAGATCTCAACGCCTAAAAGCATTGAGTGGGCTCGACGTACTCGACTCCTCGAAGCATTGACTGAGCTACTAGCTTCGGTAACACTGGGCGATAGTGGGTATCGCCTGGGCGATAGCGAGAAAGCTTTGAGTGAGTGCAATGCACTAAACTCCACAAAGCGTTGAGTGAGTTCAACACACTCAACGCCTGAAAACGTTGAGTTAGCTATTGGCTTGATGTCTCGTGGCAATGGTGGATATCGTTATGCGATAGTGCCACGTGATATGGACACATGTCAGATGGCTATTAAGCGACCAAAGAGCGGTGGTTGACTGGAGTCAAGTGCCTGAAGTCGATGTTGTCAGGCGACATCAATCTCGTGCGACGATAACAACTACTTTGACTTTTAGCTGATTTTCTTGTCACTCATTTCTCTTGATGTATTAAGCCTGTGGCTGGGATTGATCCCAAAGTTACTTATGCAGAGGTGTGCTAGAATGAGAAGTCATTCTCTTCTCATCTCTCTCTCTTCATTTCCTTTTGTGCTCTTGGAAGAAGGAGCTAAGGAAGAGTTGGGCTGATCTTTGTGAGTGTTAAAGGAGATTCGATAATCAGAGGCTAGATACGAAGCTAGATCCGCGAAGAGGAGAGAGACATGCTCCTTTCCATCCGCATAGAAAAGTTTCACCATGGCTCAGAAGAAAACGACAAGGGTAACGATCTTCATTCTTGGACAAGTGCTTTTGGCATATACATGGAATCCCCCACCAAAAGGTGGAGAATCAAGGAGATTCCGATGAGTCGATACATGGTATCCCTGTGTTTGGTGTTGCATACAGATCCAGATATCACAGTACGGAATAGGCATGCTATGTGAAGCTCATTCGGATAGGTTGATCTGGATTGATGATGTTTTATTTTGTGTGCTGGAGAAGATTCAGAGTATAAACGAGCCGTTTATGGGGTATGATGGGTTATGCCTGTGAAATGAGAGTAGCAGGAAATATTGGAGACACTCTCTTGGAAAATACACAGAAAATACCACAGTTTACACAAATTTTGGATATCGTCAAGCGAAGGCAAGTATCGCCGATGATAGCTTATGATGAGCTCCGATTGCAGTGAAAATACCAGTGTTTCTGGCACTACTGGATGCTGTAGGGTTTTGGGTTGAGTCTGGGCACAAAAAGAGAACTTTTGTTAGTCCCGCCAAGCGATCGTGATGAGCGCTAGCAATAACTCCCTTTTGATTATGACGTCTATCTCTGGGAGACTGTGAGGCTAATCTGTGAGCTACGAGCTCCTAAAGGCCATGAGAGCAATTGTACGTAACGTTGGTTGTGTTTTGAGATATGGGAAAGAGGAGGCTGACCCACGTCCAGTCGACCTACCTGAGAGTGTGACTTTCGGCGAGCGGGCAGGGCAATTTGAGAAATGAGAAAGGCTGATATGTTCCTGCTCGATGTTGATTGGTTAAACAGACCTAAAGTACATGAGAGTTACTGGTGATAATGAGAGAGAGGGAGTCTTAGGCTATAAGCTAGAAATACTAAAAATGCTCATAAATTGACCATCAAGCCTTGGACCTCGGAAAGGTGCTGTAGACCGGGAAACTGGCACACCAATAATGTGCCCTTAGTGCACGAAGCATCGACAGTTGAGGCTGACGTTTGTGATATATTGAACTGTTTGTGAATATATGTTCTTGTAATATATCTGATTGTGAAAATGTTATGCCTGTAGGGAAGGAATACCAATGCCCGGGTAAGGAGTATGGTCGTTATAAATTGGTCAGCTTAATGCTAACCGTTGTCTTGTTTTGCCATCCTTGTGGTGGATTGTCCCTGTGCAGGTGCTAGAGTGCCGAGCGGGAAGTAGCGGGCTAAAGCCCTGGAACCTATGCCGTCCCTCGAAGGCCAAGCGAAGTTTTATTGCTTTCATGTGTGGCCGGTCTGCGTGCCGATATCTTTAATCCACAATTTGCAAAGAGTAAATGTAAGGCCTTAAGGCCAGAACAAATTTAAGCTACTGTTGTGTAACACCCCTAGCCGATACAACATGACAGCATCACGACTCCCCTCTAGGCGACGCTACCGGGCTGCAACCCAAGCACCCCAACCCCTCTCCCTCCACGGCGGGTTGTTGGTGGCCATAACCTCTCTTTGATGAGCGAACTCAATAGTTAAGTTGGGTCGTACGGACTTACCAAGAGGTCACCCATCCCAGTACTACTCTCGCCCAAGCACGCTTAACTATGGAGTTCCTTCACTCTCATCACCAGTTGAGCTGCAGCTCAACTGGTGATGAGAAGTGAAGGAACTCCATAGTTAAGCATGCTTGGGCGAGAGTAGTACTGAGATGGGTGACCTCCTGGGAAGTCCCCGTACGACCCAGCTTAACTGTCGAGTTCGCTCATCAAAGGGAGGTTGTGGCCACCAATAACCCGCCAGTGAGCTGGAGAGGGGTTGGGTTGCTTGGGCTAGAGCAGAGACGTGACACCGTCATGTTGGATCGGCTAGGGGCGTTACATGCTGATTGTCACCAGGCGATAGTGACTATCGTTGGGCGATAATAACTTTTATGTATTTTTGTAAGAAATATTCCAGTGTTTATATATTGGACATTACTGTTATACTTGAGTTCAAATCTTAACCCCTGAAGCTTCCGCTGCAATGCTCTGAGTTAGAATGCGTGTAGTCTTTTGATATTAACCTGTAATCTCGCTGCGTGTTTGTGGAATATGGTGTGGGTCCCCGGCCGGACCCTATATTATATTTCATGTGACGAACAGAGGTGTTATAATTTGGTATCAGCTTGTCTTGGTCTTCCTCCTACAAATTCGTGGTCGAATTCTTTTGAGGGGTGGAGAGCACGTGTAAGTGCGGACCGTTATAACATAAATGAACTCAGAATGTACACTTATGAATGAAAATACACATGTTTGAGGAACCTGTGCATTCCTACTAGCCATTGTTACTTGTGAGAAGTCGCTTAATTATGTATTTTACACGTATAGGTGACTCTCAAAGTGGTGCGGGGTAGTATGAGCCCCAACGATCTGTTGGAGTGCTCCACCAGCTGAGGTGCCCACACCTCCTCCTTCTGCGGAGACAGTGCACTTAGTTGCCGAGGCATTGTTTGCAATGATATACGCATAACTTGCTAGGCAGGCACAACCTGCAATGGTGCCAGTACAGGTTTGTGTGAGGCAAGAACCTGTGGAGACCGTGGTAGTTTCACGAGCAGCGGAATGACAACTGAAGCAGTAGTTCATGAGTTTCAGTCCTCCTACGTTCGCAGGGCAGGGTCCCCAATGCAGGCAGAGGACTGTTCTTGCGTGAGTCAAAAGAATTTTGACGATAATACAACTAAGGAGAAACAAAAGTCACCTTGGCTACTTTCCTGTTAGAAGGAGAGGCTCGGCTTTGTGGGACGAAATGGAGCTGCACCACTAAGCAGGCAGAGAACTAATGGAGGTCTCGATAGAGGAGTTTTCGAGACTATTATTGGCAAAGCATCTACCTTCGTCACAACGCATAACCATGAAAAATGATTTTCACATCTAACGTAGGGCAAAAGTAGTGTTGATACCTATTTGCATGAGTTTACCATATTGAGATGCTATGCAGGGTCTACCTTCGCTGAAGAAGAGCGTAAGACCAATCAGTTGTACGAGGGAATACATGATGAGCTGAGGTTGCTGCTCTCGAGTTCGGTGAACCAAGAGTTTCAAGTGTTGGTGGATACGACCCGTGCGTTGGAGAAAGATATGAAAAGGGTACATGGCAAGTGGGACTTGGCTAGAATAAATCCTGAATTCAAAGTACTGCGTCCTGGAAAATATGACTACCGCAAGAGGTCGAGTAAGAAGTCCAAGTCTTCGGGACAGGCTCCATCTACTATGACTTCTGGCGCGAAGTCTGGGCGAACAACCCTTGCATGTTATACCTGTGGTAAGAAGGGTCATCTGGCACGGGATTGCTGGCATGGGCGCCCACGGGTGATAGAAGATAGGAGCAACATATGCTGAAAAGGGAAAGGCGATGGAGTCCACTGCATCCTAGTATGCTCCAACTCAGCCAAGGGTGTACAATATATCTTGGCTAATAGGAGGCCATAAAGCAAAGTGACGTCATCACAAGTATGAGTTAAGATACAGTTTTACTACCTTATATACTTCATACCTTGTGCGTTGCTTGTGTGTGAATTGTTTATATTAGGCTTTGTCCTTATTCGGACTATCGGCGAGAGCAATGTTCGATACGGGTGCTTCATATTTGTTTCTAGGTGAGGACTTCGTATCTCGGATTGGAGTGCCTACTAGTGCGCTGACAGATAGTCTATCGATATTGTTTCCTAACGAATGCGTGATGCAGGTAAATAAGTCTTGCGGTATTAAGGTGCAGATAAGAAGTCATGATTTCATATTGGAAGCATTTGTGATGCTGATATCATAATTCGATGTAATCTTTAGTATGGACTGACACTCGAGAGCAACGTGCATTTATATATTGCAACTCAAAAGAGATCACACTAGGGCAGAATACTGAGCTAGAGACGAAATTCGCTGTCATGCAAGGATCGAGCAAGATATTGATGTCTGCTCTCCAAGTCATCAAAACTATTCGGAAAGGCGCAGAGTTATTCTTCATGCTTATAGAGGCTATTGAGCCAAAAGCCAATGTGAGTGACGTTCTGATTGTATCGAAGTAAGCAGATGTGTTCCCGATGAAGCTTCCGGGGCTACCTCCCCAAAGAGAAATTAATTTCTCTATCAAGTTGGTGTCAGGTACGAAACTTGTGGTCCACTCACCGTACCGAGTAACGCCAAAGAAAATGGAGGAACTGAAATTCCAGCTACAAGAGCTATTAGAGCAAGGACATATACGCTCAAGTATGTCACCTTGGAGCGCGTTTGTCCTCTTTATGAAAAAGAAGGACGGTAGCCCGTGTTTGTGCATCAATTATAGAAAACTGATCAAGCTGATGGGAAAGAACAAGTATCTGATACCACAGATTGATGACTTGTTCGATCAGCTGGTTGGATCAACGGTATAACAATACTAGATTTGAAGTTTGGTTATGACCAGTGGAGAATACATGGATATGATATTCCCAAAGTTGGTGTTTGAAAAACGCTACGGACATTATAAATCCATGATACTGTCGTTTGGGCTGAAAAATGCGTCATCATTATTCAAGGACTGAATGCCTTAAGTTTTTAAGGAGTACTCGGACTTATTTATTTCATCTTAATTGACGATATATTGGTGTACACCTGGCCAAACAATCACGAAAGAATGGGTTTACATACCAGCGAAAGGACAAACTCTAGGTCAAGTTCTCAAAGTGCGAATTCTGGCTATCTTCGGTGGATTTCTTGGCCATGTGGGTAGTGATATAGGTATTGCAATCGATCCTGCGAAGATAGTTACGATACATGGGTGACATGTGTTGTCTATTGTAGCTAAGTCAGAAAATTCTAGGACTTGTTGGCTACTGTTTGCGGATAGTCTTACCTCTCACTACACTAACAAGGAAAGATCAGAAGTTCGTATGCATGCGAGAAGTGCGCTCGAGTTTTTGAAGAGCTGAAGAGTCGCTTGACCACGAAACCAATCTTGACGTCGCCATGTGGTTCAGACGGCTATGAAGTGTATAGTGTGATGCATCAGGGAGCGGCTTAGGCTGCGTACTTCTTTAGTTTGGAAAAGTGATAGCATATTTCTCACGCCAGTTGAAATGCATGAGCGAAACTATCTCGTCACGACTTGTAGTTGGAGGAGATGATATTTGCACTTAAACTGTGGCGTCATTTCTTATATGGCGTGAAAGTTGACATCTTCAAAGACCATAAGTGTTGAAGCCAAAATTTGACTCCGACAAATGTTCACAAAATAGGGGCGTAGCCGACTCCTACTTGGCCCGAGCTCCGACCTCCGACCGGTCGTGAAGGATTAGAAAACTGGCCCTAAGCTGCAGCAGGGAGGTCCCACCGCTTACCCGGAAGGTCACAGAGAGCTTCCCTCCAAAGCCAAAAGCTGGGCTTGGAGTTCCTCGGAAGAATGTGCCAACGAATCTCTTAAGAGTCTGAAAAAAGTCCCCTCTGAAGAACCCCTATGGGCTTATTTATAGATTTTAGAATCTGAACTGCCAATAACAAAACTGCTCCGGCCTGAAATTACCGGGGTACCCTTGGCTGGGTCTGCCAACAGCCAAACTCCGCTGTTCTGAGGAGCTATACGCAGTCCACCAAGGTAAGAGGGTAAAAATACCCGGGGTGTAGTAGAAGAGTAAAAACCCCTGTTTTGATAGGGAAAATAAAAAAAGCCTTCTCCCCCCCTGGCGAGAGGAAAGGCACCTGCCGGCGAGAAGGACCCACCGCCCGTCTCGCCAGCGCCTCTTGCCCTTGGAGGTCCTCTCGCTTCTGGAGGCCCTCTCGCCTCTGGGGGCCCTCTCGCCTCTAGGTGGGGGCATTTTACCCTTTGGGAGCCCATCATCTCGCCGCTTGCGAGTGGGCCCTCCTGGCCCCCTTTGCCTATCTCGATCTGTTTGCTTCTTGAGGGTTCCTTGCGAGCCCGAGGTTGTACACAATCCCCGCTCTTTTTGAGATTACTCTAAGCTCAAAAAGAATGTTCAACCGAGGCTCGTTATTCAAGGTGCATTAAAAAACGTATTTATGAGGAATCTTCTGAGGCCCCCACCGGGGCCTATAAATATATGACTCCTGCCCTGCACTCCTGATGCCCCGCTCTGCATATTCTTCTTCTTCCCTGTTCTCGAGTTTTTCAGAATGACGCACAGTCAAAGTTTTCGCGAACGTCTTGCACTGGTGCTAGAGCAACATAAGGCCAACGTGGCTGCTTTTACCTCTTCTCTGGTTCGTCCCCTCGCCCCGTCGTCTCGCTCGAAAAAGACGAAGGCTGGGGGCCCTTCACTTGTAGCAGTAGATTCGTCTCGCGTCTCTTTGAAACCTGTCCCCACTCCCCGTGCGCCCTCCACGGAAAAAGAGGTGGGTACTCGCGATTACCACTGTTATTTCCGCGACCGGGTGCTCTTTTGTTGACTAATGCTTTTTCAGGGGGCTCTTGTGGTTCCGCCGTCCCCGAAGAGTCCGCGAGATGGTTCTGCTGTCCGTTGCGAGGAGCTTGATTCGCTGCCCTCATCTAATCCTCCAACCACTCCCAGCGAGAGGAGGGACGACCCCTCCCCGGCTGCCGATACCTCTCGCCATCTTGGTAAGGGACCTTCCCTCGCCCTTTTGAATCCCCTTCGCTACTTTCACACTCTCCTGCGAGTGCCTCTTCCACCTTGCCCCTGCACTCCTTGCGTAGATTCTCGGGCCAACTCTCCTATTGAGGAGCAGCCAAAGCAACTCTCCGTCTCGCCTCCTCTTGCAGACAGGATTGAAGACTATCTGGGCGATCCCTCAGATCCAATGGATATGAAGCGGAAGACGGCTGAGCTCTTCCGGAAGCACGCGCGCCTTATTCACTCCTTGACTTTAGACAAACAGGCCGCGGAGAAGCGCATCGAGTCGCTGGAGGGCGAGTGCGCTCGTCTATCTTCTGGAGCCAATGCCGAGCCGGATGTCGACGGCACCGACCCCGAGGCCATCATCAATGAGACCGATATGTAGCTCCGTCTCGCGCGGCGTGGCCTTAAAACCATCTGCTCCTTCCACTCGCAGAGTAGACCTCCTCGCGGGGGAGCTCGCGGCGGCCGCTGGGAGTGGCACCCCTACTGAAGAATGTCCGTCCCGCTATCCATCTTTTTCTTCTTCTCGCAAGATTTGTAATAATGGCAGTCTCGCCAACGTACGCAGAGAGCTTGGCCTCCTGCGGGATGATGTCTGATCACATATATATATTTTTCAAGGCTTAATTTTTCTCTCTTTTTTAATCCTCCTTTTTAATTTATGCTAGATATTTATTTATAGTTTTTCCTGATTGTGAAGGGTCGCGCCGTTCGAGGTATAGGAGAGAGAAAAGGCGTCGACTCTTCCTCTCCCCCTTATTTTCCCGCTCTTTTAATCATTGGCCCTGCATCAGTTATAAATATTCCTAGTCCGGGATTAGATACCGCACTTTCCGCCTTCGCAGTTAACCAAGTCTTGGCCCTCTGACCTCTCCGTCTCGCCGGCCCATTCTCGCCTAATTCCTCCTTCGTCTCGCTTAGGACCAATTCGCCAAAGAAGATGGGTAAGAAGAAGACGGAGGAGGGTGAGGGGCGCAGCCGCTGCGGGAAGAGGTTTACTGACCACGACTTCCCGCTCAGCAGGCTCCCTCGGGAAGACCATGATAAGTTTGCCCGCGAGTATCTGGGGGAAGGGATCGAGTCGCGTCCCCCCAAGGTCGGCGAGTGCATCAACACATACTACCGTGGGGAACTCGCCTTCCCCGTCTCGCACTTCGAGGCGGGGCTGCGACTGCCCCTCTGGCCTGAGGTGAAGCAGACTTTCAAGTACTTCGGTGTCGTCCCGGCACAGTTCAACCCTAACGCGATTTCGGTGCTGATCGCGTTCGCCTGCTATATGCGCCGGGAACGCATCGAGTTTAGCTTGACGTCGTTCCGCAAGCTTTTCATCTACCACGCCAACGCCGATGGCGTTTCGTACTTCACTGGGCAGGGGCTCAAGGTATGCGAGACGCCTAACAAGAATCATCACTGGCTCACCCGATTCGTCTTCATCCGGGGAGACCGGGCTGACTTCGGCGGCATCCCTCTCGCGCCGGTCTCTCCGCCAGAGAGCTTCTACGCCACCCCCCAAGTCAGCGGGCCAGAGAAGCTGCTGTGCGAGTACCTTGCTGGCAAGAACTTCGAGGTCAACTTCTTGCGGCGAGGCCTCGACTCGCTTCTCCCAGTGCTCCCGGGCGAGGGTATTCTTCTATTCCTCTCTCTTGGCTATTTGTCGTCTCGCTTCTTTCTAACCCCCGCTTGCTTTTAGGTGAGCGAATTATTCCAGTATCCCCTCCTTATAAGAGCAATATTCACCCTGCCAAGGGTCTTGATCTCGCTAATGCAGCGGCAGAGGCGGCGAGAGAGTCCCTGGCGGTTATCCCGCCGAAGCGTCCCGGAGATGACACCGTCCCCTCTCGCTCCAGCCCTCCAAAAAAGAAGATGAAGAAAGTTGTAGTCATCTCCAAGGAAAGGGGGAAGGCTCCTCAAGGGAGCCCTATCTCTTAGGGGAAACTCCACCGCCTCCCTCGCCTAATCACCAGGCCGTCTCGCCTATCCGCGAGACGGTGCTTTTTGGTCAACCTGCTGCTGCTTCCAGCCTGCCCGCCACTGCTTCCAACCTGCGAGCTGCTGCTCCTGATCAGGTGGCCGCTACCTCCTCTCGCGAGGGCGACTCCTCTGTCCGTCCCGCCCCCGCCTCTCACATGAATTATAACCTGGGTCCCGTGGTTCACGATGCCGTCGGCGACCCGGTTCTGCTGTGGGGGCGGGACGCTAACCGCGTGTCCATCTCCACCCTCCTTCCGTCATGGAAAGAGCAGGAGGTCCCTTCCAGCCACGCCTTCGCCATAGGATACGGCCTCTATGGCGGCCTTGACACCACTTCGCCTTAAAGCGAGTCCACCAAGGACCTCGTGCTGAAAACCTGCCACCACCAAATGCGGGCCTTGGAGTTCTCGCACCGTTCCTCTCGCCGCCTTATTTATATCAATTCAAAATGGAAGGCCAGCGAGGAAAATTTGGAGGCGGAGCGGGAGAAATCTGCTGGTCTAGCGAGAAGGTTGTCAGATGCTGAGTCACTCCTCGCGAAGGTCCAAGGCGGTGTGGTAAGCCATAACTCTCTTTTCCCTTGGGTCTTCCCTTTCCCCCGATTCTTGGCTAATTGCTAGGTCATCCCGCAGGATGCCGAGACGGCGGGACAACTTCGTTCGCGCGTGGCGGCCTTGGAGGAGGAGGTCCAGGCGCTGACGGCTGAGAATGCGCGCCTCCAGGCGGCTGCCGCGTCGTTGTCTCGCCGCGAGCCCTTCCAGACTCCCCCGCCACATTATTCTTATGAAGAAGTCGAGGAACAATGCCGAGACGCTGACGTCCGCGGGGCTGAGCTGGTGCTGCAAATGATGAAAGACCTGGGGGTCGTGAAGGACGACTCTGAGACAGTAACCGTGCGCGACTTGGTCCCCGAGCTCTATAGCGAGGAGAGCGATGATTCTTCATCCGGCGAGGAGGACTGATGCGCCGCCTCCAAGATTTAGAAGCACTCTCTCCTCCTCCTGATGTAAAGACTTTTAAACTATATTTTGTGGCATCTGCCAAGTGACGAGCGAGTGCTCCATTTTGCTGTCTATTTTTTTATTTCTTATTTTTGTGAAGTTAATCTCTGGTTTGCTTTTTGCCTGCGGGACGGTGCTACTACTTCGTCTCGCCGCGTAACCTTTCTGTATATATACTTTCCTGTTTTGTGTCCTACGCGAGACGGGTTCTCGACGCGCTTAACGTCCGCGAGTTGGCACAATGGCTTGCCTCGCGAGTGCCCTTTTGCTACGGCGAGACGATCCTCATAAGCCATCCGCTGCGAGTGCTGTCACCTGCCCTGCTCCACACCCTTTTTTCCCTTTGTTTATTTTTGTACTTTAGGACTAAGTGGGGATACTAAGGTGTAGTGCCGCTTAAGGGGACTTTTCACCATATTCCGCCAAAATGAATTCTGCCTTGTCAGTTTGATGTTGATGGAGATAGCTTGACCCAACCCTATCCCCCACAGGCGAGCCTTCGGAACTGCCAGCTAGATGGGAGCCTGCGCAGCGGGTCTACCTGGGGCCGAGCCGAGCTCGAGTGCCGATGAAGACCTCAAACCAAACCTATCCCCCACAGGGAGCCTTTGGACCTGCCAGCTAGATGGGAGCCTGCGCAGCGGGTCTAACTGGGGCCGAGCCAAGCTCGGGGTGCCGATGATGACCTCAAACAAAACCTATCCCCCACAGGCGAGCCTTCGGACCTGCCAGCAAGATGGGAGCCTGCGCAGCGGGTCTACCTGGGGCCGAGCCGAGCTCGGGGTGCCGATGGACCTCAAACCAAAACCTATCCCCCACAGGCGAGCCGATGCCAGAATGGGAGCCTGCGCCGGGTCTACCTGGGGCCGAGCCGAGCTCGGGGTGCCGATGAAGACCTTAAACCAAAAACTATCCCCCACAGGCGAGCCTTCGGACCTGCCAGCTAGATGGGAGCCTACGCAGCGGGTCTACCTGGGCGAGCCGAGCTCGGGGTGCCGATGAAGCCTCAAACAAAAACCTATCCCCACAGGCGAGCCTTCGGACCTGCCAGCTAGATGGGAGCCTACGCAGCGGGTCTACCTGGGCCGAGCCGAGCTCGGGGTGCCGATGAATGACCTCAAACCAAAACCTATCCCCCACAGGCGAGCCTTCGGACCTGCCAGCAAGATGGGAGCCTGCGCAGCGGGTCTACCTGGGGCCGAGCCGAGCTCGGGGTGCCGATGAAGACCTCAAACCAAAACCTATCCCCCACAGGCGAGCCTTCGGACCTGCCAGCTAGATGGGAGCCTGCGCAGCGGGTCTACCTGGGGCCGAGCCGAGCTCGGGGTGCCGATGAAGACCTTAAACCAAAACCTATCCCCCACAGGCGGCATTCGGACCTGCCAGCTAGATGGGAGCCTACGCAGCGGGTCTACCTGGGGCCGAGCCGAGCTCGGGGTGCCGATGAAGACCTCAAACAAAAACCTACCCCACATGCGAGCCTTCGGACCTGCCAGCTAGATGGGAGCCTGCGCAGCGGGTCTACCTGGGGCCGAGCCGAGCTCGGGGTGCCGATGAAGACCTCAAACCAAAACCTATCCCCCACAGGCGAGCCTTCGGACCTGCCAGCTAGATGGGAGCCTGCGCAGCGGTCTACCTGGGGCCGAGCCGAGCTCGGGGGTGCCGATGATGACCTCAAACCAAAACCTATCCCCCACAGGCGAGCTTCGGACCTGCCAGCTAGATGGGAGCCTGCGCAGCGGGTCTACCTGGGGCCGAGCCGAGCTCGGGGTGCCGATGAAGATCTCAAACCAAACCTATCCCCCACATGCGAGCCTTCGGACCTGCCAGCTAGATAGGAGCCTGCGCAGCGGGTCTACTTGGGGCCGAGCCGAGCTCGGGGTGCCGATGAAGACCTCAAACCAAAACCTATCCCCCACAGGCGAGCCTTCGGACCTGCCAGCTAGATGGGAGCCTGCGCAGCGGGTCTACCTGGGGCCGAGCCGAGCTCGGGGTGTCGATGATGACCTCAAACCAAAACCTATCCCCCACAGGCGAGCCTTCGGACCTGCCAGCTAGATGGGAGCCTGCGCAGCGGGTCTACCTGGGGCCGAGCCGAGCTCGGGGTGCCGATGAAGACCTCAAACCAAAACCTATCCCCCACAGGCGAGCCTTCGGACCTGCCAGCTAGATAGGAGCCTGCGCAGCGGGTCTACTTGGGGCCGAGCCGAGCTCGGGGTGCCGATGAAGACCTCAAACCAAAACCTATCCCCCACAGGCGAGCCTTCGGACCTGCCAGCTAGATGGGAGCCTGCGCGGCGGGTCTACCTGGGGCCGAGCCGAGCTCGGGGTGCCGATGATGACCTCAAACCAAAACCTATCCCCCACAGGCGAGCCTTCGGACCTGCCAGCTAGATGGGAGCCTGCGCAGCGGGTCTACCTGGGGCCGAGCCGAGCTCGGGGTGCCGATGAAGACCTCAAACCAAAACCTATCCCCCATAGGCGAGCCTTCGGACCTGCCAGCTAGATGGGAGCCTGCGCAGCGGGTCTACCTGGGGCCGAGCCGAGCTCGGGGTGCCGATGAAGATCTCTCTTCCTGTCATTAGGGCTTCACGAGAAATGATGAACGAGAAATAATTTGAGAAGTACATTATATTAATTATGCTTTGAGTACATATCTTCCGCTCCCCCCTCTCATGGGTAGAAGCGTTTTAAGTCATCCCCACTCCAGGAATGGTTCAAGGTCCTACCCTCCACATCTTGGAGGTAGTAACCCCCTGCTTTCAACACTCTCTCTACAATATAAGGCCCCTCCCAATTTGAATTGAGCTTTCCTACCGGGGCGGACCTCCCTGCCGTATCAACCTTCATTAGTACTAGGTCTCCCTCCGCGAATTGCTTTATCCTGATATGTTTGTCGAAGTGCCTTGCCATTCGACGCTTGATCTACTCTTGTCTGATGGCTGCTACGTCTCGCAGCTCCTCCGCCAGGTCTAGCGAGAGGCGCAGACCCTCCTCATTTTCCATCCTCCACACCTCGTCTCCGTCACCTGCAGCCGCAACTCGTGGGGATCGGACCTCGAACTCCACCGGTAGTACCGCCTCACAACCATGGGAAAGCTTGAAAGGGGTCTCACCAGTGGCCGTGTTCGGGGTTGTTCTCAGAGCCCATAGGACCGAGGGGAGCTGCTCCACCCAATTCCCTCTCAGATTCTCTACCTTCTTCTTTAGCAAGTTAACGATAATCTTGTTTGCTGCTTCCACCTGACCGTTGCTCCTGGGGTGGTGGACGGAGGCAAACCTGAGGTCGATGCCCAGCTGAGTGCAGAAGCTGATGAACTCTTCGCTAGCGAACTGGGGGCCGTTATCCGTGACGATGGCCTGAGGCAGCCCGTGCCTGCAGATGATCTCCCCCCAGACGAAGTTCCTGATGACTTGGGAGGTCACCTTTGCTAGTGCCTTGACCTCCAGCCACTTGGAGAAGTAATCTATCATGACCAGGAGGAATCTTCTTTGTCCACTAGCTGGAGGAAAAGGCCCCACCATATCCATTCCCCAAATGGCGAAGGGCCATGGTGCTGTGATGCTTCGGAGTCTTTGAGCCGGCAAGAGCTGGAGGGGGGCGTAGAGCTGGCATTTTCGGCATTTCCTTGAAAACTCCGTCGCGTCCTTCCTTAGGGTGGGCCAGAAGTACCCCTGCCTGACCACTCTTGCTTCCAACGTCCTCCCTCCGGAATGACTGCCACATTCCCCGGAGTGCACCTCCTCCAGGATGTGTCTGGTCTCCTCTTCCGTTACGCATCGAGCTAGGAGACCCGAAAGCATACTTCGGTGAAGTCCTCCTTCATGCATGAGATAATGAGCCGCCTTATGGCGGAAGCTTCTTGCCTCCTTGACCCCCTCCGGGAGGGTTCCTGCCAGAAAGAAAGTAACGAAAGGATCTACCCACGAGGGCCGCCGATCCACCTCCATTATCTCCCCCTCTTCAATCGCTGGATGGAATAAATCAGTCAGGGCACCTCCTTCCCAAGGTCCGAACTTGGCCAATTGATCGGCAGCAGTGTTTTCTTCTCTGGGGACGTGCTGGATGGAGAATGCCCGGAACCCCCCGATGATCGTCCTTACCTTGGATAAATATTTCACAAGGGTGGGCTCCCGCGCCTCGAACTCTCCACGTATCTGCGACGCCACTACCAATGAGTCTGTGAAAACCTCAACGTCCTTGATCTCGAGCTCCTTGGCCAGGAGAAGGCTGGATATCACTGCCTTGTACTCTGCTTGGTTGTTGGTTGTGGGGAAATGCAAGGCGACCGCTTGTCTTATGGTCACTCCCTGAGGACTTGTCAGTACCACCCCTGCTCCAAGGGAGTGCTTTCCTGAGGCCCCGTCGACCATTATCTTCCATGCTTCTGGTTGCTGTGGCTCCTCGGCCCCGTCCTCCGCGACGTAGTCTGCCAAGAAGTCGGCCACCACCTGTGCCTTAATGGAGAGCCTTGGTACGAACGAAATGTTGAACTCACTCAACTCGATAGACCACTTGGCCAGCCTACCCGAGTGCTCTACCCCTTCAAAAATCTTTCGGAGAGGATGGTCCGTGACCACCCTAATCGAATGGGCCTGGAAATATGGCCGGAGCTTCCTGGCCGAAATGACCAAGGCGTATGCCAGTTTTTCTAGGATGGGGTAGCGAAGCTCCGCCTTCCTCAGGATCCTGCTAACATAATAAATGGGCAGCTGCTTCTTTCCCTCCTCTCTGACTAGGACGGAACTTACCGCCTCTGCTCCCACTCCTAGGTACAAGGTCAAATCTTCCCCCTCTTTAGGGCTTTGAAGCAGAGGAGCTCGGGAGAGCTGCTCCTTTAGTTTTTGAAAAGATTCTTCGCACTCCGCTGTCCATTCAAATCTCTGATTCCCTCGTAGCACTTTAAAGAAAGGCGAGCACTTCTCTCCTGACCTAGAGAGGAATCTGCTAAGGCCGGCCAGCTTCCCTGTCAAGCGTTGTACCTCCTTAGTGTTTCGCGATGATTCCAGCTCTAGAATGGCCTCTACTTTATCAGGATTAGGTTCTACCCCTGCCGGGGTCAGAAGGTGCCCAAGGAATTTCCCACGACTTGCCCCGAAAACACATTTTAAGGGGTTCAGCCTCATTTTGAACTTTCTCAAGGTGGCGAACGTCTCCTCCAGGTCTTGGAGATGCGAGCTCACTCCCTTGCTCTTTACCATGAGATCATCAATGTAGACTTCTAGGTTCCGACCCCTCTGGCCCTGGAAAACTCGATCCATCATCCGTTGGTATGTTGCCCCTGCATTTTTTAACCCGAAGGGCATCATGTTATAACTAAAGCAACCTTCCCTGGTGATGAAGGAGACGTCCTTGACGTCAGGAGGGTGCATCCGGATCTGATGGTAACCTGAAAAAGCATCCAGAAAACTCATAACATAAGAACCAACGGTTGAATCAACCAGCGCGTCGATTCGAGGCAGGGGGTAGCAATCCTTGGGGCACGATTTATTTAATAATGAAAAGTCAATACACATCCTCCATTTTCCTCCCCCCTTCTTCACCATTATAACATTGGAGATCCAGCCTGGGTACTGGATTTCTGAGATGAAGCCCGCCTCCAGGAGCTTCTTGACCTCCTCGCGAATGGGCTCCTCCAGCTTGATGGCAATGACTCTCATCTTCTGACGTATGGGGCGCGTCCGAGGGTCCAGATTTAGGCGGTGGCAGGCCACATCCGCATCAATACCCGGCATGTCCGCCGCGCTCCAGGCGAAGACGTCGACGTTACTCTGGATACAGACCCGCATCCGCTCCTGGTCTTCGGGACCCAAGCCCCCGCTGATTCGTACCCTTCGTACCTGCCCCTGGCTGGTGCGGACCTCTACCTCCATCACTTCCTCGGCCACCTCCAGCCGCGACTGCTCCCAGCCGTCCCCTGCTTCTTCTTCCTGCTCCAGCTCTTCCTCTCCTCCTGCTCCCTCAACTTCCATCATCTCGTCCTGCTGCTGCTCAATTTCCATGTCCCTTCGGGCTTTCTCCTCAGCCCCTTCTTCTCCCACTTTCTCCTGCATTCTTTCCTGTGGCTCCAACTCCCCGTTCCTTCGGACCTCCCGCACATCTCCTCCCCTCTGCTCCTTCTCAATCTCCATTGCCCCCTCCGGGCTCTCCTGTTGCTGCTCGACCTCAACTCCCTCCTGAGCCTCCTGCACACCTCCTTGCTGCTTCTCGGTCTCCTCTCCCCCGCCTTCCTTTTTGGTTCCTCCTCCCCTTTCCTCTGGGCTCGCCTCTTCTCCCCTCAAAGCTTCTTCTTGCGCCGCCATCTCCTTTTCCAACTCCTCCGCCTCTACCATCCAAGATATGGTGTTAACTGCCGTGACGTAACACTGCCTTGCCACTTTTGGATCTCCCCTGACCCTGACCTGCACCCCTCCGTTGTTAAACTTGAGACATTGATGGAAAGAGGAGGGGACGCAGTGAAAGGCGCTGATGAGGGGACGCCCAAAGATGGCGCTGTAGCTGCTCGGGGCATCCACAATCACGAACCGGCAGTTCCGGGATACCCCCCCCCCCAACCTCACGTGCAGCCCTACTCCCCCTTCCACTTCCTTCCTCTCCCCGGAGAATCCGAACAACGGTCCGTCCGAGGCCAAAATCCTCTTGGCTTCCACCTGCATCTCGTCGAAGGCCCTCTTAAAGATCACATTTACGGAGCTCCCGTTATCCACCAGGATCTTGGAGACCATAAAGTTTTCTACCGCCGTATGGATCACCAAGGCGTCGCAAAATGGGTCCTCATACTCCGGCATGTCCTCTGAAGAGAAGGTAATCTTTTCTAGCGGGGGCGGGGTTTGGGAGGTCGAGGCTACCCCCTTTCGGAACATGGTCAGGAGGCTCCCCTTTCGGGTGGCCTCGATCCCAATCCCTCCATGGATGGCCCCGATTCCTCCCCGAGTTCCCACGTCCACCCGGTCCTCTCACCTGTCTTCCGCCTCCCCTTGCTGCATTTCCTCGATCCTTACTGGCGGAT
This sequence comes from Platanthera guangdongensis, assembly GCA_039583875.1. Taxonomy (NCBI): domain Eukaryota; kingdom Viridiplantae; phylum Streptophyta; class Magnoliopsida; order Asparagales; family Orchidaceae; genus Platanthera; species Platanthera guangdongensis. Next base: position 123,777,690 of record CM077154.1, on the reverse strand, counting down.
CCTGCCTCCTCAAACCTCTGGCCTCTCTCATCTCCAAGAATTCTGGGCACGTGGTCGTTGTGTGACCTCCCTCCCGATGGAAGTCACAGAAAGGCAGTGCCGCCCCTCCCCTTCTCCCTTCTCCCCTTCCTCTTCTTCCTCCTCGAGCTCCTCTTCCTCGACCGATCCCCATTACCTCCTGCTGATGCTGAAAACGATCCCTCGCTCCCTGTCTCCATGCTGGTTGATCGAACCTCCTTGGTTCTCGGAAATTATCTCTTCCCTGGAAGCCTCCTCCCAACTCCTGGGGGCGACCCTCATGAGGCCTCCAACCTATCCGGTTGTTCGGCTCTCGGGCCCCCCGATGATTCTGTCCCTGGTGCCCCTGGCCTCGGGGTTCCTCCCTCCTTCTTTCCTCTCTATGCTCCCTCTGCTCCTTCTGCTTCACTGCTCCTGGTTCCTTTGCGTCATCCTCCGCCAACCTGGCTAACCTCCTTTCAAACGCCGGATTGGCCCTCTCGAAATCCGTCTCCTTCGCCGCCCTCTCCATAAGCTCCTCAAAAGAGGGGGGGGGTACCCTTTTCAACTCCATGCTGAAGAAGCCTGACCTCAGTCCCAGGGTGAATGCAAGCATCAGCGTATACCCAGGGACCTCCTGGACCTGGAGGATCTCTTCTTGAAACCGATCCACGTAGTGACCCAACGTCTCATCCTGGCTCTGCCTTACCGAGAACAAGCACTCCGCCTCCTTCTTACGCTTCTTCGACGTTGAAAACCTTAATAAGAAACTTCTCCGCAGATCCTCGAAACAATAAATCGATCTTGCCGGTAACTGGTGAAACCAATCTCGCGCCTTCTCCTTCAAGGTGATGGCAAACAGTCGACACTTAAACGCATCCGTCATCTGTCTGATCGAAACCACATCCTCAAACCATTGTACATGCTGTACCGGATCATCCTTCCCTGAGTAGTAGGACATGTCGGGCTCCAGGAATCCCTCCGGCACCGGAGCCGAGATGACAAGTTCACTAAACGGGCTCTCGCCGACTGCTTGCCGAGAGGGCACGCCTCGCGGCCTCGGCTGGCTGGCCTGATCTGCGAGACCGTGCCCAGGGAAGAGCTCTCGCACAGCTGCCTCCTTCTCGCCGTCTTCTGCTGGGATCTCCTTCCCGGGACGCTGGCCCGGGAAGAGCTCTCGCGCCGCTACGTCCCTCTCGCCAGCCTCTGTGGGGACCTCCTTTCCCGGGCGCTGACCAGGGGCGTTCTCGCCTAAAAGTGGGACCACCTCGATCGGGACCTGAGGTGTCGCCCACTCGCTCCTTGCCGAGAAGGCCAAGCTTATGGTTTGCATGACCTCTCGCCTGAAGTCTTCCAGCATTTTCCTCGTCGCCTCTTCTACCTGAGAGGGGGAACCTCCAGAACCAGACCCCTCTCCTTCACCTCCTGTCATAGGACCAAACTCAAACTTTTCTTGAACCGGCTACTTCCACGCTCACCGCACCAGAACTGTTGAAGCCAAAATTTGACTCCGATAAATGTTCACAAAATAGGGGCGTAGCCGACTCCTACTTGGCCCGAGCTCCGACCTCCGACCGGTCGTGAAGGATTAGAAAACTGGCCCTAAGCCGCAGTAGGGAGGTCCCACCGCTTACCCGGAAAGTCACAGAGAGCTTCCCCTCCAAAGCCAAAAGCTGGGCTTGGAGTTCCTCAGAAGACTGTGCCAACGAATCCTCTTAAGAGTCTGAAAAAAGTCCCCCTCTGAAGAACCCCTATGGGCTTATTTATAGATTTCAGAATCTGAACTGCCAATAACAAAACTGCTCCGGCCTGAAATTACCGGGGTACCCTTGGCTGGGTCTGCCAACAGCCAAACTCCGCTGTTCTGAGGAGCTATACGCAGTCCACCAAGGGTAAGAGGGTAAAAATACCCGGGGTAGAAGAGTAAAAACCCCTGTTTTGATAGGGAAAATAAAAAAGCCTTCTCCCCCCTGGCGAGAGGAAAGGCACCTGCCGGCGAGAAGGACCCACCGCCCGTCTCGCTGGCGCCTCTCGCCCTTGGAGGTCCTCTCGCTTCTGGAGGCCCTCTCGCCTCTGGGGGCCCTCTCGCCTCTAGGTGGGGGCATTTTGCCCTTTGGGGAGCCCATCATCTCGCCGCTTGCGAGTGGGCCCTCCTGGCCCCCTTTGCCTATCTCGATTTGTTTGCTTCTTGAGGGTTCCTTGCGAGCCCGAGGTTGTACAATAAGAGCCTTAAGTATCTCTTGGATCAAAAAGATCTGAACGTGCAACGACGGAGGTGAATGAGGTTCCTCAGGGACTATCCCTTCGACAGTCATTACACTCCTGTGAAGGGACATATAGTCGCAGATGCCTGAAGACGTAAAACTCTGGCAAGAGCGAGGTGAGTATAAATACGTGAAGAATGTATAATCCAAGAGTTGGAAGTCGTAGACATTTCTTGTGATGACAAGAGTACCACGGTAAATGCGTGCCTGAACTGTACGGAGGTACAGTATGACCGAAACGGGCGGTTTGGGACAAAAGTTTGGAGACTAATCCATCAGTTGTCGGGAACTAAATTAAAGTTCAGTACGTCTTTTCATCCTCAAACGGATGGTTAGACCAAAAGAACCAACAAAACGATGGAGTATACGCTACTTATTTGCGCCCTGGGTTTCGGAAGAGGTGGGAAAACCATCTCTATGTGATTGGGTTTACCTACCATAATAACTATCAATCTAGCATATAGACGACACCCTTTAAAGCTTTATATGGTAGGAAGTGTAATACACCTTTAGCTTTGACGGAAACAGGCAAAGTCAACGCTATATAAGTGTATGGAGGTCGAAAATGCAAATTCGACCAGACGTACTATATGAGACCGACTATTGGTAGCCCAAGATAGACAAGCAAAGTAGTCCAATGCCAATCACCGAAATATGAATTTTGCAGTTGGCGAGTGAGTATACTTGAAGATTAAGCCATTCAAAGGCGTGTCTAGGATTCGGCGTGTCAAAAAGTTGAGTTCGAGGTATATTGGCCCATCCAAAGTGGTTGAATGAATTGGAGAAGCGACCTATATATTAACTCTTGTGGAGGAGTGAAGTGACATGCCCAATGTGTTGCACATATCGGTGTTGCGTAAAGCAATGAAAGAGACAACACAAGTGATTGCAGATGCTCGAGTACCAGTCAAATAAAGGCTGACAACGAAGGTTAAGCCCACTTGAATCAAGGGTTCGAAGAGTGAGTAGCACCGAAAAAGGATAATCGGGATGGTCGACGTCCGTTGAGACAATGGTGACTGTTGGGAACGAGCGTGGGAGCATAAGTAAACCTGCGTGATAAATTTCCCTAGTTATTTGTAAAATAATGTTGTAACATTATATTTATGAAAGATCAATATGTTGTAACATATAGTTGTTGTTTTCCCCTTATAGATGAATAGATTTTCGGGAAAAAAATTTATGTAAGGAGTGGAGGGTTGTAAAACCCCAAATTTGACAACAGACCTTCTGGTCGATATCGCCGAGCGACAGTGGATATCGCCAGGCAATAGCGATAACACTCAACGTCATGAAGCATTAAATGAGCTTGTCACACGCAACGCCAGGGAGCGTTGAGTGAGATATCACGAGGCAATAGTGGATATCACCGGGGTGATAGCGGTAGGTCTCAACGCCTGAAAGCATTGAGTGGGCTTGACGTACTCGACGCCTCGAACCATTGTGTGAGATACTAGCTTCGATAACGTCGGGCGATAGTGGGTATCGCCTAGGCGATAGAGAGAAAGCGTTGAGTGAGCGCAATGCAATCAACACCACAAAGCGTTGAATGAGTTCAACACACTCAACGCCTAAAAGCGTTGAGTGAGCTTGTAACTTCCCCGCGCCCCAGCGTGTACTCTAATTTCCACCTGGTCTGGTTCCGATTACCGGGCTGCAGCCCAAGCACCCCAACCCCTCTCCCTCCACAGGCGGGTTGTTGGTGGCCACAGTCTCCCTTTGATGAGCGAACTCGACAGTTAAGCTGGGCCGTACGGGGACTTCCCAGGAGGTCACCCATCCTAGTACTACTCTCACCCAAGCACGCTTAACTATGAAGTTCTTTCAACTCTCATCACCAATTGACCCACAGCCTCCCTTTGATGAGCGAACTCGACAGTTAAGCTGGGCCGTACGGGGACTTCCCAGGAGGTCACCCATCCCAGTACTACTCTCGCCCAAGCACGCTTAACTATGGATGCAGGTCAATTGGTGATGAGAGTTGAAAGAACTCCATAGTTAAGCGTGCTTGGGCGTGAGTAGTACTGGGATGGGTGACCTCCTGGGAAGTCCCCGTACGGCCCAGCTTAACTATCGAGTTCGCTCATCAAAGGGATGTTGTGGCCACCAACAACCCGCCTGTGGAGGGAGAGGGGTTGGGGTGCTTGGGCTACAGCCCGGTAACCGGAACCGGACCAGGTGGAAATTAGAGTACACGTTGGGGCGCGGGGACGTTACAATAAAAGTGCACTTTTTATTGTAACACCTCTCCACTACCCCTGAGTGGTCTATTAAGGAGCATGTTACCGGGCTGCAGCCCAAGCACCCCAACCCTTCTCCCTCCACAGGCGGGTTGTTGGTGACCACAGCCTCCCTTTGATGAGTGAAATTCTCCGGTTAAGCGGACAGTATGGGGACTTCTCAGGAGGTCACCCATCCCAGGACCTCTCTAGCCCGAGCACGCTTAACTATGGAGTTCTTTCAACTCTCATCACCAATTGAGCTGCAGCTCGAGCTGGAGAAGTCCTGGGATGGGTGACCTCCTGGGAAGTCCCCGTACTGTCCGCTTAATGGGAGAATTTCACTCATCAAAGGGAGGTTGTGGCCACCAACAACCCACCTGTGGAGGGAGAAGGGTTGGGGTGCTTGAGCTGCAGACCGGTAACATGCTCGTTAATAGACCACTCAGGGGTAGTGGAGAGGTGTTACAGAGCTATTGCCTTGATATCACGTGGCGACAATGGATATCTCCAGGCGATAGTGCCACGTGACATGGACACGTGTTAGATGGCCGTTAAGCGACCAAAGTGCGGTGGTTGACTGGAGTCAAGCGGTTGAAGTCGATGTCGCTAGGCGACATTGATCTTGCGCGGCGATAACGGCTACTTTGACTTTCAGCTGATTTTGCAACTACTTGTTTCTCTTGATGTATTAAGCCTGTGGTTGTGATTGGGCCCGAAGTTACTTATGCAGATGTGTGTGATACGGCAGCAACGTATATATAAAATAACGCAAGTCTACGTGTCGGTTCAAGTAATACAAAGTGAGTAAAAATCGTCCCCTCGGGGAAATAGCTAATTTAATGCTTGCAAATACTAGCTTGATCTTTTCTTTAAATTCAAGTAGATTAATTATAGTGAATACTAGATAATAAACGAAGTACATGGTACTAATACGATTACATAACTCTAACGGAATGGAAAGGTATTTGAATCGATAAAGAGAGATAGTCTTGTAAATTGGTTTCCCAAGCCTATTGCGATGAGTTTTAAATGGATTCTTTATGCTTCACTTGATTACTACTTTGCAATGATTTGAAAGTGGAAATTTTTATCTCTCGATCTCAGAGATCCGTTTGTCCTAATCCCCCTAGTTATCTCTAACTTAGGTAAGAAAAAGCATACATAAAGCGAACAAATCAGTGTTGCTAATATGATGAGAAAATCCCTTTCTCTCTGTTATATCATACTGAGATCTATGTTACACTTACGTCACTCCTCTCTCGAATCTCGCAGCGTAGTATAAAAATGGAACTTGGTTAAAGATTTATGCGACTACTCTCTCGAATCTCACCGCGTAAAATGAAGTGCTCAACTCTAGATTAGCATAACTCCTCTCTCGAATCTCGCCACGCAATTTAGAAGAAGAAACATAATCCAACATTTCTTATAAAATAGAGCATAGATACAGTAAAAGTAGTCTCCAAGAAAACATGAAAGAGTGTTAAATCATAACATCATACAACAGGATAAGGTACTAACAACATACAAGACTCAAAGGTTTTAGTTCATGGTGGCGGAAGAACACCACAAAATATGAAAGATCTTACAACACATGATGGTAAGAATGCAAAATAGTGCAGAAAAAAGCTCTCCAATTCGTGTCTAAGCAACCCTTCTCCAAGATCCGGATTTGCCCTAGTTCCTCCTTATTCTCAAAAGCAAAGTCCCTCTCTTTCTCCTTTCCAAGAATGAGTAATCATCCTACTTTCCAGCCAAAATCTCCCATTAATTTTGTGCCTCCATCTGAAGGGATGTCTCCCTTTATTTTCTAGCCGCTGCAGTTTTTTCAAAAAATCAAAATTTAAAATTCTGCGAGTTGTTATAACAACTGAAATAAGTTGTTATAACAACTTTCCCAGGCCAGAAAAACTGCTCAACATTACTTCTTCGGATTGGATTTTTTCGAAGATTCTGACAAGAAAACATTGGAAAATGATCAAATTAATCAAACAAAGGTTAAATATAAATTTTATCATCTTTTCATACACATTAAAATATATTTTTCACCATTTATGCCAAAGAAAATGAACATAGGCAACTTCTTTTAAGAAGTTATCAGTGTGCTAGAATGAGAAGTCATTCTCTTATTGTCTCTCTATCTCTCTCTTCATTTCCTTTTGTTCTCTTGGAAGAAGGAGCTAAGGAAGAGTTGGGCTGATCTTTGTGAGTGCTGAAGGAGATTCGATAATCGGAGGCCAGATCCAAGGCTAGATCTGCGAAGAGGAGAGCGACGTGCTCCTTTCTATCTATATAGAAAAATTTCGCCATGGTTCAGAAGAAAATGACAAGGGTAATGATCTTCCTTCTTAGACAAGTGAAGTTCTTCTTTTGGCATATGCATGGAATCCCCCACCAAAAGGTGGAGAATTGAGGAGATTCTGATGGGTCGATACATGGTATCCCCTGGTTTGGTTTTGCATATAGATCCGTAAATTGCAGTACAGAATAAACATGCTGTGTGAAGCCTATCCGGACAAGCTGATCTGGATTGGTGATGTTTTATTTTGCGCGCTGGAAAAGACTCCGAGTATAAATAGGATGTTTATGGGGTATGATGGGTTATGCCTGTGAAATGAGAGTAGCAGGAAGCACTGGAGATGCTCTCTAGGAAAATACCCAGAAAATACCACAATTTACATAATTGTTGGATATCGCCAGGCGACAGCGAGTATCGCCGACGATAGCTCATGATGAGCTCTGATTGTTGTGAAAAGACCAGTGTTTCTGGCACTGCAGGATACTGTAGGGTTTTGAGTTGAGTCTGGGCGCAGAAAGAGAACTTCGGTTGGTCCCGCCAACCGATCGTGACGAGCACTCGCGATAACTCCCTTTTGATTCTGACACCTGTCTCTGGGAGACCGTGAGGGTAATCTGTGAGCAACGAGCTCCTAAAGGCCATGAGAGTCATTGTACATAACGTTGGTTGTGTTTTGAGATACAGGAAAGGGGAGGTTGACCCGCATCCTGTCGATCTGCCTGAGAGTGTGACTTTCGGCGGGCGGGCAAGGCGATTTGAGCAATGGGAAAGGCTGATTTGTACCAGCTCGATGTCGATCGGTTAAACAGACCTAAAGTACATGAGAGTTACTGGTGGCAACGAGAGAGAGTCTTAGGCTATAAGCCAGAAAGGCTAAAAATGCTCATAAATTGATCGTCAAGTCTTGGACCTCTGAACAGTGGTATAGTACAGGAAACTGGTACACCGATAATGTGCCCTGAGTGCACGGAGCATCGGCAGTTGAGGCTGACGTTTGTGATATATTGAATTGTGTGTGAGTACACGTTTTTGTGATATATCTTCTTGTGAAAATACTATGCTTGTAGGGAAGCAATTCCAATGCCCCGGGTAAGGGGTAGGATTGTTATAAATTGGTCAGCTTAATGCTGACCGTTGCCTTGTTTTACCATCCTTGTGGTGGATTGTCCCTGTGCAGGTGCTGGAGAGCCGAGTGGGAAGTAGCGAGCTAAAGCCCCGGAAGCTATGTCGGCCCTCGAAGGCCAAACGAAGTTTTATTGTTTTCATGTGTGGCCGGTATGCGTGCCGATGTCTGTAAACCACAGCTTGCGAAGTGTAATATAAGAACTTAAGGCCAGAACAGTTTTAAGCTACTGTTGACTGTCACCGGGCGACAATGAATTTTGCTGGGCGATAGTAACTTTTATGTATTTTTGTAATAAACATTCATATGTTTATATAGTGGACATTACTGTTATACTTGAGTTCAAATCTTAACCCATGAAGCTTTCGCTAGAATGTTGTGAGTTAGGATGTGTGTATTATTTTGACATTAACCTGTAATCCCGCTGCCTGTTTGTGGAATATGGTGTGGGGCCCTGACCGAACCCTCTATTATATTTCATGTGACGGATGGAGGTGTTACATATTTTGTAAGGCTATTTTTTGAGGGGGATTCACACATACTCCGCGAGTGTATACTCGTCAGGTCATCGTCTTAACCACATATTATTCTCCTATAATCAATGAGTTCATGCTCCCCAGGTTATCAACAACTATGACGTTCCATTTAATTCTGCAAGGTCCTACTCGTAAGGTCTTTACAACAACATCAACAATGTTACCTCTAATTTTGTGAATTCATTCTCGTGAGACCATCACTTCAACACGTATGGCCTTCTCTTTTGGCACTACGAGTTCCTATTCGTGAGGTCTTCAGTTCAACAACTATAGATTTTTCTTTATTCTGCAAGCTCATCTTGCGAGGTTTTAATGTATTCTATCTTATTCTACGAGTTCATCTCGCGAGGTCTTGAATAATTCTATCTTATTCTACAAGCTCATCTCGCGAGATTTCGAGGAATTCTATCTTATTCCACGAGCTCATCTCGCGAGGCCTTGAATAATTCTTTCTTATTCTGCGAGCCATCTCGCGAGGCCTTGAAGTATTCCATCTTATTACGCGAGTTTATCTTGTTAGGTCTTAAGGTATTCTCATTTTTTTTTGCGATCCCACCTCGCAAGGTATGGAGGAATTTTGTTATATTACACAGGCTCATTTCACAAGATCATGGGGGGGGGGGGTGTAACACCCGAAGTTAAGAGGATCATTTTGAGCAAAATCGGGTTCAGGCATGGGTGACACGGCCTGGGACACGGGCGTGTCCGGCCTGGGTAGTGTCGAGTCGTGCAGTCGACGAAATTCGGAGTCGACACAGCGGACACGGCCTGCGACACGGGCGTGTCGCTGGTCGTGTCGGGGCCGTGTCGACGATCGGCCGTGATGTCGACGAATTTATCTCGACGATCGTTGAGAGTCGAGTGTCGAGTGAGGACACGGCCTGTGACACGGGCGTGTCACAGGGCGTGTCAGTAGCCGTCGAACTCAACTCGACGTCTCGGGCTAGGGCGTGTTTGCGGGACACGGGTGTGTCCTGGTGCACACGGCCATGAACACGGGCGTGTGCCAGGCCGTGTGCCAGGTCGTGTGAAGTCTCGGGTTGTTTGGGATTATTTCTGTTGAGGTACACGGCCTCAGACACGGGCGTGTCTGAGGGCGTGTCGAGGACACGGCCGTGACACGGGCGTGTCACACGGCCGTGTACTGGTTGGATTGAGTCGGTTGTCTGCCGCTTAGAGGGACACGGCCTGTGACACGGGCGTGTCACAGGGCGTGTCAGGCCGTGTTTTAGCTTTTCTGGCCAGATCTGAGCCGTTTGTTTCCCTCTTCCTGGATCCAGTGGCTGGGCTTTGTCCAGGTGTTGTGAAGGCCGAGAAAAAAGGGATTTAAACCCTCTTTTCTCTTCTTCTTCTTCTTCTTCTTCATCTTCATTCCAAGAGAGAGAGGAGAAAGGCCTAAGGGAGAGAGAAGGGAGGAGTCTACCAGCTGCTGTAGGAGCTGTGGAGTGCGGAGCGAAGATCTGAGAGCGGATTCGTGAAGGCAGAGCCGAGGCGGTGATTTCCATCCGGCTACTTCATGGCGCCGAAGCGATCTTCAATGGTAACGATCTCCTTCTTGGACATCGAAGTCCTTCCTTTATGCATGTGCTTGGAATCCTCCACCAAGAGGTGGATTTGCGGAAGAGATTCCTTTGTTGAGTCTGTATTTAGAGCCGGAAATATGGAGTACGGCATAGGCATGTTGTGTGAAGCCTATCCGGACCGGTAGTCTGGATTGGTGATGTTCATGGGTAAACCGGAGAAGACTCCGTGGATTTGATAAGATGCAAATGGTTTTCTCTTGTGATGAATGTATGGATGTGATGCTGAATGTGAGGAGGCTTTGACAAAGCTCCTGGTTGTGATATGATCAATTGGTAACATGCCTGGGGAGCTCATGATAAACCCGACTGTTACACCACTAGGGTGGGTTGATCTAGTTAGGAAGGGATCGATGGGTGGCAATGCTAGGGGAGCCGAGTTAAACCCGGGTTGCTGCACCACATAGTGTGGGTCGATCGGATTAGGAGGGGGGTCGATGAGTAGACATTGCCTGGGGAGCTTAGATAAACCCGGCATGCTACACCACATGTTGTGGGTCGACCTACTCTGGTTGTTGGATGCTGTGAGGGTGTACCTCTGTGTGGTTTGGGCGGGATGTCGCCAGCTTGCGAGATTGGTGGACTAGGGCCGGTCAACCAACAAGTAAAAACCTCGGATCAGCGGTGTATGACTGGTGGATTCCGGTACGCCAAGAAGGTGCCCTGAGTGCACGGAGCGTCTGGTGGATTCCAGCATTTGTGATGGAATGTGTTTGCTAGTGGGCTAAAGAGAATGAGATATACATATGCTGTTTGATGATACTTGATGAGCACTGTATACAGGGAAGGAACCACTACCCCGGGTAGGGGGTAGGGTCGTTATAATGGGTCAGCTACAGGCTGACCGTTACTTTGTTTTGCCGCTTTTTGGTGGATGTCTCATTGCAGGTGCCGCGGCTTGAATTGAAATGACTAAGCGGAATGGCTAGCTTGCTGTTGTTGGCCCTTGAAGGTCATGCGAAGAGCTGTGCTTGGATTTCATGTGTGGCCGGCCTGCGTGCCGATGTACGAAATTGTTGTTGTGTAAAGAGGAACCTGTAAGGCCATAAGGCCGGTGTGTGTGAGTTGTATACATTCCTGGTGTTGTTCTATATAAATATGGTATTTATATATGGGTGGACATTCTGGTTTGAGTTCATGCTAACATAAAACATGTTGCGCTAGAATGGAATGAGTTAAGGATACGCATAGTGTTTGATTTCCACACGTAATTCCTTCGCTTGTCTGTGTTATATGGCGTGGGGCCCCGGCCGGACCCATCGTTATATGTCATGTGACGGGTGGGGGCGTTACAAAGTGGTATCAGAGCCAGGTTTAGATTGTTTGGGAGGAGAGAACATAAATGAACTCATGAATGTCCACTAGGAATGTATGTCATGCACATGTTGTGCGTGCCTGTGTAGTCAATGTAGCAGTACCGTTATGATTTGACGGATTAATGATGTTCTGTACATTGATAGGTGGCGAGGGATGGAGCTGGGCCGTCTGAGCCCCAGCGGTCGGATGAGAGTGCAGCACCCGTGGAAGCGCCTATGCCTCCCTCGGCAGAAGCCATACGGGTGGTGACGGAGACAGTGCTTGCAGTGTTACAAGCACAACCGACTGGACAGGCAAGGCCTGGTGCAAGGCAAGAGCATGCTGCAGTGGTGGTGGAGGCGCAAGCAAGTGACGACTCATTGACACGTTTTATGAACTTTCATCCACCGACGTTTGGTGGAGCGCTCTCACCAACGCAGGCAGAAGATTGGTTGGCAAGAGTAAAAAGGATCCTAATTGCAATCAGGACGGTAGAGGAGCAGAAAGTGATGTTGGCCACTTTTCTGTTGGAAGGAGATGCAAGATTATGGTGGGATGAAATTGAAGTGCATCACTTGGCAGGTTGAGGTTTAACAGAGGTTTCAATGGAGGAATTCTCCCATATATTTTTAGCCAAGTATGTGCCAGTGTCGCAGAGGATTGCGATGGAAAATAAGTTTCTCCGTCTGGTGCAGGGTGAGCAAGATATTGATACCTACCTGCATGAGTTTACAAGATTGGGGAGATATGCGGGATCGACCTTTGCGGAGGAAGCGCGAAAGACAAATCGGTTTTATGAAGGATTGCGGGATGAATTGAGGTTGGCACTTTCGAGTTCGTTGAGCCAAGGCTTCCAAGCATTAGTCGATACAGCTCGTGCCTTAGAGAAGGATATGAAGCGAGTACAAGCGACTAAGCGACGGGCAGTGGAAAAGCCACAGTTTAACGTGTCGCAATTGGATCAATCGGAGTTTCGACGACAAGAGAAGAAAAGATATAGACCTGCGGAAGCAACGCCGTCGACTGTTTCTTCAGGGGCGACTGATGGGTCAGGACGTGTGGATACACGTATCTGCTATAAATGTGGGCAGCAAGGACATATAGCAAGATTTTGTCGGAATGCCCCTCCAGGGAGTGAGAAAAAGATGGGTGCGTCCTATGACGAAAAGGGAAAAGCAGTGGCTGAGTCATCTGCACCTCGGACGCAATCTCGATTTCATGCGATGGAAGTGCAAGAGCCGCAAAGCTCAGTTGGTGAAATTCAGCCTCGGGCATTTAAGTTGTCTCTTAATCATGAATTTCAAAATCGGGAGGCTGAGCGGAGATGAATCATGAGGTAGCTCCTTTGGATGCTATGACTGAATCGAAACTTGATGGCTCATCACTATGTACATGATGTTTATATATAGTTGTATGTAAACTATATTGCTAGATGATGAATAAAATCGTGATGTTGACAAACTTGATTAAAATATGGTGCACGTGTGATGGTAAGGCGATATGAAATCATGTTGTTTTGTTTTGAGGTCTTCTGTGGTTGCATGTGCACAAGTGGAAGATAGGGATGTTTGTTGTGTTGTATGTTTATTAGTTTGTGCGGATACTTGAGGTGTAAGCTTTGATGATGTTGTGGCTGCTTGGAGCCAATTTCGAGGACAAAATTATTTGAAGGGGGGGAGGATTGTAACACCCCGAAGTCAAGAGGATCATTTTGAGCAAAATCGGGTTCAGGCATGGGTGACACGGCCTGGGACACGGGCGTGTCCCAGGGCGTGTCCGGCCTGGGTAGTGTCGAGTCGTGCAGTCGACGAAATTTGGAGTCGACACAGCGGACATGGCCTGCGACACGGGCGTGTCGCAGGGCGTGTCGGGGCCATGTCGACGATCGGCCGTGATGTCGACGAATTTATCTCGACGATCGTCGAGAGTCGAGTGTCGAGTGAGGACACGGCCTGTGACACGGGCGTGTCACAGGGCGTGTCAGTAGCCGTCGAACTCAACTCGACGTCTCGGGCTAGGGCGTGTTTGCGGGACACGGGTGTGTCCTGGTGCATACGGCCATGAACACGGGCGTGTGCCAGGCCGTGTGCCAGGCCGTGTGAAGTCTCGGGTTGTTTGTGATTATTTCTGTTGAGGTACACGGCCTCAGACACGGGCGTGTCTGAGGGCGTGTCGAGGACACGGCCGTGACACGGGCGTGTCACACGGCCGTGTACTGGTTGGATTGAGTCGGTTGTCTGCCGCTTAGAGGGACACGGCCTGTGACACGGGCGTGTCACAGGGTGTGTCAGGCCGTGTTTTAGCTTTTCTGGCCAGATCTGAGCCGTTTGTTTCCCTCTTCCTGGATCCAGTGGCTGGGCTTTGTCCAGGTGTTGTGAAGGCCGAGAAAAAAGGGATTTAAACCCTCTTTTCTCTTCTTATTCTTCTTCTTCATCTTCATTCCAAGAGAGAGAGGAGAAAGGCCTAAGGGAGAGAGAAGGGAGGAGTCTACCAGCTACTGTAGGAGCTGCGGAGTGCGGAGCGAAGATCCGAGAGCGGATTCGTGAAGGCAGAGCCGAGGCGGTGATTTCCATTCGGCTACTTCATGGCGCCGAAGCGATCTTCAAGGGTAACGATCTCCTTCTTGGACATCGAAGTCCTTCCTTTATGCATGTGCTTGGAATCCTCCACCAAGAGGTGGATTTGCGGAAGAGATTCCTTTGTTGAGTCTGCATTTAGAGCCGGAAATATGGAGTACGGCATAGGCATGTTGTGTGAAGCCTATCCGGACCGGTAGTCTGGATTGGTGATGTTCATGGGTAAACCGGAGAAGACTCCGTGGATTTGATGAGATGCAAATGGTTTTCTCTTGTGATGAATGTATGGATGTGATGCTGAATGTGAGGAGGCTTTGACAAAGCTCCTGGTTGTGATATGATCAATTGGTAACATGCCTGGGGAGCTCGTGATAAACCCGACTGTTACACCACTAGGGTGGGTTGATCTAGTTAGGAAGGGATCGATGGGTGGCAATGCTAGGGGAGCCGAGTTAAACCCGGGTTGCTGCACCACATAGTGTGGGTCGATCGGATTAGGAGGGGGGTCGATGGGTAGACATTGCCTGGGGAGCTTAGATAAACCCGGCGTGCTACACCACATGTTGTGGGTCGACCTACTCTGGTTGTTGGATGCTGTGAGGGTGTACCTCTGTGTGGTTTGGGCGGGATGTCGCCAGCTTGCGAGATTGGTGGACTAGGGCCGGTCAACCAACAAGTAAAAACCTCGGATCAGCAGTGTATGACTGGTGGATTCCGGTACGCCAAGAAGGTGCCCTGAGTGCACGGAGCGTCTGGTGGATTCCAGCGTTTGTGATGGAATGTGTTTGCTAGTGGGCTAAAGAGAATGAGATATACATATGCTGTTTGATGATACTTGATGAGCACTGTATACAGGGAAGGAACCACTATCCCGGGTAGGGGGTAGGGTCGTTATAATGGGTCAGCTACAGGCTGACCGTTACTTTGTTTTGCCGCTTTTTGGTGGATGTCTCATTGCAGGTGCCGCGACTTGAATTGAAATGACTAAGCGGAATGGCTAGCTTGCTGCTGTTGGCCCTTGAAGGTCATGCGAAGAGCTGTGTTTGGATTTCATGTGTGGTCGGCCTGCGTGCCGATGTACGAAATTGTTGTTGTGTAAAGAGGAACCTGTAAGGCCATAAGGCCGGTGTGTGTGAGTTGTATACATTCCTGGTGTTGTTCTATATAAATATGGTATTTATATATGGGTGGACATTCTGGTTTGAGTTCATGCTAACATAAAACATGCTGCGCTAGAATGGAATGAGTTATGGATACGCATAGTGTTTGATTTCCACACGTAATTCCTTCGCTTGTCTGTGCTATATGGCGTGGGGCCCCGGCCGGACCCATCGTTATATGTCATGTGACGGGTGGGAGCGTTACAGGGGGTCTCTTTAATTTGGCGAGTTCATACACACTAGGACATCACTATATCAACTAAGGACTTCTCCAACAACACATCCCAATAAGATTAAGAAGAAATCTATTTTTGGACGAGTGCTTATTTATGATGAGTGTCCTTACTTGGTAGACCTAGATTAGGAGCTCATACTTCATGATGAATATTCAAAGGGGCTATTACTCATTATTCACTTCGGCATGGGAAGTCATCGTAAATCAGAACATGTAAAATGTATTTGTTCTATTATTGTTATTTGATAACATAAACCAAAGTTATTTGCTCCTTTGTGTTTTGTCTGTCTCTTCGGTATTACTGATTAGAGTAGATGAAGTCCTCGAGCTATGATGTTGTCGTAGTCCAGGTCCATACGCGAGCTCGTCTCCTGCATACCGGCTACTTGCCTCCTCAAGTGAGTCCAAGTCCTCAAGCTATAATGTTGTCATAGTCCGGGTCCCTGTGCAAGCTCCTCTCCGCATACCATCTACTTGCACCTTTGAGTGAGACAAAGTCGTCGAGCTGTGATGTTGTCGTGGTCTGGGTCCCTGCATGAGCTCCTCTCCCACATACCAGCTACTTGCCCTCTCGAGTGAGTCCAATTTCTCGAGTTGTGATGTTATCATAGTTCATGTCCATGCACATGCTCCTCTCCTACATACTAGCTACTTTCCCCCTCTAGTGAGTTCAAGTCCTCGAGCTATGATGTTGTCATAGTCCGGGTCCCTAAGCAAGCTCCTCTCCCACATACCGACTACTTGCCCCTTTGAGTGAGAAAAAGTCCTCGAGCTGTAATGTTGTTGTAGTCCAGGTCCCTGTGCGAGCTCCTCTCCTGCATATCAACTACTTGCCCCCTCAAGTGAGTCCAAGTCCTCGAGTTACGGTGTTGTCGTAGTCCGGGTCCTTACACAAGCTCCTCTCCCTCATACCGGTTACTTGCCCACTTGAGTGAGTCCAAGTCCGTGAGCTGTGATATCGTCATAGTTTGGATCCCTGAACGAGCTGTTATCCTACATACCGACTACTTGCCTCCTCAAGTGAGTTCAGGTCCTCAAGTTGTGATGTTGTCGTAGTCTGGGTCCATGTGCGAGCTCCTATATCGTGTACCGACTACTTGCCCTCTCGAGTGAGTCCAAGTCCTCGAGTTGTGATGTTGTTGTAGTCCAGGTCCCTATGCAAGTAACTTTCCCACATACCAACTACTTGCCACCTCGAGTGAGTTGGTAGTCCTCGAGAAGGGTGGTATCATAGACCCGACCTATGCAACCAAGCACTCTTCTCCACCTTCAGTTAAGCTTGGCTCCTACAAGGTTTCGACTCTCTCCTCTACATCGAGATAAGCTCAGCTCCTGCGATGTGTCAACCTTTCTTCTTCCACCCTCAATTGAGCTCTCTTATTTAGTGAAGGGTCTGGGAGGCGTCGACCTCTCTTCTTCTACCCCTAGTTGAGCTCGCTCGTTCAGTGAAGGGCCTGTGAGGAGTCAACAGTTTTTCTTCCACTCCCAGTTGAGCTCGCTTGTTCATCGAAGGACCTGGGAGGGGTCGAGATTTTTTCTTCCACCTCCAATTGAGCTTGGATCCTGCGAGGTATCGACTTCTCCTCTTAAACCCCAGTTGAGCTCACTCATTTAGTGAAGGGCCTGAGAGGTGTCGACCTTTCTTATTCCATCCCTAGTTGAGCTCGCTCGTTCAGTGAAGGGCCTGTGACGTGTTGACATTTCTTCTTCCACTCCCAATTGAGCTTGCTTGTTCAGTGAAGGCCTTGGAGGTGTCGACCTCTCCTTTTTCACCTCCAGTTAAGCTCGCTCGTTTAGCGAAGGGCTTGGGAGGTGTCGACCATTCTTCTTTTACCCCCAGTTGAGCTCGTTCGTTCATCTAAGGGACTGTGACGTGTCGACCTTTCTTCTTCGACTCCCTGTTGGGCTTGCTTATTCAACAAAGGGTCTGAGAGGCGCCGACCTTTCTTTTCTACCCCTGGTTGAGCTCGCTCGTTTAGCAAACAGCCGGAGAGATGTTGACCTTTCAACCACTCATTAAATCGGGGTTTGATGATTTATTTCCAACCTCTGGCGAGCTCCCAAAGAAGCAGGGATTGTGTACAACCCCAATTTGCCTAGTACAGCCCAACTCGCCCACAAAGAGATGGGAAGCTCGAACCGGCCAGGCGAGTAGGTGCTCGCAAGGAGACCTCGCCATACCAGATGTGAGGCATCCTCGCCATACAAGCTGTAAGGCGATATCACCATTCCAGGTAGGTGTGAGCCAACATTTCCATTCCATGCAGCCACATTCCCAATGAGCTCTAGCAAGCCAAAAAGACTATTATGCTCATGGACTGGAGTTTGCCTATAAATAGGATCCCAAGACACACATTGAAGGGACCTTAACCCCCATATGGGGGCGAGTTCAGTATGTGCCTCCCTTATGCTGAGCTTAGCAATAACTTTAGGAAGGGAAGTTCTTATAGAGTTCCGGGTGTGTAGCAAGACCTTCTTGTTGCATCATGCGGGTCTTGTTTGTAGGCAGTATGGAACTGTTCTTTTGTTCGCTACCTTCTTCTCATCAAGTCTCCCACGAGGCGACCACTAAACTAGTAAGCTTTTATCATCCCCTTTGTCAGAACGCAACATCCAATTTTCTTGGTTTCAACACTGAGATATCATATAAGACATCTTAGATATTTTGTTGGACATCACAAATGTGGATTCTGAGATATCCTATACGATATATTATATATTTAGTTAAACATCTCATATGTTTGGTGGACATCTCAAATGCAGATTCTGAGATGTCCTATAAGACATCTCAAATTGTTGTCCAATATTAATCTAACATGCCGCCCTATGTTAGGCGTCAAGGTACGACACCCACAAGCGCAACTATAAATCAACATAGGGCAAAAAAAAATACAAACCGTAATAATGGTCGACAAACAAGCTGAGACCCACACAATTTATATAATCAATAATATGAATGCAAACAAATACAAAATAAAGTGAAGAAATAATCGTCCTTCGAATATGTCTTAGATGCTCTGGGCAGGCATGATTCACGATGAAATCTTAATATGGACATCAATCTACCTAGCAGACGCACAATGTTCACTGAAACATTTAACGTCGATGTCTGACGTTCAACCCTCGACCACCACCGATGAAAACACACCATAGAGACCATCTGCACTCACGCACGCTTTAGACACCACACTTACACCTCTCTTCCATGAGCACAAACCTAGCAAAGCCCCTCGCCACACAACAACTCCTCTAAACTCTGTCGTCGGAGACCCACACAAAGAAGATGAACAAATCCCTCACAATTTCAACACCTCTGCGGTCGGCTATGATCTCCTCCCGAGGCTAGAAGTGAACTCCAAGCTAAGAAATCAACCTTCTTACTTCATACCAGCATAAGAACATGAGGTGGCCAACGATGAGGAAGAACATTGATAGGAGGGGTAGAACTGGCTTTTGCAAATAGAGGAGAGGAGGTGGCGCTGCTTCTCTTCTGCTTTTTTCTCTCTCGCGCTAATTGCACGTGGTGGCTACCAAATGGGGGTTGTTGACAACCCTAGACAATAATAGGGTTTATTAACCCATACCAGATCTCGTTTAGATCCATATTTGAACCAAACTGAATCCCAATAGATCACTATATTGGTTCGTGATCCGGATCAACCACCCACACAAAGCACTACCTGCACATAACACCACCTATACTTAGAACCAACCAGACACAACAACACTGCACTAAGTACCGCACCAAGAACCTAAGGCATCAGCCGACCTACGTTACTCGATTCATCCCAGCTCAGGCTCAACCCCTGAAAGTCTACGTAACTGGAACGCTGAATCTGATTCGTCTAGTCAGACTATTGGAAGGATGATCCCCTAAACCACCTTAATAATCTATTATGTTGGCTGCATCAATCATGGGCGCACCACCTCACTTCGTGATCCCCATCAGCTGGTACAAACTACCACACTGCATAGCTCGCATGAGCACGACGCACCATCGCATCACTGTCAGAACGGTACCTCTCGCTGCAAAACTATATCCTTTGAAGTTCAATCTGCCCAACGATATCAAATTCCTACATAACTTAGGTACCAAGTGTACCCTCCCAAGCCTACACACTACTTTGTCATACATCCTGATGTCCACCATTTTTATCCCCATGACCTCATATACTGAGTCGTCACCCAGAAAGACTGACCTATATGTCACCTCCACTGAACTGTACATCATTGCATCTGAGCAAATGTGCTACAAAGCACGAAAATCCAATGCTCGGCTATCAGAGTCCTCTAACTCTCAGTGATGGTAAAACCGTCATCACTCTCATCTGACATGGCTATTGTCGCCTAGTCCACACTCTAGGCATCCACAAAACTCTGCACACACTACGAATAATTCCTCATGATATGACTGTTGCGTCAGTAGTGGTGGCATTTCATCGTATTCCTTGATGCGGATATGGACCGTGCACTCCCAGATCTCTTTATGAATTGCCTCCCTCATCGCCCTCTTACTGCCAAAGCATGCTCACCCCCATGAGTGGGGTCCGACAACATCTAACTGGGAAGTAACACAGATGTGATCAGCTCCACGTCCATGGTATCCTTTTTATACATTAGCGTGGTCTGCATATGCTTGTACTACGACGAGAGCGAGCTAAGAAGCAATAAGGTCGTGTCTTCTTCTTTCACTTTCACACAGCCACATGCAGTTGGTTGAGAAGGACATTGAACATGTTGAAGTGTTTTTACAGGTTATCACCCTCCTGCATCTTCAGGTCATACAGTTGTTGCTTCAGCAACAACCTCGTAGTCAATGACTTGCTCATATATAGTCCCTTAAACTTCTTCCACAGCTTGATCACAGACTGTTCAACACTGATGTTGAACAACATCTTGTCATTGATGCAAGTCCTAATGACACTAGCGACACACTCATCTAGCTCAAGCTACTCAGAATCCTTTATAAGAGTAGGCAAAGACTCACGTCCCAACATCACACACATCAAACCCTGCTCAACCAACATGTCTTTCACCTGAATCTTCCATAGGCTGAAGTTCCAGCTTCCGTCAAAATTCTCAACTGAATATCTGGCCAGCATTGTGTTTTTCCCTGCCATAGCTGACCTCAACACCTCTAAGCGACCTGAATAATTGACAGATCAGATCTGGGAAGGTAGGGAACAGACAAATGTCGTCAGCTACTGATGGCCCAAACTTAAATCTGAACATCCAATCGATCACCAACTCAAAACTATCTTGAATACCACTTGTTAGGGGATGGGGACAAAACTCACATGTCGACACCCACGTGGCTTATATAATCAACAATATAATTGCAAACGGATACAAAATCAAGTGAAGAAATGACTGTCCTACGAATACACTGTGTAATGCTCCGAACATGCACGATCTGCGACGAAATATGAATCTGAACTGCAATCCACTTAGCAGGCACACAAAGTTCACTGGAACCTTTAATGTCGATGTCTGACATTCAACCCACAACCACCTCCGGAGAGAACGCACCGTCGAGACCAACTGCACTCGCACACGCTTTCGACATCACACTTGCACCTCTCGTCCATGACCACAAATCTAACCAATCCCCTCGCCACACCACAACTCCTCTGAACTCCGCCATCGAAGGTCCCCACAGTGAGGCCGAGCAAATCCCGAACACGTTCAACCCGCTACCACTTCCGGAGAGAACGCACCGTCTATGCCAACTACACTCACACACGCTTTTGACACCACACTTGCACCTCTCATCCACGACCACAAATCTAGCCAATCCCCTTGCCACACAACTCCTCTGAATTCCGCCGTCGAAAGTCCCCGCAGTGAAGCCAAACAAATCCTGAACAACTGCATCACCTCCACGGTCGACAACGATCTTTTCCCGAGGTAGGTGTCGGACTCCGAGCTAAGCAAGCAACCTTCTTACGTCACACCAACAGAAGAACCGGAGGTGGTCGGCGATGAGGAAGAATGATGATAGGAGGGGCGAAGCCGGCTTCTGCGAACAGAGGTGAGGGGCGGTGCTACTTCTCTCATGAAATTTTTCTCTCTCTCGTGAATCACACGAGGCGGCTATCAATCTGGGGTTGTCGACAACCCGAGACTGCAACAAGGGTTATTAACCCTCAATGGATTCAGATCTAGTTTAAATTCGGATCCGAATCAAACCGAATCTGAACACCCTAGACATCTGAGATGCTCAGAAAAACATTTGAGATGCCCAAAAAAACATCTCAGTGATCAAACACAAGGAAAACAGTTCCCGCCATTTTGACAAAATCAATGACTATCACGACAAGAAAAACACTTGGGTTTTGTTTGGTTCGGTGTTCACCGCCTCCGTTTGAAACAGACGCCGTCGGACGGCGGGTAAACAAACGGCTGGCGGCGGCATTTGCTCCGTTTGCATTCACAACATGTAGTAAACGTCCCTAATTCGCTCCGTTTCGACCCCCACCTCTTCCCCTTCGGATCCAAAGTGATATTTCAACCTATTAAATGCACCCGTCACCGACGAACCAAATATAACTTTAGCAACAAAGATAATAATCAGTACCAATATGAGGAAGGACTTCAAAGGACTTCAAAAAATGAGAACGACCAAAAAAAACAAAAGTAGGATGAGAACGACCACAAAGCTCTTCTAAGCACAACAAAGGACTTCTAATCTAGCCGAGTGCATGCATGATACAACATCTCCGTGAATGAATTCAAGTCATTTATTTAATTTTAAAATGACACGTGTCGCACATCTGTGACTCTGAGACTCGGATTTTGATCCCCAGCCTGACAAAAACAAACCATCTTTCACGAACTGTTGTTGAGCTTCTCCTCGCCAGAATCCGCCTGAACCTCTTCTCCCGATACCGCATCTCCTTTCCCGATCTGATCCTACGTTTTCTCTCCCGATCTCGGTAATACAGTTCCCCAGTCGGCGTCGCCTTATCCCGGCTAGCCCGCTGCTTCAGGCGTCTCATCATCCCCATCTCGGCCTCCAGGAGTCTCCTCTACCAGATCTCGGCGAACTAGCGGCCCCTCCTTCGAATCCAGCTTCCAGTTCTGCTCAGTTTTCCACAAATACTCTCCTCCATTTCCATTCACCCGCCATTTCCATTTTCCGATAGCCGGTTAGATCCACATGGCAACCCGCTCAGAATCCAATCACTCCGTCGATGAATCTGCCGCCCCTAACGGCGCATTAGCCACGACAAGCCTAATCCCACAGCCCCTCTCTCCACCTCGCAAGGTGGCCCTGATCACCGGAATCACAGGCCAGGACGGATCCTACCTCACCGAATTCCTTCTTCGCAAGGGCTACGAGGTCCACGGGCTCATTCGCAGGTCCTCCAACTTCAACACCGCTCGCCTCGACCACCTCTACGTCGATCCCCACAACTCCCAAAAAGCCCGCATGAAGCTCCACTACGCCGATCTTTCCGACGCCACCTCCCTCCGCCTCTGGGTCGACTCCCTCCTCCCCGACGAAGTCTACAACCTCGCCGCCCAATCCCACGTCGCCGTCTCCTTCGAGATTCCCGAGTACACCGCCGATGTCGTCGCCACCGGCGCTCTCCGCCTCCTCGAGGCCGTCCGATCCTCCCCCAAGAAGGGCATTCGTTACTACCAGGCAGGATCCTCCGAGATGTTCGGATCCACCCCGCCGCCCCAATCGGAAACCTCCCCGTTCCACCCCCGATCCCCCTACGCCGCCGCCAAGTGCGCCGCACACTGGTACACCGTTAATTACCGCGAGGCCTACGGCCTCTTCGCCTGCAACGGCATCCTCTTCAACCACGAGAGCCCTCGCCGGGGTGAGAATTTTGTCACTAGGAAAATTACCCGTGCCCTCGGCCGCATCAAGGTCGGTCTGCAGACCAAGCTCTTCCTCGGAAACCTATCTGCTGCCAGGGATTGGGGCTTCGCCGGCGATTATGTCGAGGCCATGTGGATGATGTTGCAGCAGGATGAACCAGAGGATTATGTGGTGGCAACTGAGGATTCACATTCTGTTGAGGAGTTTCTTGAGGAAGCATTTGGGCATGTAGGGTTGATGTGGAGGGATCACGTGGAGATTGATAAGAGGTACTTTCGTCCAACAGAGGTTGATAGCTTGAGAGGGGATTCGTCGAAGGTGAGGAAGGTGCTGGGTTGGAAGCCCAGAGTGGGATTCAAGGAGCTTGTGAGGATGATGGTGGATAGCGACATTGAACTTGCAAAAAGAGAGAAAGTGCTGGTGGATGCTGGATACATGGATGCCCAACAACAGCCCTAATTGATGATCCTTCTCTCCTTTCTGGTAATTTACATTTTTCGTATTGATTTTCTTCATCTTATGTCTACCTTTGAATCATTCATTTAGATAATAAGAGATCTAGTTGTTCCTGAATCACACAAGCTGCATTTGTTGGATTCAATATCTTAATTTTTATGCTTTTGTTCTTTTCTATTCTGAGCAAGTTCTCTTTTTTTATATTTGTAATGCATGTGTTTTTATTAAGGCTATGTCAGAATAACATGAATTCCATTGTGTTATCTGTTGCTGTTGTGTAGAACATGATATATTTTAATGTGGTGATTGATGACTATAGATCAAAATTCTCATGATTGTACCCCTGAGATTTGGGAAGGTGATGCTTCATATAGATTTTTAGGTCTTGCAACAAATATTCTGATATTTGTAGATTTTAGGTCTTAAAAAATTGCCTTTCAATTGAATTGTAGTATTTATTAGCGGTCATTTATTGAGATCTACCCTCTAATTTCACATAATTATAACAACCTTCTCAAAATTTTAAATTACCAGAATCTGCCCTCTAAGTTTACATTGCTAATATACATACAGGACTATTTTTGTATATGTATGTTAATCATGTAAACTTTGAAGGGGAGGTTTTGGTAATTTCAAAAGTTAGAGGTTTATGTCCCGGTAATTATGCAAAGTCAATGGGTAATTTTCATAATTATGCCTATTTATTGATCATGATGTTTACTTCTGAGGGTCCTCCATAATGTTTTATGCATTGTTATGGTCTTTGGTTTGATGTTTGATGGGTACTAAAGTTTTCCCTAGCCATCCACTTTCTAATGTTTCTTTTGTTGACTAATTTTTACTGCATGGCTTTTTTTTTAAAAGTTTAACCTAGGTTCCAAGCAAGTTCTTGTGTTTGATTCTTTTAAACATCATTTTTCCTCACGTCATTAGCTAATCCATTTTATTAAACTAATTTGCATCTTCCCTAATTCCAAGCCACCCTTCACATGGATTAGGATTATATCTGCTGTGGATTCTTGGGATTGACTTGATTCATGATTTGAGTGGGAAGACAGATTAAGCTATTCATATCAAACAGAGATTGGTTTATGATTGACCTGATATTTTGATATTGCCTTGTTTGGATTCCCAACCTTCACAAGACTAAGGCTTCGTTGGGGGGACTTATTTTCACCGGTCAAGCGGTCACGACCGCATGTACCGGACCTTAATTAAGGTCCGGTACATGCGGTCGTGACCGTTTGACCGGTGAAAATAAGTCCCCCCAAACGGAGCCTAAATATAATCTCAAAATCAATTAACTTCAGTGATATCCCGCTGCTGCGTGCACCGCTCACCCGCGCGAACTTCGCCGCACCTCCTGCCAGCCACCGACTCCTTCCTCATGTCTCCCGACCTTACCCTTTGAGAGGTTCCTTCCTCATAAATTTTCAACATTTTAATTGATTTTTTTTAATTTTATTTTTTTAAACAAAGAGATCCATTTATGCTTACAAAATTAACTCAAATATTTTAGTTGAATTTTATTTAAAATACGAGATTACTCGAGTGGGTATAAAATTTTTTATTTTTATTTTTTCCTTTTTTTGAAGATATTAAAACTCAAACTACATTTTAAAATTTCTTAAAATATATAGTTTTTGTTAATGAAAGAGTAGATCTAATTTAAAATTACTTTTTTTAAATATTTAGACAATTTACTGAAAAGATTGTAATGTGATTTTTTTGAACTTTAAATAAAAATAAATTTTTTAAAAGAAAATTTTGATTGTTTGATTCACGATAGGAGCGAATCAAACCTGCTCTGATACCAAACTGATGTAGGTCGAGCTGGCCAAATTGAGTTTTGGGCATGGATTCACACTCATCGTTATGAATTTCGAATAAAATTCGTTAATTCCAGTTTGCGGTTGAACTCTCAAGTGTTTTACGAGTCAATTCTTCTACAAGAACAATACAACCGCATGTAAATTCACGTTAATAATTTATGAATAACGACAATTAAAAACATCAAAACCTTAGAGGCAAGCTTAAAGATATTTAATTGGATGCATAAATTAAATGCTAATGAATTGAAACCAGAATATGTCATGGATATAACAGAGATGCGGTCTGTCCTGTGTCCGTAGGGGAAAGGAGAAAACAACCTCTGTGGGGTTAGCCGATCTCGAATGGGAAGCCGGAGTAGGGAAGCGAAATCGACGACAATAGGAGTACTCCAGGTCTTCAGAGTGGTATATTGAGTTCGATGACGACTGGTCGTTCGAGAGCCGATCGGGTTGAACAGCGCTGGTCGAGACCTGTCAACTGGAGTTTCGATCAAGGAGGGAGGCGATGAAACTGGACACGTGGATCGTTGTCTGGAACGTCGTTTGATTCGTTGACGCACTAAGAAGGAGGATCAACGGTGGCTCCAGGCGCAAGGGCAGCTTCCGACAAGGTAGATAAATGAAATCGAATTTATTTTTTTTTGATGTCACCCTAAACTGAGAAGTGATAAGGTGGTTTTTTACTTCATATCCAGGAGGCTGCTGGACATACACATTTTTTTCTAGATAATCATTTAGAAATGCGGACTTGACGTTCATCTGACAGGTCTTCCACTTATACTGAGCAGCTAATACGATAATCAGTCTGATAGTGTCTATCCGCGCCACTGGAGCAAAAACCTCGTCGTAGTCCACTCCTTGGACTTGTCGATAGCCTTTCGCGACGAGTCTTGCCTTGTGCTTCTCCACTTCTCCATCCTTATTCTTCTTCACTCTGTACACACATTTCACACCAATGAGCTTATGACCTGCAGGCAAAGTGACTAACTCTCAAGTCTCATTCTTCTTGATGGAAGCTATTTATTCATCCATCGTCTTCCTCCAAGTCTTCTCCTAAGCAGCTTCTTCATACGAGTATGGTTCGCAATCTGCTAAACGACAATACAAAGAAAAATTAGCAGAAATTGGCTCCGTATCCTCGTATATCTCCTCCAACCTTCTCATCCTAAGTTGAGTACATTCAGAGCTTCTCCTGCTAGAGCTTGCTCCATCAGAACTGCTTCTGTTGGTGCTTACTCCACTTGAGTAAGGAGTAGAAGCTCCCCCTGAGTCTCTGCTCGGTGGTGACGATGGTTCAGCTCCACCATCCTCAGCTTCAGCTTCATGACCACCTTCATCATCATCATCATAGAACATTCCTTTAACGCTTCTCTCCTTCTCATCCTAGCTCCAATATTTATCTTCTTCAAACAACACATCTCTAGAGATGATTGTCTTCTTCGTCACCGTGTTGTATAACTTGTAAGTTTTGCTCATCGAAGCATGACCTACAAATATACACTTCTCGCTCTTGTCATCAAGTTTCTTCCTCTTCTGATCAGGGATGTGAGCATAAGCTACACACCCAAACACTCTCAAGTGTTGCACACTTGGCTTCCATCCACTCCATGCCTCATATGGAGTCGTGAACTTCACACTCTTCGTTTGACATCTGTTCAGCAAGGACACAACACATTGTACTGCTTCAGCACAGAACATCTTCGGCAACTTCTTGCCCTTTATCATACTCGTTGTCATGTTCTGAATCGTCAAGTTCTTTCTCTCAGCAATTCCGTTCTGTTGAGGTGAGTATGTTTCTGTCAACTGATGAGCAATCCCATGCTCTTTGCAGAATGAATCAAACAATTTTGAGGTGTACTCCCCACCTCAATCAGTTCTGAGTACCTTCAGATACTGTCCGCTCTCCTTCTCAGTCATTACCTTGAACTGCTTGAACTTGTCAAGGGCCTCAGACTTCTCCTTCAAAAAGTAAACCCAACACTTCCGACTAAAGTCATCAGTGAAGGTGATGTAGTATTTGCTTCCGCCAACTGAGGCAGTCTCAAACGGACCAGCAATGTCCGAGTGAACCAGTTCAAGTTATCTTCTTGCTCTTCGAGACTTGCCACCTTCAAACGTCTGCCGCTTCTGCTTTCCATTCGTACAAGCTTCACAGATCTTCTGTGGTGGTAAGATTTTAGGCAAACCTTCCACCATCTTAGAATGTGATAGAAGCTTCAGATCACTGAAGCCTAAGTGACCCATCCTATGGTGCCACAACCAAACTTCTTCTTCCTCTTCAGTTCTTACTAGGCATGTCGTCTCCTTGGCATCCATCTTCAATATAAAGAGACGATTCTTCGTAATCTTTACTTTCAACAGCTCTTTTCCTTAATGGTTCTTCATAGCCAACAAACCATCCTTCAACTGAATGTAGTAGCCTTTCTCCACCAACTGTCCAAGACTTAAGATGTTACTCTTCAAGCCGGGAACACAGAACACATCATTGAGATACACCTTCTCACTATTTAGGGCGACCACTATCAACCATTTGCCTTCTACGGAGATCTTTGAAGCATCACCAAAACTAACCTCACCAACACTTGATTCGAGGTTAGTGAATATCTCCTTCTCACCAAACATGTGGTTGCTGGCTTCTGTATCCAAGTACCAGACTTCATTTCTTCCTCCTTCAGCTCCTCTGTAAGTTAAAAACATCATTGGATCATCACCAGTGTTTCTTGCTTCAGCATAGTGGTTGGTCTCCTCATTTTTACTCGGAAGTCTGCAGTCATAACTCATGTGCCTAAACCTGTTACAGTTGTAACATTGGACTTGGGCCATTCCACCACGGCCTCTGCCTCGGCCTCTTCCTCTTCCTTCTTGCTCTCTACTTTGAGGTTGCTATGCCTCTCTCTGGAAGTTCTGATGTCTTCCTCCTCTTCTTCCTCTGCCTCTACCTTGGTAGTCTCGACCTCTCTGGCCACCTCTTCCTAAACTCTCTCCAAAGTTCAGCTGAGTCTGAAGTGCTTTCTCTAAGCCACTTGACTCTTCATCTTATAGCATGCGATATTCATGAGCTTGCAGAGACCCTATAAGTTCATCGATAGACATTTGAGTGAGATCCTTTGACTATTCTATCGCCACCACGATATAGTTGAACTTATTCGACATAGATCGCAGAAGTTTCTCCATGAAACTCACATCATCAATCGTCTCTCTGTTGCGCTTCATCTCGTTTGCAAGCGTCCGTAAACGAGTCACATAGTCACCAACCTTTTCAGAGTTTTGCATCTTGGTAACTTCATACTCTGCTCGGAGAGATTGCAGCTTCACCTTCTTTGCTTTGTCAACTCCTTGCAAGGAGCGTTGCAAAGTCTCCCATGCCTCTTTAGAAGTTTTAGCATTCAAGATCTTCTCAAATGTTGCTTAATTAACCCCTTGATATTGTAAGAATAAAGCTTTTTTGTCTCTCTTTCTTGCTTCTCGTAGCGTCGTCCTCTGGGCGTTAGTCAACGCCGCCTCTGCTTCAACAGTTATCTCTTCATAACCATCCTTAACTATCTCCCAAAGCTCCTTTGATGCTCGCAACACTCCATCTGGATGCTCCAGTTCTCATTGTTCGTCTTCGTCAACTTGGGAACTTGACCCGACATAGCATTTACCATTTCCATTGCTTCGATCCTTTTTAACTCTTCTGAGTTACTATCAAGGTTCGCAACCTGGCTCTGATACCATTGTTGGAAGCAAAATAAATGGACACGAAAACAATTTACAGAAGAGAAACTTTTGTTTATATTAATGAAACAGCTTGCTATTACAACATCAAATTTACAACTCAAAACACCTCACTACAAACACTCCACCCAAGAGATCAGAAACAGTCCAATACAAGAAAAAACCGCCTCATCACTTCTCAGTTCGCAATATTATTTCTGTCCGCTTG
This sequence comes from Platanthera guangdongensis, assembly GCA_039583875.1. Taxonomy (NCBI): domain Eukaryota; kingdom Viridiplantae; phylum Streptophyta; class Magnoliopsida; order Asparagales; family Orchidaceae; genus Platanthera; species Platanthera guangdongensis. The sequence goes on along the minus strand of CM077154.1, from coordinate 123,748,358 downwards.
AGCTTCGCATACAATTTGCGAACTGATTTCCTCTATTCGCAAGTTCTCGCCGCAAACAGTTTTATCGCTGCTGCTTTCTTCATGTGCGCTATATTTTTCTGTTCCCAGAAAAATACGTGGACACCTTTGCATGAAGAGCTCGCCAATCGGAGACCGCCCCTTATCTTCTAGTGCGCTGCTGCACAACCTTTCCAGACTTCCGTTGACTAAGATTGCAAACAATAAGTACCTATTTATAGGTATTACTCTCCAGTACAAATCAGCCATGTGTCCCACCATTCACGCCACTAATAACACCTTACCGGTTTCACACCCCTTCATGAAGTGGCGCCACTTTTACATTAATAACTCCACCTAATTTGCAAATAATATAATATATATAGATTATATTATTTACTAAGTCATTTATTCCTTTGACTTTGGTCAAACTTTATTATATATAAAATCTAGCTCTACTCATCTTCTCTAAATACATGCCATCTCCTCTGTTGCTACATCCTCCGGCAAACCATCCAGCCAAAATCTCAATGAACGGTTCGCCACTTCCAACATCTAGCATCTTTCCATCTGCTCCACTCCGTTGTTTTGTGGACCTCTCGACTTCTCACTGACCGGCCGAATCTGCTTTGGGACGACTTCAAGCGGCTATGCAACTTGCGTTTCAGACCTCCAATCCGCAGCAAATCCCTCGACAAACTCACATCTCCATAACAAACGGGGTCTATGGACGAGTACCTGGAACAATTTCAGCTTCTCTTGGCGCATGCCCCCTTGCCTCAGATATGCAGGAGGACATTTTCACAGCTGGACTTCGCGACCTCCTGTGACTGGATGCCGAGTTTGAGACCCCTCCAGACTTAATGACTGCTATGAGTCTGGCCCGGCTCTATGATTGTCGCCTCCAACTAGCACAAGAGGCCTACCCCCCTGTCACCAACATCGTTCAACAAGGTCGTATCGAGGGTCCTCCAGCCCCACCGGTCCTCCGATTATCTCGTGCTGAGATGCTGCAATGACTTGCCTATGAATTATGTTTTAATTGCGACGAGCAGTACACTAGCAGCCACAGGTGCAACCGGCTTTTCTACCTGCACGTCGATGACTCTAACGACGAGGGCACCAGATAAAGCTTGAGGATCTTTTTGGAGGAAGGGTTAGATGTTACGGGTTGCACGCCACGTATCTAGTTATGATTATCTCTAGTAAGTTTATGTTATAATTATGTAGGGAGGCCTCAAGCACCAGACTTAGTTATTAGGTGTTATTATTATCTTGTCTTGTTATAGTTGTAAGCCTATATAAAGGCATTTGCAGTATTGTATCAAACAAGCAGTGAGAAAGTTCTAGTTGCCATCTTGTATGTGAGATCTTGGTAGCTCTCTCCTTGAACGAGCAAGCCCCGCTTAGGCAGCCGCGGTCACGGCTCCATAGTATCTCCGCCATCGCCATCTCCACCCCCGACCACCTCCGAGCTAGGCATATAACACCTTTTTTTGTTCTAACTACATGAAATTACCATACCTTTTATTCAAGGTCTAATGAGACTCTCATCAAATGGTCAAATCAATGAACCGAAAATAAAGACTATGCTCAAGAAAGAAATATATCAAATGAAATAACTAAATGCATAGTGAAAGAAACTATGATGTGTCACAGGATGAATCACGTGTAAGAACAATCTGAGGAGTGGATGAGATGTCTAAAGAATTATTCATGGGCAAGGAAGGTGTACCCGGTAGAAGGAATCAAACAATAAAAGTATAATGAAGAAGCATCACACTCTACGGTCCACTCTTAGATAGATCCCCCGGAGAGGACACCATAGGATGCAACCATGATGTCTCCGCTAGCTGTCATGGAGGGCAAAATGGCTGAGACCAACGACTGCGTGTTGGACGGACGAAAAGAAGCCGGTTGTGGGTGCGACTGTAACCCTGGAATAGTGTTGTTTCGGTGGAGCGACGAGGAGCTGGACCTACAAGAGAAACTACCCTGGACTGGTGTTGCTGCGACGAGAGGAGAAATTTGTGCTGATGCGGTGGAGTGATGGGGAGCTGGACCTAAAAGAGAAGTTGTCCTTGACTAGTGCTGCTGCGACGAGCAGAGAAGGCACACAAAAGAGAAGCACTAATGCGGCTACGCCCGTGCTTGATGCTCTCGGGCGGCCTTCGACTGCAACAGGAGGGCTTCGCCCGCCTGTGCACGGGCGGGCTTCGACCGCATAGAAGCGGGCTTCGCCCGTTTCCACGCAATCCACTATCTTGGCGCCACACCCACCACTCGCGGCCCCTCGAAGCAAAATTATTCTGATTCGGACTCCGGGAGCCGCGAGTGGCGGGTGCGGCGCCGAGATGGTGGATTGCATGGAAACGGGCGAAGCCCGCTTCGATGCGGCCGAAAACCACCCGAACCATCAAGCACGGGCGAAGCCCGTGCGCAGGAGGGCGAAGCCCGCCCGAGAGCATTGAGCACGTGCGTAGCCCGTGCGAAGATGCTTATATATATAATATTGTTTTTGTAAGTTATTTTTACTGTTAAACTATATATATAAATATATTGTATATATATAGATGCATCGAGCACGGGCGTAGCCTGTGTGAATCGAAATAATTTTTCTTCTGGGGGCCGCGAGTAGCGGGTGCGGCGCCGAGATGGTGGATTGCAGGGGAGCGGGCGAAACCCGCTTCTATGCGGTCGAAAACCACCCGAAGCATCAAGCACGGGTGAAGCCCGTGCGCAAGCTGGCGAAGCCCGCCTGTTGCAGCCGAAGGCCGCTCGAGAGCATCGAGCACGGGCGTAGCCCGTGCGAAGATGCTCGTATATTAAATAAAGTTCTTTAGTTAGTTCTACAGTAATCTGTAAATCAGCCACATAATTATATATAAAGTTCGCACGGGCTACGCTCATGCTCGATGCTCTCGGGAGGCCTTCGGCCGCAACAGGAGGGCTTCGCCCGCCTGCGCACGGGCGGTCTTCGGCCGCATAGAAGCGGGCTTCGCCCGCTTCCACGCAATCCACCATCTCGGCGCCGCACCCGCCACTCGCGACCCCCCGCACCCGCCACGCAATCAGAATAATTTTGCTTCGGGGGGCCGCGAGTGGATGGTACAGCGGCGAGATGGTGGATTGCGTGGAAGCGGGCGAAACCCGCTTCTATGCGGCCGAAGACCGCCTGTTGCGGCCGAAGACCGCCTGTTGCGGCCGAAGGCCGCCCGAGAGCATCGAGCACCGGCGTAGCCCGTGCGAAGATGCTCGTATATATAATATTGTTTTTGTAAGTTATTTTACTGTTAAACTATATATATATAGAGAGAGATATTTGTAATTTTAAATTGTTCTTGTAATTTTGAATTGCCAAACTATATATATATATATATATATATATATATATATATATATATATATATATATATATATATATATATATATATATATATATATCTTTATCATATAATACAATATGCATATCTCAATCACACCATAGATCTCATCTAGACCGTCCGATTTCGAGGAACTCAAATCTAACCGTTCAATTCATATATGACGGTCTGCAATTAAACAATGCCAAGAAAAAGGCACTGTTCATTCATGCTGTTACCCCGATAACCCCCCGCTTGCGAAGCCCGTCCCGCACCCCTCACTGTCGCCGGCGGCGGAGCCGCCGGCGGCCTGCCCGGCTCCCACCGGCGGGTTCGCCGGCCTCCGGCGAACCCGCCGGGGGTCGTCCCGCGGCGAGCGGGCAGGGCCACCGCCGGCGGTGGCCCTGCCCGCTCGCCGCGGGACGACCCCCGGCGGGTTCGCCGGAGGCCGGCGAACCCGCCGTTGGGCGCCGGGCAGGCCGCCGGCGGCTCCGCCGCCGGCGACAGTGAGGGGTGCGGGACGGGCTTCCGCAGATCGATCCGTTTTTTCTTTTTTTTAATATTTAATAATTAATAAATATATATAATTAATAATTAAATGATTTTTTAAAAATTATATAAAGATTTATTTTAAAATTATTTTAAATGTTCGCCGGGGGCGGGCGAAGCCCGCCGGGGGGCGGGCGAAGCCCGCTTGATTGCGGAGCGACGCATCGAGAACGGGCGAACGCCCGGCGGGGGGCGGGCGAAGCCCGCCGGGAGGTCAAGCGGGCGAAGCCCGCAGCGACGCATCGAGAACGGGCGGAGCCCGTTCGAAGATGCTATTGTATATATATATATATATATATATATATATATATAAAATATGTGACCGATTTACACACTGTAGCAGATGGAAAGAACTTTATTTAATATAGACACACACACACACATACATACATATACATACAGACGAGTGACAGTGCACGGGAGGCACCCCGTGTCCCGCGCGACAGTTTAGTCCGCCCCTGGCGAACTTCGCCCGCACGCCCGCCCCCAGCTCTTCACACACACACACAAGTGACAGTGCACGGGGGGCATCCCGTGCCCCGCGCGACAGTGAAGTCCGCCCTTGGCGGGCTTCGCCCGCATAAATATAAGAGTCAGTTCTTATAAATATAATTTTTTTTTATGATGACATCATTTTAATGTTAATCAAGAGTTTAATTAATTAATCAGGAATTTTTTTAATGTTTTTATTTGAAATTATTTTATATTATTATTTTGTTTAATTATTCTTTAATTAATTCCGTTTTATTAATTTCGCCCGTATTTAATTAATTGCCCGAACTATATGGTTTAATTAATTTCATTAATTAAATAGTTAATAAAGTATAATAAAAAAATTAATGAGTAAAATAAAAAACGGACGGTCAAGATTGATTTGAAAGGTCTCAGATGTTACACCGTGCAATCGCAACCATCAACGATACTTATTTATACATATATATATATATATATATATATTTATTTATTTATATATGCGGCATGTGACATCAGGTGCGACACAAAATATCATAATTCAACATTTCTACGCCAATAGTTTCTCATGAGGAAACCTAAATATAAGCGCCCTAGCTATCTTTTTAGAATGTGGGTTATCTATAGATAAATTATCTAGTATTTAACCTGTTAGAATGTATAATATTTGGCACCAACAATATCTGCTACTAGGGATTATTATAGTGTGCTCAATTGCTCATTTCGTAGAAAATTGATAATTATATTTTCACACATTTTATGTGTAACAAATCATATATTACTAAAAAGCTTTTTGAGAAGATTTATCTAGCTTATAATCACTTAAGCTACCAAATACCCTTCTAGAGATAATCATGACTACCTTCTTGTTGGCTCATGCTATCCTTTGTATCATTATTCCAATTTCAATTACAAATTGATATTTTATAGATAATTACATATATGCCCTTGGGTGGACCCCACCACCCAAAAGAGTCACAGAATTTCATTGGGATTCCAAAGTTAAAAGTTTCTTTATTATAATGAATGTTTTCAGTTTTCTTAGCTATAGTGCCTAGAATATTGATTGTTGACTTGCTGTGCCTTAAAAGTTAGTAAAGTTCTAATAGCAGTAGCTCACTCTATCTGTTGAAGTTTGGTATTCTTTGCTACATCTCCTTGTATTTGTAGGGTTGATGAGTGGTCCCTTACAGTAAGGGATCTTTATTATCATATCTTTCTCCTGAGAAGTGGGCCAAATAGGATTGATGTGGACGCAAGAGATGTGCACTATGGGTATATCTTAAATGAAAGTTTCCTACAATTAGATAAATTAGAGCCTTATCATACCTATAATTTAACATTTTTTTATTGAAACACTTTGGTCACCTTCTTTGACTTCTTTCCTGATCTTCCTTCCTGGTGTTGAGTGGGGTTTCCATCCTAACGTGAGAGGGCCTTGGGAGTCGAGTTCCATTAATTTTGTTAGAACCCGCCAACCCATTAGTTCATCTCAAAACCCAGGTGTTGAGATGAAGGGTGGCGGGGTACATGAACACAAAGTGGAGAAGTCTGCAGGCGATGTGGGACTAACCCCAACCACAGGACCGCGGGGATATTCCGCCACACAAGGGGGCCCACCGGGGTCAACACCCAGACCTGGAACGCGATGGGGAAAGCCCAAACATGCGGTCCCACACACACGTGTCCTGCTGGCAAATATAGTCTCAACACACCCCCGCAGCAGGACAACCTGGCTCTGATACCAAGTTAGAACCCGCCAACCCATTAGTTCATCTCAAAACCCAGGTGTTGAGATGAAGGGTGGCGGGGTACATGAACACAAAGTGGAGAAGTCTGCAGGCGATGTGGGATTAACCCCAACCACATGACCGCGGGGATATTCCGCCACACAATGGGGCCCACCGGGGTCAACACCCAGACCTTGAACGCGATGGGGAAAGCCCAAACATGCGGTCCCACACACACGTGTCATGCTGGCTAATATAATCTCAACAAATTTGAATTTGATTCTGTTGAAGCATTTAGGGTAGCCTAAATTTGGAGGAGATTTGTTTATCCACCATCGAATTAAGATCAACAGCCTTTGATTTGTTTCAGGTGTTGTTTGTAAGACTCGCATAAAATAAAATAAAATTATATATATATATATATATATATATATATCCGTACACAGGGTACCCCAGTTTGTGGTTTGTGGCGGCAATAGTACTCTGCCGTCGCTTAAGTAAATGACGAGTACATTTGCTGTCGAACGATACATGTAGGGAGACTCTGTGCACCGCTAGTACATACATCTGCATCATACATATATATATGTATGCATATATGTGTATATATACATGCATGCATATGTGTATGCAGATGTGTGTATATGCATGTATTCATATATGGGTATAGATACATGTATGCATGTATATGTATATATACACATATGCATGTATCTGTATATATACATGTATGCATATATGTGTAATACATGAAGATATGTCTTACGTTTATGAAGTGCTGAACCTGCCCATAAACTAACAAGTATCCGGCATTGTTTTAATGAGGTTGCTATTGTGTCAAGTCAAAAGTGAGAGCCGGCTATTATGTCAAGTCAAAAGTGAGAGCCGCGGAGTTTTGTTTTTGCTATTTTTAGTGAACAGCGGAAGCAATTTGAAAAATCTTTCTGTGAATCTAAGTTCCATCTTTGTCAGCTTTTGTGGCCTTCTCATTGGAGGAAGGGAGATGTCATTTATCTGTGTGGTGTGGAAATAGAAAGACTACACAGTGAAGCGGAGGATCGCCGAAAAAATTGCAAAGTTGTTTGAGAAGTCATTTTTGAAGATAATTGTGTCCATTCATCCCCTTATTCTTCGTCTTTAATTTTGTATCTCTTAAATTCATCTTCGCATCCATTCTGACGTAGTTGTGTTGATCTGATAGTTGATCTGCGGGAAAACCACCCTAAAACGTGATTATTGATTGATTTGCTACTGGAGGTTCTCAGAGGACCCTCGTTTTTCCCCCAATTTGTATTTACTCGTGAAGTTTCTATCTCCTATGTTTGTTTGCATTTCTTTTGTCCAGCATTTCTCTTTTATAGTCACCTCAGTTGAATCCTTATAGGTTTGTTTAGTCTGGGTTAACTTAAATCCCCAATAAAGTGGTGGTAGAGTCAGGCTGGCCATTTGAGACAGTGAAATAATCAAAATAGAGATGAAGTAAATGCCTCTATATGACAAGGTGGACAGATCCTACTCAGACAAATGTTGAAGTAAATGCCTCTGTATGTGATTTTCATGATGCACTAGTTGCTAATATATATAGGCCAAGGAGTCTTTAATTTGGATTGTGGTCTCTCCCCATGTATTAAAATATTAATTCTTGCCTATGATCTAGGAAACTTTGGCTTGTTGACCATAAGCCTTTGAGGATAACAGGAGTTGATGACATTCTGGTTGAATTTTCAAATAAGACTAGGTGAAAGCTTCATATGGTGAGGCTTACAATAAATTCAAGGAGGAATTTGATCTATGCTGCACATGGATAACATGAGTTGATGACATACTGGTTGAATTTTCAAATAAGATTGGGTGAAAGCTTCATTTGGTGAGGCATACAATAAGTTCAAGGAATTTCATCTGTGCTGCACAAGGGCACAGAAGAATACATTGCTACCTATGAAACTTGGAAGGTGATTAAAATTAAGGCGTTTTGGTGTGTGTGTGTGTGTGTGTTGCTTCAATCATAAACCATGGGAGCTATCGTGGACTCAAAATCTAACATAAACATAACCATGAGAACTATTTTGGACCTGAAATCTACCATAAACATAACCATGGGAGCTATTGTGGGCTCAAAATCTAACATAAACATGGGAGCTATTGTGGACTCGAAATCTAACATGAACATTACCATGAGAACTATTTTGGACTCTAAATCTACCATAAGCATAACCATGGGAGCTATTGTGGGCTCGAAATTTAACATAAACATTGGAGCTATTGTGGACTCAAAATCTAACATAAACATTACCATGGGAGCTATTGTGGACTCAAAATATAACATAAACATTACCATGGGAGCTATTGTGGACTCCAAATCTAACATAGAAATAACCATGGGAGCTATCGTGGACTCAAAATCTAGTATAAACATAACCATGAAGTTGAAATCAAGTCGTCTTATTTCTACTCTATTGTATTTTACCCATAATGGTAGTTTTGTCCTTTGTACTTTTTCTCCCTTCATATATGTGTGGGGAGCTCTCTTTTAATTACAATTAAGCATTTCCTATTTCTCTACTTGGTATCAGAGCCGGAAAAAAACCCGAACCCTAATCCTCCTCGCCTCGACGGAGCCGCCCGCCCCTTCTTCCTCGTCGCTCGGCCGCTCCCCCAATCCCTATTTGGTCGCCTCTGTCGCGCATGGCGACCAACGGCCCTCTCGCGGGCAGCGGTGCATGCTGAAGGAGCCGGTCGTCTCCTCATGAATCATCTCACATCCTCCGCTGCCTGCGCTCCCGTCCTCTGCTGCCCGACATCGCTGCTATTCGCGGTCGACATCGACATCCAGCCGCGTCTACCTGCTGCCGCTGCCGCTCTGCCGCACCTCCAGCCGCGTCTACCTGCTGCAGCTCCCGCATAGCACGGTCGACATCGACATCCAGCCTCGTCTACTTGCTGCTGCTCCCGCTCTGCTGCACCTCCAGCTGCGCTTCTCTGCTGCCCTTTGATTGTTCTCGGCGCAGCTTCTCTGCCGATGTCTTCTGATCGCTCTTGCTGTCTTACTCTCTCTTTGTGGGATTAGCTCGTTGCCCTTTCTCGATGGGCTGTTCCTTCGTCATGGATGATTCCTCGACAGCGGTTGATTCTACCTCCCCGGTGGTTATGGCTTCCCCGATGGGTGAACCTCAGCGGCCCTCTGGCCATGCTGGCTCCTTGAAAATTACCACGGTTCCACTGGATGGAACGAACTACCTCGAATGGTCTCGTGCAGCTCAACATGTTATCCGCAGTCACCAGTTGTTTGGCTACATTGATGGAACTAAGGTGGCACCATCTAGGGACGATGCTTCCTGGCCGCGATGGGATTCTGTAAATTCTCTGGTGGTATCCTGGCTTCTCCATTCTATGTCCCCCAAGGTATACCACAGTTATATGTTAATGGACTCAGCTTACGAGATTTGAACTCGTGCCCGGGAGACTTATTCTCAGATTGGAAACTCCACTCAAGTTTATGAGCTCACCCGCCATATGTTGGAGCTACGACAGGGATCTATGACTATGTCCACCTACTACTCCGAGTTCGAGCGCATATCTCAGGAGTTGGATTACTTTGACCAGTTCACTCCCGCCTGCACTACCGATGCAGTCCTGTTGCAGAAGCGTGACGAATGATTCCGCCTACATGTGTCCTTGATGGGTTTAGGAATGGAGCTAGATATGGTTCCCACCAATATTCTTCATCGGTCTCCTCTTCCATCTCTTCGTGAGGCCTTCAGTATGGTTCTTGGCGATGAAGATCGTCGTCGTTCTCTCAGCACTACGACTCCTCTTCCTGACCGTTCTGCCTTTACAAGTACTAGACGTGGTAGTTCCAGTCATACCAGCACGATTCCCACGTGCTCTCATTGTGGTCGCTGGGTCATTCTCGTGAAGTGTGCTTCAAGCTTCATCCTCACCTTGCTCCACCTGGATATGTCCGTGGCCGTGGACGTGGTCGTGACCCTGGACGTGGAGGATCCCACCCGACTGGTACCCGCTCTCATGATGCTGCTTATTCCACAGAGATGCAGGAGGCCCATCATAGCCAGCCCCTAGATCACATCACTACATCAGAATTGGATGCTCTACGACGCCTGCTTCACTCTCAGTCTGATCCGACTCCCAGTGGTACTTCTTCGTTGTTTGCTACTGCTGCGATGCCCAGTGCCCATGCCGCTATGCCTCCCCCGTCTGAGTGGATCATTGACTCCAGAGCCACTGATCATATGACCAGGTCTTCTACAGATTTTTCCTCCTACACTCCCTTGTCTGGTAAGAACAAGGTTGTCTCTACTAATGGTACATTGTCTCCTATTGTTGGCAAGGGGTTTTTTTCATGTTCCTCTTCTCTTCCTCTCTCTTCCGTCTTGCATGTCCCTTCCTTTCCCCGCAGTTTACTTTCTATTAGCAAACTTACTAAATCTCTTAACTGTTCTGTAACTTTTTTCTCTGATTCTTGTATCTTTCAGGAACTGGGTACGAAGCGGATACTTGGCAGTGGTAGGAATCGTGGTGGTCTGTACTACCTGGATACTACACCATCATCCCTTGCTCTTTCTTCTTCGGCTGCTACTGCTACTGACGCCCGCTGCTGACACTTGCGTCTTGGTCATCTGTCTCCTGTTATCTCCAGAAACTCTTTCCTGCTTTATCTCAGTTTATTCCTAGTTTAAAATGTGATGTATGTGTAATGTCTAAACATGTTCGTCATTCGACATCTCATGTATCTTCTCCTAGTAGTACACCTTTTGCTGTTATACATTCTGATGTTTGGGGACCTTCCCCAATTGTGTCTTTAACTGGCTATAGATGGTTTGTTACCTTTATTGATTGTTTTTCTCGTACTACGTGAGTTTATCGTTTGAAGAAGAAAGGAGAAGTTGCTTCTGTTTTTTAAACATTTCATAAGATAATACAAACATAGTTCAATGGCACAATTCGTGTTCTTCAAAGCGACAATGAGTGGAATATGATGATCGTGGTGCTTTTGGGGCCTATCTCTCGAACAATGACATCCTCCACCAAACCATGTGTGTCTATACTTCCACCCAAAATGGTGTGGCCGAACAGAAAAACAGGCATCTTCTTGATGCTGCCCGTTGTATCCTCACCTCCATGCACCTTCCGAAACCCACGGCCACTCATTTTATCGACCGCCTTCCTTCTCGGGTTCTCGAGTATGCTACCCCTCTCGCGCGCCTTTCTTCTACGACAGTTGTTCATACCTCTTCGCTTCCACCCCGCGTGTTTGGGTGCGTCTGTTTCGTTCATGTTCATCAGCCACTCCATGACAAGCTCGATCCTCGAGCTCTCCGGTGTGTTTTCCTGGGCTATTCTACCATCACCAAGGGGCATCGGTGTTATCACCCACCCTCTAGACATACTGTACCATGGATGTGACGTTTCGCGAAGATGAATCATATTACTTAGCTTCGACTCCTTCTCGTCAGGGGGAGGAAGATAATGATGTTAGTGGTGTTGTTCCTCTTCCTGTTATCCCCCCAGGCGTAGTAGCACTCCTACTTCCACTATGCCATCCACTACAGATATCTCTCCCACTTCCACTATGTCATACACTACAGATATCTCTCATATATCCTTCTCTCATCATCCATCTCTCATCACGCTGCTACCTCATGTTTATCATCGTCAAAAAATAGGTGAACAACCTATCATTGTTCCGCCGCTGCCAATGCTTGTAAGGCCCCTAGCCGATCCAACATGACAGCGTCACGGCTCCGCTCTAGGCGACGCTACCGGGCTGCAGCCCAAGCACCCCAACCCCTCTCCCTCCACGGGCGGGTTGTTGGTGGCCACAACCTCCCTTTGATGAGGTAAACTTGATAGTCAAGCCCGCACTACGGGGACTTCCCAGGAGGTCACCCATCCCAGTACTACTCCAGCTCGAGCACGCTTAACTATGGAGTTCTTTCAACTCTCATCACCAGTTGAGCGTTGAAAGAACTCCATAGTTAAGCGTGCTCGTGCTGGAGTAGTACTGGGATGGGTGACCTCCTGGGAAGTCCCCGTAGTGCGGGCTTGACTATCGAGTTTACCTCATCAAAGGGAGGTTGTGGCCACCAACAACCCGCCCGTGGAGGGAGAGGGGTTGGGGTGCTTGGGCTGCAGCCCGGTAGCGTCGCCTAGAGCGGAGCCGTGACGCTGTCATGTTGGATCGGCTAGGGGCCTTACAATAAAAAGTGCACTTTTATTGTAACGTACCTAGCCGATCCAACGTGACAGCGTCACGGCTCCGCTCTAGGCGACGCTACCGGGCTGCAGCCCATGCACCCCAACCCCTCTCCATCCACAGGCGGGTTGTTGGTGGCCACAACCTCCCTTTCATGAGGTAAACTCGATAGTCAAGCCCGCACCACGGGGACTTCCCAGGAGGTCACTCAATTGAGCTGCAGCTCAGTTGGTGATGAGAGTTGAAAGAACTCCATAGTAAGCGTGCTCGGGCTGGAGTAGTACTGGGATGGGTGACCTCCTGGGAAGTCCCCGTAGTGCGGGCTTGACTATCGAGTTTACCTCATCAAAGGGAGGCTGTGGCCACCAACAACCCGCTGTGGAGGGAGAGGGGTTGGGGTGCTTGGGCTGCAGCCCGGTAGCATCGCCTAGAGCGGAGCCGTGACATTGTCACGTTGGATCGGCTAGGGATGTTACACTAAAAAGTGCACTTTTTATTGTAACGTCCCTAGCCGATCCAACGTGACAGCGTCACGGCTCCGCTCTAGGCGACGCTACCGGGCTGCAGCCCAAGCACCCCAACCCCTCTCCCTCCACAGGCGGGTTGTTGGTGGCCACAGCCTCCCTTTCATGAGGTAAACTCGATAGTCAAGCCCGCACTACGGGGACTTCCCAGGAGGTCACCCATCCCAGTACTACTCCAGCCCGAGCACGCTTAACTATGGAGTTCTTTCAGCTCAGTTGAAAGAACTCCATAGTTAAGCGTGCTCGGGCTGGAGTAGTACTGGGATGGGTGACCTCCTGGGAAGTCCCCGTAGTGCGGGCTTGACTATCGAGTTTACCTCATGAAAGGGAGGTTGTGGCCACCAACAACCCGCCTGTGGGTGGAGAGGGGTTGGGGTGCTTGGGCTGCAGCCCGGTAGCGTCGCCTAGAGCGGAGCCGTGACGCTGTCACGTTGGATCGGCTAGGGACGTTACAATGCTGCCTTTGGACTCAGATCCTGATGTTGATTTACATGTTCCTATTGCTCAACTAAGAGGTAAGGCCCGGTGTACCGAACACCCCATTTCTAACCATGTTGCTTATAATCATCTCTCTAAGCCTCACCAGTCTTTTATATCCTATTTGTCCGAGATTTCTATTCCCAAGACATGACAGGAGGCACTTTGGCATTCCACTATGGGCTCAAGAAATGAAGGAAGAAATGTCCGCTTTAGAGAAGAATCACACATGGGATGTCACCCCTCTTCCTCCTGGCAAGAAACCCATTGTTTCAAGATCGGTCTTCTCTGTCAAGCAGAATCCAGATGGAAAAGTCGAGCGCTATAAAGCTCGGTTGGTTGCTCGTGGCTATACCCAGACTCAGGGGATTGATTATCAAGAGACCTTTGCACCGGTTGCAAAGATGGAATCTATTCATGTGATCATATCATGTGCTGTGATTTTAGACTGGGAGCTTCATCAACTGGACGTCAAAAATGCATTCTTGCACGGGGACCTCGAGGAAGAGGTGCACATGGTCTTTCCTCCAGGCTTTGTGAGTAAGGGACAAGAGAGCCTTGTTTGTCGCTTACGAAAGTCTTTGTATGGGCTGAAGCAGTCTCCGATGGCATGGTTCGGTAGATTCCACAAGGTCATGATCCAGTTTGGCTACAAGCAGGGACACTCTGATCATACCCTATTTGTCAGGAGGAATGAAAAGAAAATCGTTGTTCTGATTGTCTATGTTGATGATATTGTGATCACAGGAAATGACACAGATGAAATCTCCAAATTGAAGCTCATCTCTCAGCTGAGTTCGAAGTAAAAGACCTGGGAAGGCTACGCTATTTCCTAGGAATTCAAGTAACCCGTTCTGACAAAGGTATTTTTATCTCCCAACGCAAGTATGTGTTAGACCTGCTAACGGAGACCGGTCTGCTCGGTTGTGCCCCTGCAAACACTCCTATGGAGGAGAACCATAAGATTGATGAGGATAGCAATGATGATCGTACAAATCCCTCCAGTTATCAAAGATTGGTGGGAAAACTCTTATATCTCTCGCATACTCGCCCCGACATTACATATGCTGTTGGGATCCTGAGTAGATACATGCATGTTCCAAGAGTCAGACATCAGGAGGCAGCTTACTGTGTCCTCCGGTATTTGAAGAAGTCCCCGGGACGGGGGCTAATGTTCTCTAAGAACAATCACTTGCGGATCGATGTTTTCACTGACGCAGACTGGGCTGGATGCCACGATGACCGGAAATCTACAACATGCTATTGCATATTCATTGGAGGACACCTGGTCACTTGGCGTAGTAAGAAACAGAATGTTGTGGCCAGATCAAGTGCCGAGGCTGAGTACCAGGCAATGTCCCAAAGCCTCTGTGAAGGCCTGTGGTTGCGTACCCTACTGCATGATCTGGGGCTTCAGGAGGAAGCTCTCATATCCCTGTACTGCGATAACAAAGCTGCCATCAGCATCGCACACAATCCAGTTCAGCATGATAGGACTAAACACGTTGAAGTGGATCGTCATTTCATCAAAGACCATCTTGAAAAAGGAAACTTAGTCACACCCTTCGTTCACTCCAGAGATCAGTTGGCTGACATCTTCACCAAGAGTCTCGGTTCCGATGTCTTCACTGATGACACTCATAAGCTCGGAATGACGGATATCTACAGTTCGACTTGAGAGGGAGAGTTGAAATCAAGTCGTCTTATTTCTAGTCTATTGTATTTTACCCATAAGGGTAGTTTTGTCCTTTGTACTTTTTCTCCCTTCATATATGTGTGGGAAGCTCTCTTTCAATTACAATTAAGCATTTCCTATTTCTCTACTCATGGGAGCTATTGTGGACTCAAAATCTAACATAAACATAAGGTTTTGAATATTTGAACACTGGTAAAGAAAAATACAAGACCAGTTATGTTGTAGATGGTGGAGAACCTAAGACCAAGTAATTGAAGATTGTATACACTATTGTTTGGGAAACAGTTCTAGTGGGGTATCTCTTGGACGTTCACAGATTTTTATTCTCAAGTTCCAAACCTTACATGTTAGCTTGAAGAGATGAAAAAATAGGTTGAAAAAGAGATAAATGGCTTAAATAAAAAACTTAGTTTGATATGTATGAAGTTCAAAGGCTATATTATATGGAGTGAATCCACATGAACGAATATTAGAAAATGCACCAATTTGAAGAGCGAATAAGTTAGTGTGACACGATTATGCGGGAAGAGCGGCACACGCTAAAGTAATATGTGGATGAAAGTTGTTCATGATGAAATGTATGGTTCAAATTTAACATCAACGACAACACTAGACAAGGGCGAATGGAAAATGAAGACTCGCAAAGCAAACTTTATTGACGATGGTGTTGATTGATGATCAGTGATATATGTATGTGGGGACACATTCGAAATCATCACAGGAGATTATTGCAATATAATTTTGAATGAAATAGTTAATAACATGAAGATGCATGATTAATTGCTCACCCAGCTATGGTATTTCTCCACTCAAATGGCTATGAAGAATCCCCTCTACAACCGGTAATGACTAAGGCTGTGTTTGGCATGGCTTATCATGACTTATTTGCTCCCATGAGGTTGGACAAAAATGTCATTGTCATGCTGAAATCTTATGCCTCAAACTAGTTTCTTTTTTGTAACATTTGTGATATCAAACATATATTCTATGACAATAACGTATTTGTCCAACCTCACTGGAGCAAATAAGCTGCGATAAGCCGCTCCAAACACAGCCTAAGCATCACCCTATCAGTGGGCTGCAACTAGTTTAAGGCGCGGACTGTATATTGTATCCACTCAATCCGCCGGTTTTCATTGGGTTGATCTTACAACTTCTGTGACCCTGTGAGAAAAGCAATGCCGCTCCGGTCGCACCTGCCCACTTGGTCACCTAAGTTGTGAATCATTTCTATTCAGGCGCGGACTGTATGTTGTATCCGCTCAGTCCGACGGTTGTCTCACTAACTTATTCGCTCTTCAAATTGGTGCATTTTCTAATATTCGTTCATGTGGATTCACTCCATATAATATATGGAGTGAATCCACATGAACGAATATTAGAAAGACATGGTCTTTTCCTTGGCCTGGGATTTGCTGATTGTCTCCTGACAGAACATGACGCAATGTTACTAGTCTATGTGTTACCTCGTGTGGCGATACAGTGGCAATTGCATGACTTGAAGCAAAAACTGACAGAACAAGATGACTTGATGGGAGTAAGCTGGGAGCAGGAAGAAGAATTTAGATCAACTTCGATCTACGGTTACAATGCGTGACAATAGGAGGGGTGTGGGGTGACTTTGTCCCCGACACGGCAAGGCGCCAACAATGAGCAATATGGAATCAGAGCGCACTAAAGACTAGAGATAGAGCGGTGTTGGCGACATGGTTAATTGTTCAAAAAACCATTATATTGAGACCTCTTTGAGCTCGTGCTCGTGTGATCTTCTTTGGATGAATGATTCAGCAAAGTTTTTGGACCTAACCATCTTCATGACGGTGACAGTCATCAGTGTATTGTTCACAAACCGTCGTTCGTGAATGTCCGACCTCAACTAAGGAACTCCATCCATTTTATGTTTGAAATTATTATTTTTACTTGGTGGCGGTCATAACTGTTGTGTTCACATCAGACATATTTCATGATGGGGTCTTTTCGCCCTATTTCAATGGAGCAAAAAACCCGCGTCAAATGGATTACAGTTCGTAACCACTGAGTTCACTACGGACACTGCCGTGCCGAAGATACCTTAAATCTAATCAGGTTTTGTGATAAGGTTTGATGTAACTTAATGGGATGGACTTCATCTAATTAGTATTTGTGTCTGTGAATAACAAAAAAGAGGCAGTTGAGCCTAAGAGGATATTGAGATAAATATCTTGTATTTGTCCTCATTTATAATTATAGTGGAACCTTTGGTCTTCATACAACCAGTAAACATAGATATTACTAGTTTCCTACTGATTTAGGTTTCGTTTGGCGTGATGGGGCAGTTGTGAAGGCGGTGGTCATGAACTGTAGTTCATGAACGCCCGATCTCATCTAAAAAAATTCATGCATTTTATGCTCAAAACTAATTTATTTTTTTGATAGTGGTCATAACTCGGTGAGTATTATTGCTCCGGTGAGTTTGGACAAAAAATAAAACTAGATTTGAATGTAAAAGTGGATAAGTTTTCTTAGGTAAGATCGGGTGCTCACGAATGATAGTTCATAACCACCGCTTTCACGACCGCCGCCGCCGCCGCGTCAAACAGGGATCCGGATACTCTCCGGAAGGGATCCATTTGTGCATCTAATGGACAAGACTCCCCTCAAAAGAATCCAAGGGTGCAAAGTTTTTTGATTTAAAAAATATATAAAAGGACGTTGATTAGTGAACCTGTTGGATCCTCCCCTACAAATTTGGACCGCGAAATGATTCCTCTCCATTTCTGACTCTTCATTTCGTCAAAAATGGAGAGGATCCCATCTGTCAAACTGAGCCTTAGTTTTCTTGAAACTTCTAACCTCATTCTCATGGTTTCAGTTCGCTCCTATCGCGTAATATCACATTTTCCCCAACAATCCTTAATAAAATATAGGATGCTGCTATTAGCAAACTCACTTTCGTTTCTAGCAAATCAGAAAAAAAATAGATTCAGTCATTTTTTTGCATTTCTTTCACTTCCCAAAAATTATTACTAGCAAACCAATCTTGTTTTTTTTATTAATTTTTGTATTTTTGAATTTCGAGTCCCAAATATTTCTCATTTGAAAAAGTGATAAACATGAAAGATGTAGATCTCAACGATATTTACAAATTTCACGTTGACCAATTTTTGATTTGAAGCTGTTTAGACTTTCAATTTGGGCCTGAAAAAGGACACGCACAGAACGAATCGTCTGTACGGATTTTCGGCGTGACTTTTTACAGGGCCCAAATTGGAGGTCTAAATTGCTTCAAATCAAAAATTGTTCAACATGAAAGTTATAGATCTCGTCGAGATCTTCAACTTTCATGTTGAACACTTTTTATTTTGAAGCCTTTTAAGCCCCCTATTTGGCCTCCGAAAAAGGTCACGTCGATCACAGGTGTCCGTACATATGTTCGTCGTGACTTTTTTCAGGGGTCAAATCGGGGGTCTAAATTGCTTCAAATCAAAAAATGTTTAACATGAAAGTTGTAGATCTCGTGGAGTTCTACAACTTTCATGGTGAACACTTCTCATGAAAATGTACGTATAAAACACAGTTAAAAAAGCCGCGAAAACTTTTATATTGGTTTGTCAGTAACAAAATGATTTTCAAATAATCATTTTGAAAAATGAGGGTTTGCTAATAATAATGATTTGCTAGAAATCAAATTGAATTTGTTAGTAACAACACCCAAAATATAATACACCATTTATAATATACTAGGGCATATAAAGTCCAATTTAACAAAATAAGCAAACAAATGAAGGGACGTCAAAGCCCATTTAATTCATTTTAAACCATCCAACAAACCCAAAAAACTAAATGCAAAGTGAATAGACAGCCAAATTGCAAAGGTAAATGCTCATTTTAAGCTCCCCTTGGTGCGGCATTTTTGCTCCGGCATGTTTCGACAAAAAAAAAACATCGTCATGAACTGCATGTTTGACAAGACAATAGTTATGACTTCTGACTAAAGTCTTAGTATTCGAGGTTCGAAAATAAAATCAAATAAAATTCCTTAGGTGAGGCGGGATGTTCACAAACAACGGTTCATAATCACCGTGTTTATCACTGCGACGGTTCAACAATACAACCTATGGCCGTTTATTAGGATTTGCCGTGTAAATTTGTGTAAGTTTGTAAAATTATATATTTTGACGTTATAAAAATTTCTCCTATAAATTTATATTTTGTAATATGTATGAACAAAAATACATCTTAGAGAATATATATATTATAAAAACTTATGAATAGTAAATAAACCTCTAAAAGAAATAAAGAATGACTCAGGTCATCAAATGATTGAATCAAGATCAATTTTCTTATAAGTGAATGCTCCAGACGAGAAGTGTAAAAGAGGCAAAAAAAATTTGAGTCCGGGCCCCGGACGAAGATCATCATCGGGGGCCTGGGTGATCTCGACGGGTGTCCTTTTTTTTCTTATTTTGTGTCTTTTTGCTTGGGAAACATATATGTCACCTATTAAAATATACATGCATATTTATTACATATATAAGTAGTTGGAAAATTACATTTTTATTTCAAATATTAAAAAAGATATTTGAGATATTACAAGTTTATTTAAATTATAAGTTTATTTAAATTATATATATTAACTCAAATTATATTCATTTCATTCAAATGAAAAAAAATTCTGTATATTATTATAAGTTTTATTTAAGTTAATAAGTATTAAATGAATGAATATTCATTTCACTCAAATGAAAAAAAAATAATCTCAAATATAACAAGAAATAGGTGGAAGATTACATTTTTATCTTAGATATTATAGAGAATAGTTGAGGGATTATATTTTTATCTGAGTCATTATAAAAAATAGTTGAGAGATTACATTGTTATTTCGAATATTATAAAAAATAGCTGAGAGATTATATTTTTAATTCAAATAATATGAGAAAAAAATAAATATATGTTACAAAAATAAATAAATTTTGGATATTATATTACAAAAAATAATCTATACGAGTCCTTAAAATAAATAAATAAATATATATTATTATAACTTTTATTTAAATTATATGTATTAACATTAACTTAAAGAATACTCATTTCACTCAAATGAAAAAAAAATTTAATCTCAAATATTACAAAAAATAAATAAGAGATTACAATTTATCTGAGATATTACAGAATATATGTGAGAGATTATATTTGTATCTAGACATCGCATCAATTCATGATATCTTTATTCTATTTTTTTTGAAATATTATCCTAACTTTATTTATTTAAACAACTAACATAAAGGTTTACTAAAAAAGGAAGGAAAACTGAGGACACACGTCCAAATAACCCGAGGCCCGGACGATGATCTCCATCCGGGGGCCGAACCAAAAAATTGTGTAAAAGAGACAAAAAATTTCGAGCAATGTTAAAAGCACATCAAAATTCGCTATTAACACACCAATATTTACTCAAAAAAACACAAAAACTCTAGCCATGCTTGCCTTAAGCGCACACCGTCTTATTTCCTTCCGCTGGACCCCCCGCTTCCACCATTTCGCGATTTGAGCCGCACACCCCTCTTCCTCTGTCGCACCATGTCCCTCGTCGCCGCCTGGAGGAGATCGCCGACAAGTTTCGCCGGAAGAACGCCGCACCCAGGAGCGGACGCGTAGCTAGGTCATCCAGCCCCCTATTTCGTCGACCGCGAGCACGGGATGCGGAGCAACGGAGACGGGAGACGGCGTAGTAGCAACGATCGAGCATGTATTGGGCCATTTTAGGTCTTTTTCAGTGAACTGCTTATTAGTAGTAGTAGTAAATAGAGACCATCATAAGTTGCATTGTGAGTCATGTTAGCTCTTTACTAAGCATTCTTAATCATTTAGGCTTCATTTGTTTTAACGGTGGCGGGTCGATCCAGAGGGTGGAAACGGAGAGTTTGAACCGGAGGGGGGAGGTGGCTGCTCCAAACAAAGTTTTTTGGGGCGTTTCTCAAGGCGGGCGGGTGGAAACGGAGCAAACGCCGCCGGAGGTTCATTTGTTTGCCCTCCTTCCGGCGGCGTTTGCCCAAAACGGAGTTGCAAAACGCCCAAATAAATAAAGCCTTACTCTTTTTCATGAGTTTTCAATTTTCAGTTTTCAACGACATTCTACTTTTTTCTCACTTTAAAAATCTTTCACCTTTATGACTATCAGAATATCAGTTATTTGAGTTATTGGGCGCGTGCTTCATGCTTGTCAAGGGGAAGGGATGATTGCACTGCTTAGGCCATCGTCCAGTTATCGTGGTTCATTATTCATTTGAAATCATAGTTATTTTGGTGTGTAATAACAAATTTAATCAAGGGGAAGGGATGATTCCTCTCTTGTCAATTGCAATATTGGTGTGCAATAACGAATTTAATCATAGCTATTTTGGTGTCAATAAAAATTTTAAAATATGGTGTGACAATAACGTGTTGATGTGAAAATAAAATAATTGGGTGTGCTAATATAGTTTGGCTGTCAATAGCGAAAATGGATGTGCTTTTAACATTGCTCAAAATTTATGTGTGTAATGCATGGGGAGGATCATGGGGGAAATGTAAATTTCTCGTATGTTATTTTTACAAAATATAAGTTATGAAATATTGATCATGTATTTTTACGATCATTTTAATCACTCATATAACTATATTTTGAGGTGAAAATACAGCTTTAAAAATGTCATTTTTCAAACTATTTTACGACTGTAATTTATAACTAAAATCCAAATCATTTTAGATTTTTGAACAAAAAAAGGGCCCGCACAGATTTTCTATGTGTTACACACACAATTTTCTCGTAAAAGGGCCCACACAATTATTGCGCCCGGACAAACACACATATGAGATATCTTTGAGATGTCATTTTAGACATCTGAGATTTTCTTGTGGGCAACATATCTCAGATGTCGAAAATTACTCTATAGGTTGTGTGAATGGATTGAAAGAGCTTGGGGTATGAGTGAAATGCTAGACTTGGGAGATGTATGTCGTCGATACGATGCCGCCGATTTGGGGCCACATTTTGATGATTGTCGTCATTCATGCTCGATGACAACCGATCATTTCATTTGTTCACAAAATCTATTTCTATTTATCTGCCATATAAAAATATGTTGCACATATATTGGTGTTGAAACTCGGATACTGGTTCAACGGAGTTTGGACTAATAGTGAGTACCTTGCCTTATTTAAACCACTGTTGAAAACATGTGGCCAGAGAAAATTCTGAGCCTAGATTTGACCCTCACTGAAGAAGATTGGATTGCCTACACTTAGACTCGCGAGCTGCAACGAGATCCCGCCACACAACCAAAAGTTCTCTTCTTAACTTCCCCTTCCAAAATTAAAGATAGAGTTCGGTGTTGGAGCCGACGGTTCGAATTCCCTTAGTTTGATAATATCAACTTCATATTGTATTTGATTACATATTGTGTTTGGTAGTGTGCATGTTTACAAGTCCAAGAAATTCAAGGAGCCCTCCTCAGGATCCTACCGCCGAGCGGTTGTAGGTAACGCCGGGCGGTAGCCTGAATTAAATGGACAAAGCGCTCGGGAACCTACCGCGCTGCGCTAGTCCTACCGCCCGCGCTAGCTCGATGAATCACCTACCGTGTAGGCGCTAGCTTTCCATCGTGCCACGCTAGCCCATTCAACGCCCGTTGCCAAAGACGTTGAGAGCGTCAAGAGCGTTGAGACAGCGACGTCGAGACAGAACTACCGCAGGGCGGTAGCTTGGTACCGCGCCGCTGTAACTCACTCAACGCTCCACGCGTCGAGTGCGTTGAGACAGTTGGCCTAACGCGGAGCGCTACCTACCTACCGCGCCGCGCTTGTACTGGAAAAAAGAAAAAATATTCGTTTGGAATATTTTTCCAAATTTGGATGACAGCTATCAACATCAAGCGCGTGAACCTACCGCCGGGCACTAGCCTTACCGTCGACGATAGTCTATTTTCATAAAGTCGTATATAAAGGCCCCTCGTTTTCTATGTTCATACCTAAGAAGAAAAGATACAGAGATCTACGACTCCTATGGTTCAGCCGCCTCTCTTGTGGTCCGTTCCACCGTCTTCGTCGATGGAAAATAAGACTTCCTCCCTCCCGTTCGCGCACGAAGAACTCTGGCGAGCCTAGAACTACAATGCCTATGAAGAGTTGATCAGTTGCAAGCCCACGAAGATCTCTAGCACCGATCACGGATCGCTCAACGGAGGAGTCGTATTGAGGGAGATTTGAACTTTAATCTTTTTATATTCTTGCGTACTTTTTCTCTTCTTTGTATTGATTGTGGTGACATAAATCTACTGGGAAAGGTCGTCAGAATCCGGGATAAGATTCCGCGTGAAATAGTCTCGGGGAAGGGACGTTTAGATCAGGTGATCTAGCAGGCTGTAAGACCCTTCCTTGCGTGGAGGTGAAGAGCCGACTCGAAGACCTTTATTGGAGGGAAATGGTAAGAGTCAACCGGTCCGTGGAGTGGGTCGGTATAAAAAACAAAAAGTTTTTCTTCATTCACCGCCTCCGATCTCCGGCGTCACAGAGATCAAGTTTTTGTAATTGTTAAAACCAAATGTTGATTCATTCTTAATAAAGTTAACTTTTTGTTTCTATTTACTGTGTGTACTGCTGTGGTTGGTAGACTGTGTTGAACTGGAGAGGGCATAGATTTCCAAAGGAGAATCAGCCCAGAAAAACGAGTACAGAGACATACCCCATGCGCTAGCTATCTAGCGCCCCGCGGTAGCTTCCTGATCTAGTTTTTTTCTGGTGTGAAATATTTTGAATTTTAATAAACGCCGTTAAACCTTATTCACCCCCTATAAGGTTGGTCACTAGACCCAACAAGTGGTATCAGAGACAGGTTCTTTCAAAAAGTCTTAACAACCTGAAGTAAGATGGCCAACATGGTTCACGCATTTCTTGAGGGACAAGGTGTTAGTAGACCTCCACTGTTTATAGGGAGTGATTACAGCAACTGGAGAACGCGCATGAAAATTTTCTTAATGAGACAAAGCATGGACGTGTGGGCCATGATCGAAACGAAATACACTGCACCCACTATCACTGTAGGTGATCAAGTTGTGCAGAAACCGTGTGACAAATGGAATGATTCAGACAAGCTGAAATGTACTAACAACGCAAAGGCCATGAACTCTATTTCATGCGTTAGACAAAACTGAATTTAATAGTATTTGCAATTGTGAAACTGCGTTTGATATATGACGATTACTAGAGCTAACATATGAAGGTACTTCTCAGGTAAATGAGTCAAAGCTATTTCCACTAGAGTCCGAATATGAACAATTCCGGATGGAGATCGATGAAGAGGTGGATAACATGTACACATGCTTCACGAAGATCGTCAATGCCTCTAGATCTCTTGGAAAGACATTCTAAAATGGATACTTGGTGCGAAAAATCTTGTGATTTCTACCTCCGCGGTTCAACCCAAAAGTGACTGTCATTGCTGAGTCACATGATATCAACACCTTGGAGATTAAAAGTCTTATTGGGAATCTGAAGACCCAAGAACTAGAGCTGAAGATACAAAGTGAAGAATATTTTAAGGAGCCAAAGAAGAAAGCTCTAGCACTAAAAACAGAAGAATCTGATGATGATGAAGGTGAAGAAAGCCTATATGTTCGGGAGTTTAGAAGATTCCTGAGGGATCCCAAGAGTCAAGAGAAGTACAAAAGTTTTCTAAAGAAAGGTGCAGTAGAGAAGAGGAGATGGACCAGATCGTCAAAGGGATCCGAGAGTGATAAAGAAAAACTCATCCCTAAGTGCTTCCACTGTAATAAGTCTGGGCACATAAAGAGAGATTGTTCAAAACTCCAAAGAGAAGGAAAGGATAGGCGAGGAAGAGACAAAGGAAGGAGGAAATTGCTCAAAACATTGACATGGGATGATGATATGCCTGACAAGTCGAGAACCTCCGGCTCACGCAGTGAAGATGAGGTGAATCTGTGTCTAATGGGGGAACATCACAATGACTCAGATGGCGAATCCAGTGTCCATAACGATACTGAGGTAACTCCTCCCACTTACTTAGAACTCCTTGAATTATATGAAACTCTTTGTGAAAAATTAGATGATGTGGCTATTAAGAATATCATCTTGCAAATTTGAAAATAAACAACTGAAAAAGGAGTTGAAATGTGTGAATAACGAATTAGTGAAATGTGTAAAAGAGAAGGTTGTGTGCCAAGAGTGCTCTCACTCCTCGAGCACAATAAAAGAAGAAGAGAACCTCTCCAAGACTTCCTCCAAAATTGACACTCTCACTAAGGAGAGGAAAGACTTGGAATGGAAGCTTCAAATTTCTCATATCCACATTGAGGATGGTAAGAGCAATTCGAAAACCGGTGTGTGATGCTGGTAATAGAAAATACCGCGTTAAAGGCGATGATCCATGACCTAAACCTTGCCATCCAAAAGTTTTGAATAGGCCAAAAATCTTTGAATATGCTACTGGGTTATCAGTGTCAAGGATCTAGAAAATTCGGGCTGGGATACAAACATAGTGAGCTATCATCTGGCAGCATCTCTATTGTCGGCAATAGCTCGTTTCCAGCAAATCCAGCCAAATGGTTTATGAAACATAATGTGAATCATGTTAAATCTAACAACTCACATCCTTCGTCTAGCAGGAGCCCTAGTACCACACAAACAACAATATCCATTGCCTATGTGAAGTGTGACAAATGTCATAAGTTTGGTCACACCTCGGGCTCTTGCTTGAAGGGAGGCTTAAATAAAATAATACAAGTCTGGATGCCGAAGTTGACTACCTACACTGTGGGTGGAACAACTTGGGTAATCAAATCTTTACCCTCATCCTCGTGTTGAGTGTGTTGGCGAGCTAAGGATAGGAAAATGTATGGTACTTGAAGACAAGTTCCTTAGCTTGGAGAAGAAGAACGAAGACATGATGATCTTTGGAGACAACTGCAGAGGACATAATCTTAATGTCGACAATATGGGTAACATACTATTTTCTATTTCACATCTTTATTTGTAGAAGTTTAAGAAAAAAAATTTAATTTCTATTAGTCAATGTTATATTAAGTGTTTGAATGTGCTGTTTTGAAACATCTACAAATACATAGTATAGACATTACATCGATCACCATGTTGCTCATTAAACATAGAAACCATAGTTCTATATATCTATCCTTAGGAACTAATGCATAGGTATGTCAATGGTCATTTAGCCATTGTTTGTGTCTCACTATAGCGGGGGCGTAGGTGTGTCGTCATTAGGATCGCTAACCTGTAATTCACATCTTGTCCTTAACCGGGGAGGGGTTTCAGTGGGTCCTTGTGTGACGCTGAGGGGGAAAGAATGTTAGTTTGAACGGGTTCTTGTGTGGGTATATGGGATTGACACCCCACCCTACGACACTTATGCAGCTCATCATGCCCATCCATCATTGAGTACGGGGCTAGAGTGATGACACATTGCTTGGGTCAAGTGTGTTTTGGAGCATTCTCATGGGTTCTCCATCATAGCACAAACGTTATTTCATGCCTCATAGTATTAAGTCTATGCATAATACTCTATCGTTCGATCCTACTTCTTTTGCATTTGTTTTTTGTTTGCTTGCCTGATTTGTTATTTATTTCATGTATTTTTTTGTCAAATCATTAAACAAAAATAAAAAAATATAAAACCAAAATTAATAAAAAAAAATAGTGGATTGCTCATTTTTAGGACACACATGGCTAGAACTTAGAGCATAATGCTTATGTACAATATTTGAGTTAGACCTGTTAATCCCTGTGAACATTGTCTACATTTGTCATGATGTGTCGAATCTAGAGGTGTTTAGTTACTGAGTGCAAGTAGATATGTTAGTGTTCGTCGAATATGCCTCTAGCTATGTGTGAGGATTTAGATAGCAGAATGACGTTACACTGTTCACACATCCCTAGACGGAGCACTCTTGTAGAAAGTATATGCTTACATGTTATAACTCGTGATATTGTGTCTACCACGCTAGAAATAACTTGAATAATCAATGTCACGATACATATGTGTTTTTATAAAGGATAGAACTTTGGGAAAAATCTATAGTGGTCAAGTCCTATGTATACAAGTTAAAGTGTATCTATCTATGTGGGTAGATCTCGATTGATTTGGGGTCCTTGCTATCCAAACTATAACAGTGATAGCCCAACGCGTCTAAATAAAAAAATGAATGCTATCAAGCCTTGAGTCAAGGATACCCGCCAAACACTACTCACTCCTCCTGATAAGTCTTTATGAGCATTGTGAGGATGAGCACCTTGGTCGAAAAATCATTTTGATCTTGTGCACAGACTAGTACCTTAAGCTTATGCCCCCTAGTTCTAGTCTTGATATCTCGTAGATAGCACCGGGATGTGATTTTTCACCTTATTTCTCTTGTGATAGCATTTTTACTTACTGAGATAAACATGTAATGAATGTGAATTCTACTTGATGTTTATCTTCTGATGCTACACATTCACACGTCATTGCTCAATCTAACGCTTACATGCATAAGAATTGGACTGACACGACACTGTATATTTATAGCACGCAAGTTCTAGCACACGATTTCTATTCATGACTTGTACAATGTTCCTCTGTATTAATCCTATAACTCTTGTAGCATTATACTATACATCGTTATGTGCCTAGTCTACTTGTGTTGTCCAATCTCTTGTAACTTTGAACGATTATTTCAAATTATTTATACGTACTGCATTCATCCGTGTGACCTCTATGCTTAATATTCTTTGATTTCATGCTTGGTCACCCCTATTGTTTTTCGCCTCTCGCTTCACCTTCTATAAATGTGCATTTTTTACTATCTTTCTCATGCTCATTATATATTGCATTTCATTTCTCTCGTGCATGTGTTGATTGTTTATGGTCTGGCCCATCCCCTTTCGATAATATTAGAGGGGGAGGATAGATGGTTCATGGGTAAGTGTAGACCTCATGGGTAAGTGTAGATCACATATAGGGGGAGCTTCGTTCACTGTGTGCACGTAGATAGGGGGAGCATGTAGAACACATATATAGGAGGAGTGCGTATGTAGGGGAGCTATATAGAACCTGAAACATGAGTTTTCAAGACTATCTCTCATATATATTCGCTATATCATGCACTTCATTATTATATCCCATGAACGAGACTTGATATTATCCAAATGTGGAGATTGTTGGAGCCGACGGTTCACATTTCCTTCGTTTGATAATATCAACTCTCGGGTTGTATTTAATTACAACTTGTGTTTGGCAGAGTGTGCAGGTTTACAGGTCCAAGAAATTCAAGGAGCCCTCCTCAGGATCCTACCACCGAGCAGTAGTAGTTAACGTCGGGCGGTAGCCTGAATTAAATGGACAAAGCGCTCGGGAACCTAACGCGATGCGCTAGTCCTACCGCCCGCACAAGCTCGATGAACAACCTACCGCACAGGCGCTAGCTTTCTACCGTGCCGCGCTAGCCCATTCAACAACCATTGTCAGAGTTGTTGAGAGAGTCGAGAGTGTTGAAACAGCAATGTCGAGAGCGTCGAGATAGATCTACCGCCAGGCTCTAGCTTGGTACCGTGCCGCGGTAACTCACTCAATGCTCCCAGCGTCGAGTGCGTTGAGACATCTGGCCTAATGCGGAGTGCTACCTACCTACCGCATCGCGCTAGCACTGGAAAAAGTAAATTATCTGTTTTGAATCTTTTTCCAACTTTGGACAGCTGTCAACATCAAGCGCGTGAACCTACCGCCGGGCGCTAGCCTTACCGCCGGCGGTAG
Organism: Platanthera guangdongensis; assembly: GCA_039583875.1. Classification (NCBI taxonomy): domain Eukaryota; kingdom Viridiplantae; phylum Streptophyta; class Magnoliopsida; order Asparagales; family Orchidaceae; genus Platanthera; species Platanthera guangdongensis. Next base: position 123,719,564 of record CM077154.1, on the reverse strand, counting down.
CCTATTTTCACAAAGTCGTATATAAAGACACCTCGTTTTCTGTGTTCATACCTAAGACGAAAAGAGACAGAGATCTACGACTCCTAGGGTTAGGCCGCCTCTCTTGTGGTCCGTTCCACTGTCTCCGTCGAAGGAAAAGAAGACTTCCTCCCTCCCATTCGTGCACAAAGAACTCCGGCGAGCCTAGAACTACAAAGCCTACGAAGATTTGATCGGTTGCAAGCCCACGAAGATCTCTAGCACCGATTACGGATCGCTCAACGGAGGAGTCGTATTGAGGGAGATTTGAACTTTAATTTTTTTATATTATTGTGTACTTTTTCTCTTCTTTGTATTGATTGTGGTGAAGGAAATTGAACGGAAAAGGTCGTCGGAATCCGGGGATGAATTCCGCGCGAAATCGTCCCGAGGAAGGGACGTCTAGATCGAGTAATCTAGCTGGGCTCTAAGACCCTTCCTTGCGTGGAGGTGAAGAGCCAGATCGAAGACCTTTCTTGGAGGGAAAGGGTGAGAGCCAACCGGTCAGTGGAGCGGGTCAGTATAAAAATAAAAAGTTTTTCTTCATTCACCGCCTCTGACGGCATCACGAAGATCAAGTTTTTGTAATTGTTAAAACCAACTGTTGATTCATTCTTAATAAAGTTAATTTTCTATTTTTGTTTACTGTGTGTACTGCTGTGGTTGGTAGACTCTGTTGAACTGAAGTGGGCATAGATCTCCAAAGGAGAATCAGCCCAGGAAAACAAGTACAGAGACATACCGCCACGCGCTAGCTATAGAGTGCCCTGCGGTAGCTTCCTGATCAAGATTTTTTTCCTGGTGTGAAATATTTCGAATTTTAATAAACGTCGTTAAACCTTATTCACCCATCTCTAAGGTTGGCCACTAGATCCAACACTCGATACCTCAGACGTCATAAAAAGAAACTCGAAATTGGTGAGCTCGAGGAGGGTGAGTCTGCCTCTTTCGAGGTGTTAATGTGTCTTAGTTATAGGCAAAACATCTTGAGGTTAAGAGGGTCTTCATTGGCCCACGGATAACTACCTCTTGTTGGGGTCCTACAACTAAAGAACCACAAATCAGATCAGGTTTGGGGGTGTGTTGCTGCCATTCTTGTCATGGTGTCGCCTAGGAGGCGCCTAGACATCGCCTAAGCCTCCAATTGTGTACAAGGCGTTGGGCGCCTTGATTTTTTTTTTAAAAAAAAGGGGAATAGACTGCGGTTTTTATAAAAACTGCAATCTATTATAGAATAGATTGCGGATAGAATAGATTGCAGTTGTTTAAAACTACGGTCTATTTTATCCTAAACCCTAAAATAGAATGCAGTTTTTATAAAAACCGCAGTCTATTCTATGGTTCAGAGGGTAGAATAGACTGTGTGGTGGAGACCAGCCTCAGGTCAGGTCGTCGCAAAAGTGTCCAACGTCGCACCCGACCGGACTTCTATCGGCCCTGAGTCGTGCACATTTTTATTTGTGTCACTTTGGCAATTTTGTAATTTTGCCATTGTTTTTTTACGCCCGTGCTCGATGTGTGAAATGCTCCGGCCGTTCCGCCGCCCTAGCATTTCACCATCTCATTTCGGGGCCAATTTTCTGAAAACAAACGGCCTGGGACACGGGCGTGTCCCAGATCCGACACGGCCCACACGGGCGTGTCGAGGGCGTGTCGATGTTGTGTTGAACTTGGTGTCCATTTTCGCTCGAATGAGAGGGGGCACACGGCCCAACGGCCGTGTCGAAGGTGGTCAACATGAAAGTTGTTCGTCTCAGTCGGGGCGTGTTTGCGAGATCTACAACTTTCAGGCCGTGTGCCAGGCCGTTGATCACGGGTTGTTTTCGATTATTTTCTTGAGACGGCCTCAGACACGGCGTGTCTGAGGCTCGGGGACACGCACGTGACGAGCCCACGGCCGTGTACTGGCTGGAAGTCGGTTGTCTGCCGCTCTTGCCCGTGTACGGCCCGCACCTAATGCTGTCCCCGCATCTTTATTAGGCCTAGTCTACCAGCTGCTGTATTGCGGAGCATATATATATTTATATCATGGCGCCGAAGCGATCTTCACATCTCCTTCACACAGTCCTTTCACATGTGTTTGGAACACATTTGCACACACGGAAATATAGAGTACGGCATAGACATGCAGCCCACACGGTACACATGGGTAAACACATTTCATATGAGGAGGCTTTGGCAAAGCTCCTGCTTATATATATATATATATATATATCTATATCGATGGCAATATATATATATATATATAGACATAGCTTATACCCGGCGTGCTACACCACATGTTGTGGGTCGACCTACTCTGGTTGTTGGATGCTGTGAGGGTGTACCTCTGTGTGGTTTGGGCGGGATGTATACGACTAGGGCGGTCAACCAACAAGTTAAAACCTCGAATCGGCGGTGTATATATGCTCTCTGTGGATTCCAGCACCCTTGATGATAGATGCCTGTATACAGGGAAGCACGGGTAGGGGGTAGGGCGTTATAATTCGCCAAATACCCGTGCTCGATGCTGCCTAAGTGGAATGGCCTGCCTTCCGCCGCTATAGGCCCTTGAAGGCCAGAAGCTGTGTTAACCCCTCTTCCATAAGGCATTTCACCATCTCATTCAAGTAAAAATCTCTAGAATGGAATGAGTTAAGGATCATAGATTTTGATTTCCACCGATTCCTTCGCTTGTCGTTGGTCGTTATACATGCTCACAACAAGGAATACTTCAAATGCAAAGAAAAATTCTGAAAGTAAAAGACTTTTCAATAGTTTTTTTTAGACTATTTGGAGCACGTTGAAACATCTTCCCTCTTTGCTCTTCGGTCTCAATCACTATTGTTTTGTGGGAAGCCACAAAATCTTTAAACTCGAGACAACTCAAATTCTCTAACAACTATCCATCTTCATCGCCATTTGAAATGAGGAAGCAAAAAAATTTCATTCCAGGTTACTAAAAAAGAAATCAGAAATAAAACTATATTACAGGACACAAAATAAATTCAAAAACAAATTTTTTAAATCAAACATTCAACAACCAACCAACTAATCACATGCATATATGATATCCCTATTTATACAGGTTCGGAACAAAAAAATTAAGCAGCGATTTCTAAAAAAAGTGATCATGAACTTCATGATGGTAGAACTGCCGGCGCTTGTATGGAGGAAACCCGTGGCCAGAAGACTTAGGCAGTTGCGGGTGCGTCGTGGGGTTGAGATCCACAGGGCTCAACGTGATCTCCGAAGATCGTGCAGTCATAAATGAACGACTGGTTGTTTTTTCGTGCTTGGCAGGGTAGAAGAGCTGACCCAATCAACTCTTTTATTCACATCCCCTTTTTTAACCTTTACGAGGGAAGACAGCAAGGCAGGATATCTCTCATCTCCGCCTTCTCCGTCTCCTACGCTATGCTGACGCTTAAGTTTTTGACACGCCATCTCTCTCATCTCCTTCTCCGGCGCCCGTACCGAACTATTTTATTATTATTAAAAGGCCACGAAGCTGATGAGTAGTTTCAGTAAACAAATCCCATGAACGACGATACCAATCTTCACTATGATCCTCCGTCCGAAGAGTGTTTGAACTTGGGAGTCGTTGATGTAGTCTCCCTCTCCTGTGGCACGCTCCCCGCCGGACACTCCCGTGGCAGTGAGTCCGCCCATCCGGCCAATCTCCTTGTACCCCTCAGTCTGATCTGCTCCTTCCTGGCCTGGCCGCCACGGCTTCCCATCTCCCGGTACCCTTCTGTCCCAAGCCGCTCCTTCCTCATCTGCCCTCCACGGCTCCTCCCTTCAGTGAGATGCTCCTGCGCCTCTAAGTTCTTCTTGTCGGTGCCGTCGGGCACCACCGTCTCCCCCGCGTGCCTTTCTCATCCAGTTTACGCCTCTCCGACTATTTATGGCAACTGGCTGGCTGATTATTTATAGGATAATAAGACGGCGAAGGAGGAGGAGGCAGGCAACACGTAAGTTTATAGTAAGACTGCGAGCTGCGACACATGGCGGCTTTAAGCGTTGTAAGCGGTGGAGGGGCAGATTCGGCATTTCACTGCCGTGACGGAGAGATCCCATGCTTTGGTCGGAGTTGCGACGGGGTGGTGCGCTGGAGGAAGAGGGGGTTGAGCAATGTTGAAGGGGTTGCGACGCCTGGAGAAGGGAGTTGCTGGAGAGGGCGACGGAGAAGAGCAGGGAGGTTGAGATCCAGCGAAAGCCTGCTATTTTCTTTTGTCATCGGCTCCTGGTGGCTCGTCGGACGATGCCACGGGAACATGGAGCTCTCTCTCAGTCTCTCCCCTCCCTCTTTCTTCTCCCCCTCTATCTTCCCTGCTCTCTCTCTCTCCCGCCCTGTTCTCTCCCAGTCCCTCTCCCTGCCCTCCCACTCACTCTCAATTTATATTAACTTTCAAGAGGTGGATGAACAGCGGCGCTGCTTTCAAGCGGTGGATGAAGAGCGGCGTTGCTTATCCGTTGCTTTGGTTTAAATGTTTTTTAAGTTTGTTTTTTAAGATGAAGAAGGTGTTGTAGCTTGCAGCGGAAGTAGGCAAAGGGGTGGAGGGGCAAATTCGGAAAATTGCGGCGTGACGGAGAGAACATAAAGAGCCTTATTAGTATATATATATATATATATATATATATATCTTATTATATAAAGCAATATAGGTATTTGGAGGCACACCATAAATCAAATAAGGGCACATTGGATCATGAGAGAGAGCATGAGATGGGGGGAGAGAGTTGGGAAGAGAGAGGAGGGAGAGAGAAAGAGAGGGAGAGAGAGGGGAGGAGAGAGAGGGAGAGAGAAAGGGAGAGATGACAGAATAAAAAGATTGCGTGAAATTAATGTTTTTACGATAAAACGTAATTTTTTTATAAAATAAAAATTGTAATATTGATTTATATTTTTTTACAGTCTTTTTGACTACTCATATGTATATATTACGGGCATTGTCCGTCTTGATGTGCGTGCAACCTGCTTTGATGCGGACACATCCTGCTTTGATGCGGGCGCAGCCCGCAACGACGGATCGAGCACAAGAGAAGCCGTTCGGAGGCGGGCGAAGCCTGGATGCGGCCGAAGGCCGCCCAAAAATATCGAGCATGGGCGTAGCCCGTGCGAAGATGCTCGTATATATATATGTATATATATATATATATATATATATATATATATATATATATATATATATATATATATATATATATATATATATATATATATATATATATACATATATATATATATACATATATATATACATATATACATATATACATATATATACATATATATATATATATATATACATATATATATATATATATATATATATATATATATATATATATATATATATATATATATATATATATTTATATATACATACTAGTGCCCGACAAGGGGCTCCGCCCCTATGGTTACGCGTCACAGTACCCGGTCCGTGACAGCGGGAACTTCGCCCGCACCTGGCTGCCCCCGCCCCTCGGATAGATGCGCCCCCGACACGGGGCTCTGCCCCTATGGCCACGCGCCACAATACCCGCCCCGTGACAGTGGGCTTCGCCCGCACCTGGCTGCGCCCGCCCCCCGACGGGATTAAAAAAATATAATATTTAATTATATTTTAAAAATATTTTAAAATATAATATTTAATTATATTTTAAAAATATTAAAAATATTAAAAATATATTAAATAAAAACTTAGGCGGGATTAAATCCCGCCTAATTAGGCGGGATTTAATCCCGCCTAAGCAGGCGGGATTAAATCCTGCCTATACTTAGGCAGGATTTAAAATTAATCCCGCCTGGGATTTAAAGGCGGGATTTAGTCCTACACCGCCTAGGTTGGTTCTGCTTTTTGGGTATATAAAACTTTCCTCCTCTTTATCTTTAAAGCAGTGATTGCAGGCACAAAGCCGTAGTGGCTGGCGGGCGGGCCTACGCTTTGCGTGTCACCATACATTCGCGACGGGTGGGTTGGCGGGCTTGTATTTGTAGAAATCTGGGTTTAATTTTGAACTGTGCTGATGGGTTGTAGGGTGCCCTAAAAAATATGTAAATTTGAGAGTCCCTATATAGGTTTAGGAGACCTAAGAAAAAAATAAACGACCCTGATTCGTTGTCATGATCAGCGGTTGCGATCAAATATGTAGTTTATATTCAACGGACGTGATGGATCGTGATCTGATTCTAGAATTCAAAACTACTTCTTTATAATAGACAAAGATATATATATATATACACACACGAGTGACAGGCACGGGCCTTCGGCCCGGGGGATATTTATCGTGGGTGCGACATATGTCGTGGGTGCGTCATTTGTAGTGGGTGCGACATTTCGTCGTGGGTGCGACATTCGTCGTGGGTCATTTGTCGTGGGTGCGACATTCGTCGTGGGTGCGACATTCGTCGTGGGTGCGACATTCGTCGTGGGTGCGACATTCGTCGTGGGTGCGACATTCGTCGTGGGTGCGACATTCGTCGTGGGTGCGACATTCGTCGTGGGTGCGACATTCGTCCTGGGTGCGACATTCGTCCTGGGTGCGACATTCGTCGTGGGTGCGACATTCGTCGTGGGTGCGACATATGTCATGGGTGCGACATATGTCGTGGGTGCGACAAATGTCGTGGGCGACATTTGTCGTGGGGGCGACATTTGTCATCGGGGCGACATTTGTCGTGGGGGAGTCATTTGTTATGGGGGCGACATTTGTCATGGGGGCAACATTTCTCGTATGGGGCGACATTGGTAGTTGAGGCGACATTGGTCGGGGTGCGTCATTTGTCGTGGCGGCGACATTTGTCGTAGGCGGCGACATTTTTCGTAGGGGGTGTTATTGGTCTTGGATGTGGCATTTGTCGTGGGTGTGACATTTGTCGTGAGCGCGACATTTGTGGTGATATTGCCATTTGTGGTGGGTGCGACATCGATTGTGGGTGCAACATTTGTGGTGGGGGTAACATTGGTCGTGAGAGCGGCAATTGTAGTGGGAGCGGCATTTTTTGTGGGCGGTGTCAAATTTTGTGGGCGGCGACATTTTTGGTGGGAGGCGACATTTGTGGTGGGAGGCGACATTTATCGTAGGCAACAATAAACATCTAAGAGTGACTTTCAACTATAAATTAGTATCAACAAATGCTTGGTTATATAGAAAATGATATTGACGAAAGAGTTTCTGAATTGAATAAAGATATGATTATTTTATAACAATATAAATTATTTACAATCACATTAAAAAAACAAACTTCAATCTCACCTGAACATATACCACAATAGATATCCCCATATCCACTAAACCTCCTTTGCAGCATAGAGATGATGTCTCAGTGTGGAAAAGCTTTGCATGACAATGTGAACAAATAGTAGGGGAAGATAGTGTGACTGTGTGCACATTAAGTGCGGGATAACAGTTTCTTGCTGTGAAATGAGTTGTCGTTCTTCGATTTGGGGTGTTGCCTGCATGTTAACATGAAGAATTTATTACGCAACAATTTTGGCTAATAGGTCGAAATGTTGAAATTGCACAGGCATAAGGGAAACTACCAAGAAGGGTAGACGGCCCTGTAGACATCTCTACATCGGCTTCATTTGTAGTTCTTTGTTCTTGTAGACGTGCACTTCTTCGTTGAATTTGTGTGTGTACGTTTGCTTGACATCTTCTAGTACTTGGTTCTCCGCGCTCTAGTCGTTGTGTATTGGTTAGCGTCCTTTGAGGGATTACAACACCTACAAAATGTTAAGAGTTCTATGTTTGTTTAAATATAATTCTTGTTGTTAGAGTTACATGTGTAATAAAATTGAATAGATGAGGTTTGTTTGGGACCGAGTTAGACCTGTAAGTGTATGTGAAGTAGGTGGATGTTGAACATAAGGTATTGTGGAATTGCTTGTCAGCATGTTATTAGTTTGTTGTTGTTCGGAGAGATTCTCTGTTGTAGCGGTTGTTTCCATGAGTCGTTGAAGTTGTCGTGCTTCTCTTCTTCGAGCATTTGTGATGCAGAAAAAATTAGATAAAGTGATGAAAATCCCTAACTCAAGTATAAGCAATATATTTTTGTATGTCGGAGTGATGTGGCGAGTTTACCTGCACCAAATCGTAGGCAATGTTTGGAGTTCACCTGCTCCAAATCGACACAACATTAATGATATGTTCACAGATAATGAATAGATATAACAAACAATATCATCCCACCTATTATATTGAACATCATTGCGTGCAATAGAGATCATAATTAATCATGTTTCAAATAATCAAAAGAAAACAATGCAATTAATCATGTTGTAACTTTTGAAATCAAATTATAAATCATACTGTATATGTTCAAAAATAACGCATTATGCAGCATTAGTAAATGGTGTAAACGTCTTCTTTTCAATTATTGGTTTATATTGACAATCAAATGTACACATAAAGATTCGTTAGTTTCTCAACTGAATCATCCTTCCTATTGAGTATGAAGTGTGACACCTTCGTTAAACGATCAACGATCACCCAAACGACATTGTTCCCCTTGTGCGATCTCGGCAAACCGTGCACAAAATCCATGGAGATGTCATCAAATTTCCACTCTAGTATAGACAAGGACTTCAGGAATCCGCCAGGCTGCTGGCATTCAGCCTTCACCAAGGCATAGGTTTGACATTTTGCCACATACAATGCTATGTCTTTCTTCAGACCCAGCCACCAAAGTAATTTCTTCATGTCCTCGAACATCTTGGTGCTCCCGGGGTAAATCGAGTACTTCATAAAGTGCGCCTCATACATCAATTATTCTCGCAACTTCCCCGCGTTGGGGACACACAATCGGCTGCCTTTCCATAAGAGGCCATCGTCGATAGAGAACTGGTCGTTAAACCCATCAACGGCATCCGCCCAGTGATGTTTCAAGCTCACGTACAACTCTAAGGCCCGCCGAATCCTGTCTGCGAGGTCGTATTGAACCTCCGTTAAACCCAAAAATGTGTTTGCATTAACTCCCTTATCAACACTAGATTTCCAAGGCCTCCAGATCCCGAATAAGCCGCTCGTCGTGCATCTGTAACCAATTGGCCCGTGTAGGGGTCCTATGGCTCAAAGCATCTACCACAACGTTCCCTTTCTCAGGAATATAATGAATCTTGTAGGTGTAATCCCCAAGGAACTTCATCCACCTACGCTGTCACATGTTCAGGTCCTTCTGATCTATCAAATACTTCAGGATCTTGTGATCTGAATAGATATCAACCTTAACCCCATACAGATAATGCCTCCAAAGCTTAAGAGCAAATACCACATCCGCAACTCTAGATCTTGGACTGGGTAATTTCTCGCATGCACCTTCAACTAGCGCGATCCATATGCTATCACCTTTCCGTGCTAAAGCAGAACATAGCCTAATTCACTCGCAGAGGAATCACTGTAAATCTCAAAGCCCTCCGAACCACATGACGAACATAAGACAGACGTCGTGGTCAGACGACACTTTATTCCTTCGAAAGCTTGTGCGCACTCTAGCGACCAAACAAACTTATGATCCTTCCTTGTCAGGGTAGTGAGGTGCAGCACTATCCGTGAGAAGTTCTCCACGAAGCGCCTGTAATAGCAGACAAGCCCCAAAAAACTCTAAACTTACGACACATTATACATCACAGGCCACTCCCGTATCGCAACTACCTTCAACAAGATCTACTGCAATTCCCTCACCAATAACCACATGACCAAGGAATGCTACCGAGGACAACCAAAACTCATATTTGGAGAATTTGGCATACAGTTGGTTCCTCCTCAGGGTCTCCAAAACCATATGAAGTTGCTTAAAATGATCCCCCTCGCACTGCGAGTAGACCATTATATCATCAATGAAGACTATCATGAACTGGTCCAAGTATTCTCTGAACGTCCTGTTCATCAAATCCATAAACACGTATGACGCATTCGTCAGCCCAAACGACATGATGGTGAATTCATAATGTCCATAACGTGTGCTGAAAGCCGTCTTGAGAATGTCACTTTCCCTTATTCTCAGCTGACAGTACCCGGATTTCAAATCTAGCTTCAAGTACACAGTCGACCCGACCAGCTGATCGAATAGATCATCAATCCTCGGGATCAGATATCTATTCTTCTTTGTTAGCTTATTCAACTCTCGGTAATCAATGCACAGTTGTAAGCTTCCATCCTTCTTCTTAACAAAAAAGACTGGCACGCTCCAAGGCGACGAACTTGGACGCACGTACCCTTGATCTAACAGCTCTTGCAGTTGTACCTTCAATTCAGCCATCTCCTTGGGGGCTAAGTGGTACCGGGAGCGTGACGCAGGCTTGGCACATGGCACCAGCTCGATGGTGAAGTCGATCTTACGCTGAGGTGGGGCTCCAGGGAGATTTTCAGGAAAAACATCAAGAAACTTCGATACGACCGGGATACTATCCAGACCTGGCTTGGGATTCGAGGCATCCACTAAAGTGAAAAATAGCTCTGCACCACTACGAACTGCCTTAACCACCTAGATAGCAGGACATCAAAGTCTGTCTCGATCCCTTTAAGCCAGAGAATGTCGTCTCAAGCTCTATATCCACACCCAGTCTGACCACCTTGCGGTTGCAATCAATGTATGCACGCGGCTCCAAGAGCCAATCCATGCCAAAGGTTACATCAAACTCCACTATCGGTAGTAGCGACGCTTGCAAGTCAAACTCTTGACTCTCAATCTGTACCTTCATGCAGCAAACTCTATCCGCATGCTATGAACACCCGTTAGGCAGTAACACTTCCAATTTATCCATTACCATCGAAGACGACACTCTGATGCGCGATACAAACTCCTCAGACAAAAAGAAGTACGAAGCTCCCATATCGAAAAGTGCTCTCGACGGACAAATAAAGATCAAAACAAAGTCTAGCATAATAAGTCGCATACTAACGCGCATAAGGCAACAAGTATGTAAAGTTAAACGTGTTATTCAATGAAATCATACATGTCACCAAATCAGTCTGCTTTATGGCCTCCTGCTGGCCAAGGTTGTAAACTCTAGGCTGGGCTGGAGAGTAATGAGATTTAGTTAACTCCACTCCCTTTTCCTTATCCGCATAAGTTAGCTCCAGGCTTCTTCTTTGAATTCGGGCGCCCACTCCAACAGTCTGGGGCATAGTGTCCCTGCTTGCCACAATTATAGCAAGTAATCGGGCCACACACTGTAGTAACTCCAGACGCACCCGAAGGTGGGGCTGGACCCAAATTCCTAGCCTTCTTGTTCCACTTACGAAACCCAGTCTTTGACGAGCTCTGGACCTTGAATTTTGACTTCTTCAAGCTTGTGTCCTTCTTCTCCTGAACTCTCTTCATATCTTTCTCCAAAGATCGGGCAGTATTGACCAGAGTTAGGAAACCCTGCATCATCAGCCTAGAGAGCAGTAACCTTAGGTCATCACGCAGACCCTCATAGAACTGGTTGGTCTTACGCTCCTCGTCTGTGAAAGTAATGCTAGCATAACGACCCAACCTCGTGAACTCATGTAGATACTCATCAACGCTACTATCTCCCTGCGTTAGTTTCTGGAACTGATTCTCCATGTCGATCCTCAACATCGAGGGGAGGTATCTAGCCAGGAATAACCTCAAGAACTCGTCTATCGAAACATCGGTAAGTTGTCTTCCAACCAAGAGATGTAGCTCTAGCTCTTCCCACCACAGTCGTGTCTCTCCATCCAACAAGAAAACGACTATGGTTGACTTCTACCATTCTTACGTTTCAGTCGCTATCATGACTCTCTTAACACGAGAGAGCCAATCATCGGCCTGGGTTGGGGTTCCAGTCCCCGTAAATATTGGAGGATTGAAGCTCATCGCATGTTTGAGCTGCCTTTCTGTCTCTCTTCACGGTGCCAAAGGTTCTACAACCACTCTTTCCACCACTCTAGGTTCTGTCGCACGAAGCGGCACCTGCTCCACAACAGGGGCAGGAGGTTTTATTTGCCTCCCTGGCTGGGCGTTTATCATCGCAAACACTGCCTCAACCACAAGTCTTATCGTTTCTATCGAAGGAGGGGTTGCAGGCGCATCATTAGGTGCACTGCTTTCTACAGAGTGCAGACGTTTTGACTGTCCAGCACCACTCCTGGTCACCTATTATTGCAGGACACACCAATAAGTGACCAAACAAAATTACAAAAAAGCAATCATAAGAACACGTGAGTTCCTCAAACATGTGTATTTTCATTCCTAAGTGGACATTCATGTGTTCTTTTCATGTTCCAACGATGACGCACATGACTATGCTTACCACCCCATAAAAAGAATTCGTCCATGAATTCTCCTAAGAAATACCGACACCATAGTCTGATACCAAATTGTAACACCCTCATCTGTCAAATGGGATATAACTGAAGGCCCGGCTGGGGCCCCACACCATATTCCACAAACAGTCAGTAGAGTTACATATTAATACCAAAACACTATGATACCATATCGAAATCTAACACAGAGCATTATAGCGGAAGCTTTTAAATAAGTTAGAAGAACCCATCATAGAACATGAATGTCCACTATAGCCCAAAGCAGGAATGAAATAACAAATACACATAGAGTCTTGGCCTTATAACCTTGCCACATTCAACTTGAATTAAAGTGTTTTACATACTTCGGCATACAGGTCGGCCATACATGAAAACAATAAAAGTTAACACTTCGCTTTGGCCTTCAAGGGCCAGCACAGCATCAAGGGTCTTAGCCCGCTACTTGTCACATGGCTCACCTGTTCCTACAGGAACAATCCACCGAATGACGACAAAATAAGGCAACGGTCAGCTAAAGCTGATCAAATTATAATGACCCCGCCCATTACTCGGGGCGGCGGAGCTCCTTCCCTACAATGAATTAGCAAAACCAAACATAGTAATGAAAGTACAATTTAAGCACACTTCACCACAGGCGTAGGCACGAATGACCACACACCACGTGCTATCAGGGCACATTCATGGTGTCCGGACAAAAACCAGGGACGCACCACTGTTCTCCAGACAGTAACCACTATGAGAATTTTGGTAGTCTTTACTACCTGCGCAAGTCCTAAGACCCGTAACTATGTCTTTGACAGGCAACACTACCCACGGAAGCACCACATAGCTACTGGGTAGGTTCGACCCTTTCCCATTGCTCACATCGCCGGGCACAGTCTACCATGATGCGGGTCGGCCTCCCTATTCTCATTTCTTCAACAATTACATAACCCCGTTATGTTATACAAATGGCTCTCAGGCCATCAAGCTAGGCTCTCAAAGCTCTCATCACCAAATCACAGGCCCCAGGTATCCACGACACATGCCATAATCACTGGCCCCAGGTGTCTCCACGACATAGGCCTCAAACAAAGCTCTACATGAGCTAACACCTGTTGTAGCACTACCGTCGCACGGTATCTGGTAGAAATGCGATTTTGTCCAGTTTTTCGAGTTCTCCTTGGAGTTAGTCCCCGAGGTTCCTCTGCTGCAATCTACCGTGTAGAACCCAAAAAACAAACATCACGAAATCTTCTCCGGCCAATACAAGCATAATGAAAGCATCAACAATTCAGACCAACCTGTCCAGATGGGCTTCACACACTATGCCTATGTTCGTACTTTGATTCTGAACTCTATATGCAAATACTTCGGGGATATACAATATCTACCCGAAGGAAAACCCCACACTCACCGCACACTCTCGGGAGAGGGTTTCCTATGCAAAAAGAAGAGGACTTCATATGTCCAAGTTGAGAATCGTTACCCTTTGCGCTCTCTTTGGTGTCATGCCAAAGATCTAGACGGATGAAAGCGACCGCAATGATCTTGCCTCCACCGATTCGGACTCGTCTTGCGAATCTGAGCTTCGAAACTCCATCGGCGGTGAGATCACACTTCCGGCGCTGCAGCTTCTCCTCCAAGAAATCCAGGCCAGCCCTCAACTCCAAAAAAATACAGTGAAAACGGCCAAGCCAGGCTTATATACCAAGCTACCACCGCGCGGTACCTAGCTACATCCGCACGGTACCTAGCTACCGCCGCGCGGTAACTTAATTCAATGTCTCGTTTCGAGCGCAACTGCCAAAACCCTCCAATCACAGGCCGACACGTGGCTACGTTGTTTCGGAGTCGCTACCGCTGCACGATAGGACGCTAACGCAGTGCGATAGAGGACGTCGGTTACGACACACCACCAGACGCTATCGCTGCGCGCTAACTTCTACCGCCATGCGGTAGGATCCCGAGAACCAAAATAATTAAATTGACCTAGTTATCACCTGTGGTAACACTATCGCCGGGCGATAGCTTCTCGAAAGGTTTGCTAGAATAATTCCCATGCTACCGCCCCGCGGTAACAACTTTTCGCCGCGCGGTAACATCTTTCTCGAGAACTCAACGCTTTCTCGACTCAAACCCTGGAGCTACCGCCGCGCGGTAACTAGCTACCGCCGAACGATAACCCCCAGAGAAGTATCTCCAGCCTAAAGAAATTTGGGGCATTACAGGATACCTCAGAAAGCGCAAGAAGATCAGGGCAGAAGTAAGCATGCCTTCTGAGGTACCATGTTGGTCTATTTATAGATTTCCAGTATCTGGTCTGCCAACAACGTAATTTCGCTGTTCAAAAAGGCTATATGCAGACCTCTAAGGGCATACAAGTAAATTTACCTCCGGACCCTACTAGAGCGTTGAGTGGAGAAACATCACTCAACACAGGGACTACGACATTGAGTGGAGAAGTATCACTCAACGCCAAAGACTACAGCGTTGAGTGCAGAAGCATCACTCAACGCCATGAACTACAACGTTGAGTGAAGAAGCATCACTCAATGCCAGAGACTGAGGACTAGGGCGTTGAGTGGAGAAGCATCACTTAACGCCAAGAACTATGACGTTGAGTGGAGAAGCATGACTCAACGTCAGGGACTAGGGACTCGGGCGTTGAGTGAAGAAGCATCACTCAACGGTAAGCCTGAGTGCCTCCTGCTAACCCGGGCACAAACCTTCCCGCAAGGCCTGGGCGGGAGCCCTTCCGCCTGATCCACTTGCCTGACCCGATAAGCTTAAAGCTCACTCAAACTGGGTCCCAGACCATTAAATCCCACTCGGCGAGTGCCGAGGAACAGAGGGTTAACTAGCCCTTCAATAGTGCGGATACAGCCTGCCTTGCGCAGCTCGCCTTCTATCTCTAGGCGAGCGCGAGCCGGGCTGCCATGACTCGCATGCCCTATACAGAGGCGGCCCGACGATAAGGTCGCCTAGGCAGGCGTGGACTGGATGGGTTGGTTTGCAAGGCTCGCTCGCCTTCTTGGTGGGAGCGAGCCGACCATCTGGGTTCTCCCGCCTACTGTACTGATGCGGGCCGGTCGCCCGGGCTCGCTCTCCTAGCCTGATGGACCCACTCGGCAAACACGGGGTTGTACACTCACAATGAGATCACTGCTCCTCAAGGCACTGCTCCTCAAGGCACAAATACGGAGACTGAAATCGTGGAGCACAAACATCGTGCGCAAGTATGGGAGCATTTCTACATGGTTCGCGTCAATGATGAGTTGAAAGCTAAATGTAGGAATTGTGCGAAATTGCTCACAACAAAAGGCAACACAACAATGATGTGTCATTTGAAAGCTTGTCTGGACAAAAAAGCGCCAGAGTCGAGTCAGACACAATTATCTTCAGCTGGACAAATTTAGACCTATGATCAAGCTAGACAACGGGAGGAGCAAATGAAGAATGCAATCATATGCGGATTACCCTTCAACTATTACGACGATGTGGACAAAGCATCATTCATACGCATCGAGCTTTAACCAAAATATCATCAAGTAGAACTACTCTCAGGGCCGATGCATACAAAACTTATATTACAATGAAAAAAGATTTAATAAAATATTTTAATTGTTTTGATGGAATTGTTAATTTAACGAGGGATATTTGGTCGTCCAGGCAACATGTAGGACTATCGTACATTTGCATAACATGTCATTGGATTGATCCAACCTCATGGGAGTTATCAAAATGTACAATTTTTTTTTAAAAGTATTGAATCACCACATGCTGGAAATGTAATTTATCAAATTATAATGAGGTGCATTCGAGAATTTAAAATAAAAGATAAAATAATAATTTTTTTTGATAATACGTCAAATAATACTGCGGCGGTCAAATTATTAAAAAGAGATCTAAAACTTTTTCATAACAATATTTTTTTTATACTCGATGTGTTTGTCATGTATTTAATTTAGTCGTGCAAGATAGTTTAAATTTTACGAAAAATTATGTTAATAAAATTTGAGAGATGAATAAATTTATTTATAATTCTAATAAAATAAAACAAAATTTTAAAAAATTTATTCATTCTCATGGTAAAAAATATTTAAAACCAGAATTTGATATGCTTGTCCATTGAAACTCAACATAAAAAAATGTTAAAAAGAGCTGTGAGACAAAAAATTGCTTATGAAATTTTATTTGAGTATTACAATGCATAATTTAAATGATCAAGATTGAGAAATTAGTGAATCGTATTTAAATTTATTGGAATATGTTTATAGAGCAATAGTAGTTTTATCAGGTGTTTATTATCCCACAAGTTGCGCAGTTCTTGAAAATTTTGTAATTATTACACAAACTTTTCATATGTACAAAAAAACTTTTGTCTGACGACCAATAATTGAAGTAATGAAAGCCAAAACTTTAAAATATTATCGTGAAATGCCTTTAATGTTTACCGTTGCCGTTGCATTAAATCCAACAATTTATGGAGGAGTTGATAATTTAATAGAATGTATTAATTGTTGTTTATATGTTGATTCAACTAACGACACCATTACACATTTATCTCTAGCACATTTTAATAATATTTTATGCAATGTTATAATTATTATGATGAATTATATGACTCGAAATCTCGCCAAGAAGTTGTTCCAGCTCCGTCATCCGATAATTACAAAAATATGCTTAATAACATTATATCACAAAAGAAAGCTCGAGCGACAAGTTCTTTAAATGAATTAGGATTATATATATCAACAACATTTCGTGATTTTATGAGCATGAACGAAATTGATAATTTTAATATTTTAGAATGGTGAAAATCTAAAACTCAAAGTTATCATATTATGTTAATTACGACTTGTGATATACTAACAATCCAAGCTAGCATGGTAGTTTCACAATCCGTTTTTTCTTTGAGGGGCAGGATATTGAACGAGCAAAGTTCTCGCTTAACCGACGAATCGTTACAAATTTGCATTTGCTATAAAGACTATCTCGATGTCATGAAACGAACACAACATATTTAATAAGTTGAGACGTGCGCATCAGAGTTTGAATAAGACATGAGTGCGTTGAATATTACCGACGAAGAATAGATTTCATTTGAACACTCTTCAATTTATAATTTTTTGAATTTTACGTAATATTTTATAATTTGTAATATTTGAGACTATTATCTTTATATCTTGTAATTTTAATTTTATAATTTTATATAAATTTTGTAATTTCATTTTGAATTAAAAAAGTTTAACTTTATTTTTTATTTGTGTTCAATTTTAATTTTTAAATTTTATAAATTGACTTTTTATTTATAGGTTTTAATTTATAATTTTATTATTGTTTATAAACATCAAACAATAGTATTATCATATATATAATTATAGTATTATATAATATCTTATATATTATATAAATAATAAAATAAATTAAAATATAAAGTTAAATCAAATCGTCCAAACACCTTAACTTTATATTAAAAAAATATAAAAAAAATTATTTATATAAGGCCGAAGTGCCGAACGGTCATAACTTATAAGACCGTTTACCTTTATTTTAATTAAAGCTATTATTTTTTTTAAAAAATGTTAATTTAAAATATTATTTTTTATAAATATATTTTTTAAAATATTGAAAATATTTGGTCTAGTTTGCCTCCGGTCAAAGCCCGGTCAAGGGCCTTGATAGACCTTTATTTTCAATGGAGGTCTGGGCCCGGCCAGAGCCCGGTTAACTCAAGCGCCGGCCTGAGCCCGGTTAATTCAAGGTCTGACCTGAGCCTAGTTAACTCAAGGTTCGACCTGAGCACTGTAGCAAAAAAGCCCGGGCCCAAGGGGTCGGGGCCCTGCAAGTCTAATTTGCACGCCTATCCCCAAGTCACGTCAACCGTTTCCGCAAGAGCGCTTCCATCAAGATTCCGCATCAGTGAGAGCGCTCATACTATAAGCTCCGTGGACTTAGAGAATTTCTCGAGAGAATTTCTCGGCCAGAAGGCTTCCACCCAGGTTCCACGAGCTCAGCAAAACTCCAAGGCCGGAGCGCTTCCATTGAGGCTCCGATGACTTAGTCATTTTCCCTCGTTTCCTGTACCTATAACGGAGTAGCGGCCTGTCGCCCTCCGAGATCAAACCAAACCCTGTAAAACTACAAAAAGATACTGGATTTTGGCTTTGCACAGTTTCAGTCACGTGGTTTTTCACCATGTCCAGATTTTCTACGTAAAATACGACTTGTCATTTGTTGCGTTTCATTTTGACTGTTTGCATGCCCGATCCAATTCCGAGCTAAGACCAAGGTTGTCTGGATCGAGATCCTAGATGAGATCGTTTTGAGCTTGGATCGGATCGAGGATCCCAATATCCTACAACATCCATAAATTAAGACTAAAAAATAAAATTGAATTTTGTATCATTAAATTACATGCTCAATTAACAAAAAATAATAATAAATTGAGTAGTATGTGAATAATTATTTTAATTTTTTTTAATAACTAAATCAAAATGATAATATAATATTAAGTTTAATTTCAGTTTAAAGTACTCAATGTTTACTAACAATAAAAATAAATTTGGAATGACAGCGACCGAAGTAGTCGCTCTTGGCCTCCGTTTGGAGTCGACAATCAACACTTGAGATATAGTAAAACAACATGATATGATTCTGTGATGGGGTATGAGAGTGAGATTAGGATAAAGTTAAACAATGGTTACGAGCGTTGGTCCTGTTGAATGGGGTCGTGATAGGGTTGTACATATTTCTAGTTACCTTTGGCCAGACCGGTAGAATCGGTTCAGGATCGCGATACTAAAGATTCTAAGATCCGGATCGCGATCCCAGTAGTAGATGTGCCGATTTAGATCCTAGGTAAGATCCGGATCGATTTACAAAATCTGGATCGTAGGATCTTACGATCCTACAAGATCCTACAATCTGGATCACGACCCTGATAACCATGGCTAAGACGTTCTGATTTCTCCAGACCAGAAAAAGACTAAACAACTGGCAACAAATATAATGTTTTTTATCAGATGCAAAAGAAATATAAAATTAAAAGTCAAGTTAAGATTACACATCGATATTCCATACACCCCTTAATATAATTACAAAGATTAGGCAAAATCGGAATGTTAAGTAAAAGAATTTATCCCTCTAAAAGACAATAGATCATTTTTGATCAACCTAATTCAAACATGCAATAGATTAATATACATAACAAAAAATGAAAATATTACTTTAATTTCAAATCTAAGTGTAAGGTACTTTATTAAAAAACATTAATAGTAAACAAAAACTTTACCTGATTTTTTTTAAAAAAGATGAAAACTTCACTGAGATGCTGAAACTGAAGAGGAAAGGTGTACAAGTGCAAAGCAACGAAGCACCTTGGACTGTCTTGATATGCCGAAGGCTAATTTGTTTCAGTATTTATGTTTTATAAGTCAATGCTAAAAAGCATGTTTGTTAAAACTTCTTTTGTCCTTTCCCAACGCTTCAAAATGTCATTTTTGACCTTCAACTTCAAAACAGCCCTATCCCTCCTTCCTACCGTTCTCATTCCCAACGCACCAAAAAGTCACAAATAAAGCCGAAGTGAAGGAGGGGAGGAGCAGCTGGAATCAGGTGGTAGGAAATGGGGAATGAGTGAATGAGGCACAAGAAGAACAAAACCGGATCTTCAGGCCGAATTAAAAATTGAACTTTTAACTATTAAGAATGCATCTCAATCCTCACAGCCTGTATAGTGTTGTTTTTCCTAAAAATTGAACCCGATCACTTGTCCGGATACATTCCTAACGTTCATTTAAATTAACAGAAGAAACACAAGTGCAGACAAAACTACATCGAGCAACCTTGAACACAGCAACAAGATAATGTTGCGCGTGTGACGAAAGTCCAACTCGTGCGGCCTTCTAAGGCACATAAAAAAGTTGTGAGGCGAGAGAAAGCTGGAAGAAGAATAAGAAGAAGAGGGTGGGAGGGAGTATCGGGATGGCGGGAAATGAGTGGATCAACGGGTATCTCGAGGCGATACTCAACAGCGGCGGCGCGGGGGTGGCGGAAGAGCAACGCCCTTCGTCGGCGGCAGCAGCTGCGGCGGTGGAGCCAGCGGAGGTGGGGGTGAGGGGCGCCCATTTCAACCCTACGAGGTACTTCGTGGAGGAGGTGGTCACCGGAGTCGACGAGACGGACATCTACCGGACCTGGGTCAAAGTGGTTGCCACCAGAAATGTCAAGGAGAGGAGTTCTCGCCTGGAAAATATGTGCTGGAGAATCTGGCACCTTGCCCGCAAGAAGAAGCAGGTCAGCCGTCCCTGTATTAAGAACTGCTGGTTTCCAGAAATACAGGATCTTGATTTTTGTTTTTGTTTTGGGGCTTGACTTGTTCAAATTTAAACCGCATTTGTCTGTGTCTATTATGTCGCTTCAGCTGTGTTGATGCAATACTATCTATGAGTGCAGTGATAGCGCAACTCATAATATATGATGTATTTATTGCCCCTTTTGATTGATTATCACACCCCCACATCAAGCTGGATCTGACCGTTTTACCATTATTCCATCCTAAAACGGTAACTAATAACCTTTTCTTTAGTTTTGATTTGAAATTTAGTTCCTCTACAGTCTTGTCTGCAGAAATCTTGTGAGGAGCTGTTCATTGTGACTGTGTGACATTTATTTGCCTTCATGGGGTCAATCACCCTTATTAGGTTTTGGGTGATGTATGCCCACCAACTTTTGTTTGGTTCATCCCGAGCCACATCTACTATAAGAGGTCCCTCTCTAAAGCTATTTGTAACCTGAGAACTAAGAACCAGAACCAAACCGAACATATGGTTTGGGTCGGTTCCAAATATGCTCGGTTCGTGGTTGGTTCCCATAATAGAAGAACCTGCAATTCGGTTTGGTTCTCTGCTCTGCAGATTGGGTACCCGGGAACCGACCATAGAATTGGTAATCAATGCTTCTTGCCTTACCTATTAGCTATAATGTTATAATCAATGCTTAATTGCTTAGTAGTTTTTACCTTACATCCTGATTCTTGACCGGCTGAAGAAGGAGAGAACAGTCATAACTGGTTATAAATTGAAGATCCACTGAATATTTTGTAGTCTTTTCTTAACTTTTCATTAATTATGAAATAAAAAAATGCACATAATGTTACATTAATGCATTTATTTTGGAGTTAGAAGAATCCGTATTTTTTAATTATTTTGAGACCTGAATTGAACTTGGAAGAGTTAAGTAAATCAGAGAAGTATATGAACATAATGTTTTATGGTAAAATTCAAGTATCAGAGGTAAATGATGATTTAAAGAAGATGAAAAAAGAAAAAGGCAGTTGGGCCAGACAATATATCCATCGAAATATGGAAATGTCTAGGGAATGAATGAATTTTGTGACTTACATGTTTTTTCTATAAGACACCGAAGTCAAAAAAAATGTCAGACCAATGAAAAGAAAGTATCTTAGTACCTTTGTATATGAACAAAAGAGATATATAAAATTGTGTTAATTACAGAAAAATTAAATTGACGAGTCATATCATGAAACTATGAGAACGAGTAATAGTAAGAAAAGTAAGACGATAGACTAACATCTCAGACAATCAATTTGGATTTATGTCAGGGCGGTCGACTATGAAAGCTATACATCTCTTGAGGAGACTCATTGACAACTATCGAGAAAGAAAACAAGATTTGCATATGCTGTTCATCGATCTTGAGAAGGCTTATGATAGAGTTCCAAGAGAGATCTTATGGAGAGTCTTAGAAAAGAAAGGTGTAAATGTATCATACATTGACATAATCAAAGATATGTATATAAATTCAGTGACAAGGGTAAGGACATCTGGAGGATTAATACAAGAATTCCCTATCACTGTTGGCTTACATCAAGGTTCAACTTTAAGCCTTTATCTCTTTACCGTTATCTTAGGTGAGCTCACCAGACATATCGAACAAGCAATACGTTGGTGTTTATTGTTTGCGGATGATATCGTTTTGGTCGATGAGACGCGCGAGAGTGTAAACGCAAAACTTGAATCTTGGTGAGACACTTTAGAAAAGAATGAGCTTTAGGTTGAGCAGGACAAAAATTGAGTATATGAAGCTTAAATTTAGCAGTGCAAGAAGGACAGATGACTTCATTATTAAGTTGGGTGATCAAGATATTTCCCGTTGTGAGTGTTTTAAATATCTTGGATCGATAGTTCAAAAAGACGGAGGTATTGGTAAAGATGTGACACATAGAATCCAAGCGGGTTGGTTGAAGTGGAGAGGCGCGTCAGAGATCTTATGTGATCGTAAAGTACCATTAAAACTTAAGGGCAAGTTTTATTGTACTGCAATTAGACCAGCGTTGCTCTATGATTTTGAGTGTTGGACAGTGAATTGCGTACATGAGCAAAAAATGAGAGTTGCGGGGATGAGAATGCTTAGGTGGATGTGTGGACACATGAGACTGGATAAAATTCAGAATGAATCTATCGGGGATAAGATAGGAGTATCACCAATTACAGAGAAGATGCAAGAAGCCCGACTAAGATGATTTGAACACGTATAAAGGAGACCATTAGAGACATCTGTTAGGCGTTGTGAGAGTCTAGTCACCTGACATGTTAAACGAGGGAGGGGTAGACCAATAAAGACTTGGAATGAAACTATAAGGAAAGACATGATGTACTTAGGCATTAGTGAGATTATGTCAAAAGATAGGGCACATTGACGTCAAAGGATCCATATAGCCGACTATACGTAAATGCTTGAGTGTTGTTGTTTGAGACATGAGTTGAATCGAGAGTTGAACCGTAGGGTTCAGATCCTGTTCTATACGTAAGAATCATGAGTCGGTTCTGGTTACAAAAAATTGAAACCGGACCTATATGGGTCGGTTCTTGGTTTGGATGGAACCGAACCGATCCGAATTGCACCCCAAATTTGTAAAAACTCAACTCATAATATATGAGATATTATATATTTTGATTAAGCTCATCATATACTAAGTTGAACTTTACAATTTTATCCTTCTTAGTTGATAGTGCATGTCACGACCCGTCTTAACAAGATCAGAGTGCGCTTCGGGCGGGTCGTGATGCTACAAACATGCAGAGAGGAGCCATGCATGCTAAGGCGGAAACAGAGATTCTACAACTAGTTTTAAATTGTTATTTTTGAAAGAGATTTAATTGATTTTAAATTGGCGCGGAAATCGCAAATAAATAAATAAAAAGTTGTTGTGCATGCATTCCTTTTATAAAAACGAAGCCACAAGCAGTACTGAAACTAAATGAATGCAACTAGCCGCAAAGATAGAAATATCATAAGTGAAATGAACTAGTACAATGCTTCACCCTAAAAAGTTGTCAACGATACAAGAAAAAATGTCTGACGATACGTAATACATGAATAGTAAAATCCAACAGTAACTAAAACAAAATACATAGAACCTGTTGATACATCAAATCAAAATGAAACCTCCAAGCGAAGTTGAAGTTGGATGAAGAATACTCAGGAACCGAACGACGCAGTCACGAACCCTAAGACAAATCCAAACAGAAGGAAAATGTCACAGAACATGAAAAATACATAAAGATTCAAGTTAATAACTTGCACAAAAAGTAAGCAGAGGAAACAAGCGCTCAGTGAACTAGTTTTACACGTAACAACCTACTACCAGACAGGTAGCCATGTCTAACAAGGTGCTTTTACTTTAATAGCCTACTCCAGAGTTTAGTCTAGCTATCATACCATAAGCAGAAAACAATGAAGGGTGAAAGTGTTGTGATTTGATGTACAAGATTCTAGTGTATAAATTGATGCAAGACTTATCAACAGCTGTGCTTGCAAAAAGTCGCCTAATGATTTATATTACCAGCTAGGTGGGGGATCGATTCAATGCGTCACACCAAACCAACACTTTTCTCTCAATGTTTGCCTATGATATTAAACAATCTCAGAGATTTATAAATAATTTGAACAAGTTATTAATTAGACGATTCCAGTCAATAAGGGTCTACTTCATAACAAAAAGTGAAGTAAAAATAATTTTTTCATGTTTGCAAGCCAAAGAGGTTTCTCTACTCGCCTTAAGGTAAAACTGAACGGATGGCGGCGGCTAAGCGGTGTTAGCAAGCACTTAGGAATCTTAAATTCTTTTGACCTGCTTTAAGAGCATGCGAACACAATATCATAACCAGGATTCCTACACTTACACAGACATTTAATATTTGCAAAACAAAACTCACATAAAAGGTGGTTTGAAGGAAATTACCTCCCTCGAGAGTGAGGGGAGAGGAGTTACCACAAGAATCGAGAATTTTGCGGCTCTAGGCATTGGAAACCCTAAATTGGAGAGGGTTCGGAGCGAATTCCACCGCTAGATCTGATGAGCGGCACCGGAAACACAAACATAAATGAAACTAGTCGAATTTACGACAAACACAGGAAGGAACGACGAAATTACATCGATCGGAGGGCGGAAATCCTCCCAAATAAATTAGGGCAAAACTAAAAATGAGAGTTAGGCGGGGTTCCATACCCAAGTAGGCCAGATCTGGGCTCAGAAATCCATGAAGTGGGGTTTCAGGCGAAACCCTAGGAGTTCCTCTAGAGATCCACCGGCCGAAACGGAGAGTTAGGGTTGTCAGAGAAGTGTCGCTGCCCTGGACGAGGTCACGGAGAAAAATCCACGTTAATTCCAAGAGAGGAGGTGGAGAAATGAGAAAAGGGAGAACTAGGGTTTTGCCTTACCCTCACCGATTAGAGAAGGAGAAGAAGGAGGGCGGTTTGCTGCTGTTATCGTCGGCCAGAGGAGAAGGAGGAAGCACCGGGGATGGAATCGCCGACGGGAGGCGGCGACGGGAGCAGTGGACGCCATCGAAGGCGGAATCGGGACGGGGAGTCGGCGTCGGGGTCAGGAGGCGGGATTGGGACCTGCGGGATTTGGACCGTGAGAGTGAGGGGGGGGGGGCTGCTCGGGTTATAAGGCTTATAAGTCTTTTTTTATTATATTCATTATTATTATTATTGATTATTATAAAGAGGAAGAAAACCGAGTTGTTACATTCTCCCCTACTTAGGATGTTTCGTCCCGAAATTTTCCTGAGAATTCTCTGAATGAGACAAAAACAACCTAAATTCAGACGACATACACTTCAAACAGAAGTTTGCAGATTAACACATGAAATCTAACCATGAAAGATACTGAAATAACAAAAAAGCCAGACTCAGAGACGTACCAATATTAAGAGAAGAGTTGCGGGTATTTGCTGCGCATGTCAGACTCGAGTTCCCAAGTGTACTCCTCAGACTTGCCATGCACCCAAAGTACCTTTACCATCAGAATGATCATCTTGCGAAGCTTGCGTTCTTGATATTCGACGATCTTCGAGGGTTTGATCGGATAAGACAGATTAGCATCAGGCATCACTGGAACTTCTTCGAGAACACGATTATGATCGTGGATGTATTTCCGAAGCTGACTGACATGAAAGACATCATGGACACCGGCCAAAGAAGCAGGTAACTCCAGATGATAAGCAGATCCTCCAACACGCTCTGAGATAGCGTACGGTCCCACAAACCTTGGGCTGAGCTTATGATGACGACCGAACCGTTTCACCACAGGAGTAGGAGAAACCTTCAGAAACACTTGATCACCCACAACAAATTCTAACGGACGACGACGCTGATTTGCATACTTTCTCTGTCTCTCAATGACACGACTGAGATGAAGACGAGTCTTCTTGGTGGCTTCTTCCATTTCCTGAAGTAACTCCAGGCCCAACACCACCTTCTCACCAACTTCTGATCAGTAGAGCGAGGTCCTATAACCATGCCCGTACAGTGCTTCGAAGGGGGCGATCTCGAGGCTCTCTTGATAGCTGTTGTTGTAGGTGAATTCAACCAAGGGTAGATGTTCATCCCAAGCTTCCTTGTAGTCCAAAATATAACAACGTAGCATATCTTCAAGAATCTGATTAACTCTCTCGGTCTGGCCATCAGTCGTCGGGTGGTAAGTAATGCTTAGGTTGAGATCAGTGCCCAAAGTTTGCTGAAATCCCTTCCAGAAGTGCGATACAAATCTCGAGTCATGATCAGAAACGATTCGCAGAGAAATCCCATGGAGTCTAACAATCTCTGAAACATAAATCCGGGTCATCTTCTCGGTAGAATGACCCTACTTATACAGAATAAAATGAGCCATTTTAGTCAAACGGTCCACAATAACCCAAATCGCATCATGCCCTCTCGGAGTGCGAGGCAATCCAGTGATGAAGTCCATAGAGACATCTTCCCACTTCCATTCAGGGATAGACAAAGGCTGCAAAAGACCACCAGGACGCTGACGCTGAGGCTTCACCTTCTGGCATGTAAGACATCGAGAGATGAAACGAGCGATGTAATTCTTCATACCAGGCCACTAAATGATCTGCTTAAAGTCATGATAGATTTTGTTGTTGTCTGGATGCCCAGATGAGCTGGACTCATGAGCTTCTTTGCAGATACTATGAAGTAATTCAGGAATATTAGGAATGCAGAGTCGACCTAGGAAACACAGAACATCATCAGAGATGGAGAAGTCCGGAAGAGTCCCAAGCTCAACTTGTCGGCGAATGCGATGAAGTGCGGGATCAGAGGGCTGTAAATCCTTCACCTGCTCTACCCATAACGGACCAGGAACCCCTTTATGACCCTCGGGGGCGATGGATATGTCCATCCGGCCGAGGTCATCAATCAAGGCTGCAAGAATAACTGAAATGGGTGCATAAGCGGCAACAGAAGCCTGCCGACTCAACGCATCTGCCACTGAATTGGCCTTACCAGGAACATACGTGAGCTGCAAGTCATAGTCTGAAACAAACTCGAGCCAACGTCTCTGACGAAGATTGAGGTCCTTCTGAACAAGAATGTACTTCAAGCTCTGATGGTCGGTGTAGAAGTGACACTTCACACCATAGAGATAATGGCGCCACAGCTTCAAGGCAAACACCACTGCAACAGATTCCAGATTATGGGTGGGATAGTTGACCTCATGAACTTCAACTGCCTCGACCCATAAGCAATAACACGGTCATCCTGCATCAGAACGCAACCCAAACCAACTCCAGAAGCATTAGTGTAGACTGAAAAGTCCAACCCATCTAACGGAAGAGCTAGCACTAGCGCGAAACATAGTCGCTGCTTCAGCTCAGAAGAGGCCCGCTCATACTGATCTGACCACTCGAACCTCGCATGATTTTGAGTTAGCCTTGTCAGAGGAGCGACAAGGGAGGAGAAACCCTTGACGAAGCGCCGATAATAACCAGCCAACCCAAGGAAACTGCGGATCTCGGTAGGAGTAGAAGGCCGCTTCCAGTCCATTACTGCGAAGACTTTGGTGGGGTCAACGAATATCCTATCCCCTGAAATGACATGCCCCAAGAAGGCAACACGATCAAGACAGAACTCGCACTTCGCCAATATGACATAGAGTTGTTGCTGGCGAAGGGTAGAGAGGATGAGTCTAAGATGAACTACATGATGTTTACGAGTCTTGGAGTAGACCAAAATATCATCTATGAAGACGACGACGAACTTGTCTAGGAACTCACGGAATGCACGGTTCATCATATCCATGAAATCATATGGGACGTTAGTCAACCCAAAAGACATCACCAAGAATTCAAAGTGTCCATACCGAGTCCGGAAGGCTGTCCTGGGGATGTCAGATTCCTTGATCTTTAGCTGATGGTAGCCCGTTCTGAAATCTATCTTGGAAAACACAGAACTGCCCTTGAGCAGATCAAAGAGGTCATCCACGCGCGGGAGGGGATACTTATTCTTGATGGTAACCTTATTCAGCTCCCGATAGTCGATACAAAGCCTCAGGGAACCATCCTTCTTCTTCACGAAGAGGACGAGGGCTCCCCAAGGAGACGAGCTGGGACGAATGTATCCGCGCTCAAGCATCTCATCCAATTGCAATCTGAGCTCTTCCAACTCTCGAGGTGCCATCCGGTATGAAGCTTTAGATATGAGGCGCGTTCCAGACTCTACATCACGATCGGGAGGCATTCTAGACAACTCGGCGGGGAACACGTCAGGGAACTCGGAAACAATCGGGATAGACTCAAGTTGCGGTATGACAGCATCCGAATATAAAGCATACACGAAACAAGCAGAACAACCCAGACTTAGAAGGCGAGTGGCGCACACAGTACGAATTACCTTCAGGTTGTTGCAGGTGGTCTGAACATGAACGTTGTAGTCCTTGCCATCAATACTGAAATTGACCCTCTTTGCCACACAGTCCAGCGTTGCTCGATACGCGACCAACCAATTCATTCCCAGGATTACGTCGAACTCTGACATTTCCAAAACTATGAGATCTGCGAAAACTTGCAATTCTCAAAGCAGGATCGGGCAATTGAGAACGCCTCTAGTAGAGAGATGCAGATAACCTGGTACAGAAATCTCGAAAGGGACCTCAAGTGTCAAAGTAGGCCAACTATGAAGGTCTACGATGTGGCGAGCAATAAAGGAGTGTGATGCACCAGAATCAAATAAGATTTGCATCCACTTATTCTTGACCCTAAATCTTCCTAAAATGAGGAAAAACATAACGCAAATCAAGATTATTCGAAACTAAGACAGACCAATTTTTTTCTAGAATGTAGAAAAATTAAAATTAAAAATTCTACACAAAACGTACCAGAGATGATGTCGGTCGAAGCGAGCGTCTCGCCCTGAGTGATGACGTTCAACACGACCTTTCCCCTGTCTCGAGCTCCGAGGACAGCCTGCAGTGGCTGAGCGGGAACCAGGCTTTCCTTCATAGGGCAGTCTAGCTTGAGGTGTCCAACATGCCCACACTTGAAACAGGCCTTTTGTCTACGACAGCAGTCCTTCAGCTGGTGGCCCGGCTTCTTGCAGTACGCACAAACGATGGAGGTAGAGGCAAACGTCATCTGAGGCGGCGGTGCATGTATATCCTTCTTTTGCTTCTTCAGGAGAGAACGACAGACTTGGGCAATATGACCCACCTTGCGACAGAAGGCGCACACCTCCTTGGACCCGAGACCTTGCTCTTGAGATGGAGCACTCTTGCGCTTGAGGTCGGATGCTGCGATATTGCTGGTGTCATGCTGGACTTTCTTGGCAGAACGATCCAGCTCAATTGCTTCCACCTTCAAGACGGTTCCCACGGTCTCCGCGTAGGTGGTGGCGCCATGGGCTACCACATGCTGCTGGAAGTCATGACGGAGTCCCTTCACGAAACGGCTAATCTTTTTGGCTTCATCCGGCACTAACTCCGCAGCAAGGAGGGATAGGCGGGAGAACTCTCTCACATACTCGGTCACTGTCCTGCCAAACTGTTGAAGGGACAAGAACTTCTCAGCTAACTTGTCCCGCTCCACAGAAGAGAGGAAGTTCTCCATAAGAGCATCCTTGAACTGTCCCCAAGTCAAGGTGGTAGAATCGGAGAGGCTGCGACCCTGAAGCCACCAAGTGTAAACATCCTCGGTCAGCTGATAGGCCGCAAGGAGAACCTTTTGGGCCTCAGGAACTGCAGCATACTCAAAGTGTTTCTCCATCTGGGAGATCCATTCAGTGATCACGAAGTAATCACGGTCGCCGTTGTTGGTAGGCAGATTTAGTCTCTTGAAAGCCAGAGTGTCTGCCATCGCTACAGGGGGAGCAGTCGGACATGGCACGAGTGGGACCTCCATGGTGCCAACAGGCAAGTCGGTTCCAGATCCAGGTGCAGGAGGGGTGGTGGTAACAGCTACTCCAGTCATCCCTGCGCTGTCGGAACCAGAGGCTGGATCAGGAGTTTGACGTTCCCCTTCCAGACGGGTTACACGCTCCAGAAGCTGTCTCAAAAGCTGGGCAGTTTCATCTCTAGGGGCCTCCCTCGCAGAAGGGGTAACTTTCCTTCGCTGCGATCGCTTAGGAGCCATCTAAAAGAAACATAAAAGAATTGAGTAAGAGAAACAGTCAGACTAAGCATAACAGATCGAGACTACAGGTTCTAGCATTCTAACACTGTTGGATACGTAAATCATGTAATAGTTACAACATTTTCAGTGGACAACTCTAGGTGATAGCCATGCAAATGCAAACGCGACGATAGATTCGCGTACGATAGAACTATGATTGCAAAATCCATGTATGTACAATCGTCATCTGTTGCTCTTAGCTTAACACTTGTAAATGAGTTATGATATGCATGTAATGTAATTATGCCTACAATGCATTCCTAAAAAAATGCCCATGAATGGATACACATGTCATGTTAAGTGCCCACATCACTTAACATGTCATGCACATTATGATTCTAATGCCACACACTTGAAAATATTAAACCGCTCATACAATTTAATATTTGCAAGCGGTGTATATCCTAGTGGAAATTCATATGCATATAAATGTTATGTTTGCCCATATTCCCTTAACATTTGCACGCATACTACTCATGCTTATGAGTGAGTGTGTGTATGTTTCAGCCTCGAACAACAGATAATGACAAATTGAGTGAAACAATGATGCATGTATATATTTATTTACATAATAAAGTTCCAAAATATTTAATACTTTCAAAATACTTCATTTTTACTATTTAACCTCGCTCTGATATCAACTGTCACGACCCGTATTAACAAGATCAGAGTGCTCTTCGGGCTGGTCGTGATGCCACAGACATGCAGAGAGGAGCCATGTTTGCTAAGACGGAAACAAAGATTTTACAACTAGTTTTAAATTGTTATTTTTGAAAGTGATTTAATTGATTTTAAATTGACGTGGAAACTGCAAATAAATAAATAAAAATTTGTTGTGCATGCATTCTTTTTATAAAAAACGAAGTCACAAGTAGTATTGAAACTAAATGAATGCAACTAGTCGCAAAGGTAGAAATGTAATAAGTGAAATGAACTAGTACAATGCTTCATCTTAAAAAGTTGTGCACGATCAAAAGAAAATGTCTGACGATAACTAATATATGAATAGTAAAATACAACAGTAACTGAAACAAAATACATAAAACCTGCTGATACATCAAACCAAAATGAAACCTCTAAGCAAATTTGAAGTTGGATGAAGAATACTCAGGAACCAGACGACGCAGTCACGAACCCCAAGACAAATCCAAACACAAGGAAAATGCCTCAAAACATGAAAAATACATAAAAATTCAAGTTAATAACTTGCACAAAAAGTAAGCAGAGTAAACAAGAGTTCAGTGAAATAGTTTTACACGTAGCAACCTACTACCGGATAAGTAACCATGTCTAACAAGATGTTTTTACTTTAATATCAAACTCCGAAGTTTGGTCTAGCTACCATACCATAAGCAGAAAACAATGAATGGTGAATGTGTTGTCATTTGGTGTACATGATTCTAGTGTATAAATTGATGCAAGACTTATCAACAACTGTGCTTGCAAAAAGTCGCCTAATGGTTTCTATTACCAGCTAGACGGGGGCTCGATTCAACGCGTCACACCAAACCAATACTCTCCTCTCAATGTTTGCCTATGACATTAAACAATCTCAGAGATTCATAAATAATTTGGACAATTTATTAATTAGACGACTCCAGTCAATAAGGGTCTACTTCATAACAAAAAGTGAAGTAAAAATAGATTTTTCATGTTTACAAGTGAGAGAGGTTTCTCTACTCGCCTTAAGGTAAAGCTGAACGGATGGCGACGGCTAAGCGGTGTTAGCAAGCGCTTAGAAATCTCAAATTCTTTTGACCTGCTGTAAGACCACGCGAACACAATATCATAACCGGGATTTCTACACTTACACAAGCATTTAATATTTGCAAAACAAAAACTCACATAAAAGGTGATTTGAAGGAAATTACCTCCCTCGAGAGTGAGGGAAGAGGAGCTACCACAAGGATCAAAAATTTGGCGGCTCTAGGCGTCGGAAACCCTAAATCGTAGAGGGTTCAGAGCGAATTCCACCGCTAGATCTGATGAGCGGCACCGAAAACACAAACATAAATGAAATTAGTCGAATTTACGACAAACACAAGAGAGAACGACGAAATTATGTCGATCGGAGGACAGAAATCCTCCCAAATAAATTCAGGCAAAACTGAAAATGAGAGTTAGACGGGGTTCCATACCCAAGGAGATTAGATCTGGGCTCAGAAATCCACAAAGTGGGTTTTCGGGCGAATCCCGAATAGTTCCTCTAGAGATCCACTGGCCGAAACAGAGAGTTAGGGTTGCCGGAGAAGAGTCGCTGCCTTGGACGAGGTCACGGAGGAAAATCTACGTTAATTCCAAGAGAGGAGGTGGAGAAATGAGAAGAGGGAGAACTAGGGGTTTACCTTACCCTCACCGGTCGGAGAAGGAGAAGGAGGGCGGCTTGCTTCTATTATCGTCGGCCAGAGGAGAAGGAGGAAGCACCGGGGATGAAATTGTCGGCGGGAGGCGGCGACGGGAGCATTGGACGCCGTCGGAGGCGGAATCGGGACTGGGAGTTGGCGTAGGGAGGCGAAATCGGGACTGGGAGTTGGCGTAGGGAGGCGGGATCGGGACCCGCGGGATTTGGACCGTGAGAGGGGGGGGGGGGCTCGGGTTATAAGGCTTATAAGTCTTTTTTTTATTATATTCATTATTATTATTATTATTATTATTATTATTATTATTGATTATTATA
This sequence comes from Platanthera guangdongensis, assembly GCA_039583875.1. Lineage (NCBI taxonomy): Eukaryota > Viridiplantae > Streptophyta > Magnoliopsida > Asparagales > Orchidaceae > Platanthera > Platanthera guangdongensis. The sequence continues at coordinate 123,686,648 of CM077154.1, read as the reverse complement.
AAAAGGAAGAAAACCAGGTTGTTACAGTGCAAGAGAGTTTCTACGTCACTCAGCCTGAAAGCACTCCTACTCGAATATTGTTAGTCTCTTCTCCAATTTTGATGCGGATATTTAGTTCATCTCCGCATCTTTATTTAAAAGTTTGTCATCCTAAAAACATTTCACAAACCGTTCTTTTAATCTTTTGAAGGTCACTGCCCAGATGAGACTCCCGATTTTCATTGAGACACCTTTATCATATTAATATCACAAGTGGTCTGCAATTATTAGGTACTAGCTACCTCATAATTTTCCCTACACTTTTATCTTTTCGGATATTGGCCTTTCTTAAGTACTCACTCATACACAAATGAGGATATGGGAGAGGAGATGGTAAATATAATGATTAATTTTTTTGTTGTTTTGATTTTATCTTGCTGACACGTACAAGCATAAGTAGTCCGTTTATAAGGGTTTAGAAGCTTAATGTTATATTTAAATCTTTTATTTAAAACACGAAAACATCATATAAATATAGAGATAACACGATCTCCTTTCTTTAGAAACAAATTTAATGCGCTTTAAGTGTGAATAACATCAACATCATATCTTTTAAACCCCAAACCTTTTTATTCCGACCAATAATCAAAATTTAGGTGTTAGTCCATAGGATGCTTTTGTATGTATGCCTGCAACTTGCTTGTTAATGTTGAGTAATGATAATTTCATTGACTTCGTATTCACGGCCCCATAAGAATGAAACCTTGCATCATTGTGATTTTTCTTGGTATGCTTCTTTGGATTCTTTTAAGTTGGGATCATTATTTATCAGCAAAAATGACTTAAAATGATTTGAGGATATTGAGATGCCTGTTACAAATTTCTTTCCTAAATTGATTTAAAGGTTTTAGATGTTGTGTACTCTTCCTTACCAAAGGATTGCACAGTAAGTCATTACTCATTACTATGGTGTTTGTTGTAATATGTATGTTGAGGTGTAGTCTATAAATAGCCTAGTTGTTGCCCTAATAATAATGAGAGTTTTATTTTCAACTTGGTATCAGAGGGAGAGCCGCCGACGCCCGCTCGATTCCGAAGCCCGCCGCTGCCGCCTGCTCGTTTGAAGCCCGCCACTGCCGCGGTCGCCAACGCCTCCTCTGCCGGAGGAAGCCGTCCGCTCTGCCGCTGGGAGGAGGTTGTCCGCTCCCTGGCCGTCTCCTGATCGGAGGATCCCACCTCTAGGGCTGTGGGAATAGTCTCTGGAGGCCACTGCTGCTGCTTCCCGGGAGCCGTGGGAGGGGGGAGAGCGCACTGCTGACAACCCTAGGGGGTTTCCGACCGCCGACCCTCGTACTGCGGCTTCCTGTACCCGTGCCGCCGCCCCTCGCGAACCTTTCTTGTGTCTCCGTACCTCCTAGCGTCCCTCAGGATGCGGTGATCGGATCCAGGGCAAGCCGATGTATGTTATAATACCGAACGAGACACAGTGATCGGTAGGAAGTTGATCCATGGAGCCAAAGGAGGGAATGATGACAGATGTCTTCAAGATGTTGGACACATTGTTGAGGGTGTTGGGTTCATCGCAACGACTGACGAAGCTGGAATTTCCACTGATCGTTCTTAAGCTAGATGGACTGACAATCTACCTGAGTTGGTCACGCCGTGTGAAGATGATCCTGGCAACAAAGAAGTTTTGGGGGTTTTCTGACAGGGGAGTTGAAGAAACCAGAGAACTCGGCGGGAGATGAGTGAGAGTCGGCCCATATGACCGTGTTTATGTGACTTCTTAGCTCTGTGGTTACATCGATTGCCGTCACGGTAGATGGCCTCGAGACAGTCATGGAGGTCTGAGACAAGTTGAAGAATACATATGATGGTGCGGGGAACACTCTGCAGGTCTTCCAGGTGAAGGGAGAAATCGATGACACTGTTCAGGGGGAGAAAACGGTGTAGGAGTATTCCTCCGAGTTGGAGCGACTATGGGTGGACTACGATCACGCCTCTGGTGGGATGTGCTGCAGTGATCCACGGTGTCGGGCTTCCAAAATCATCGAGGAGGAAAGGACGATGAAGTTCCTGAAGGGGTTAGATGGCAAGTTCGATCAGCGGAGAGCTCTACTCCTGTCGGGTACGATGATTCCTACCCTTACGGTGGCCATCTCGGCTATGATTCAGGAGGATACGCCTCTCAAACTGCAGACAGGCATAGGAGGGTCCATGCCGATGAAGTCAGCACTACCGGTTGCGGCTCCTGGTATTACTGGACAGAGGGAAGAAACCCGACAATGCTACAACTGTGGTGAGGTCGGACACCTGAGACACGCATGCTCCAAGCCACCCAAGGAGAGAGATTCGGGTGGTGGACGGGGATGTGGTCGTGATAGCGACCGTGGTGGTATATGAGGATATCAGGCCAATTGGGTATGACTGAGAGTGCGAAGGAACTTGACGTTATCTATATAGAGGAGGAGCGAGCCGTACTTAGCATGATGGAGGATATCAAGAGGAAGCAGACGGGCGAGGGGAGCATAGGTGGAGCTGGGGGGGGGGGGTCGCTATGTATGCTCACCCACCTTCTAATGGATCTCTTGCACTGACATCTATATCTCCTTCCAGGACATCAGACTGGATTATCGACTCAGGCGCATCCCGCAATGTGACAGGAAATGTAGGCGAGTTCTCCTCTTATGCCCGTCTAGCCACGACGGATAACATCCAGACAACAGACGACACGTTCCAGCCAGTGGTCGGTAAGGGTACTGTTAATTGTTCAGGTTCGGTAACACTTTCCAATGTTTTACATGCTCCCTCTTTCCCAATTAGTCTTTTATCCATTAGTTCCATAATTATTCAACTGACATGTGTTGTTTCTTTTTATATACCTAAGGTGACGTTACAGGAGAAAAAGACGAGACAGATACTTGAGACTGAGACTTGACATGATGGGCTGTGGTATCTGGATCGGGAAGGACTGGATGCGGTTCTGATCTCTGTGGTAGAGACAACGAGGGATGGATGACAGAAGATGAGTGCAGAGGATATGCTGATACTCCATCACAGGCGATTGAGACACCCTTCCTTCAGGACTGTAGCTAAGCTGTTTCCTAATATTTTTGATGCAACAAATAAAATAAAATTGGTGTATGATACATGTGATTTAGGCAAGCTTACTAGGCGTTTGTATGCTAGTATGGGCCGAAGAAGCTCTTCTATTTTTTATGTTATTCATTCTGATTTCTGGGGACCTTGTACTGTAAGCTTTTTAAATGGTTATAAGTATTTTATTACTTTCATTGATTGTGCATCTCGTATTACATAACTGTATTTGATGAAAAATAAAAATGAGGTATTCGCTTGCTTCTGAGATTTCCATAAGCTGACACAGACACAATATAGTGCGGTGATTAAGGTACTAATGTCAGACAATGAGACAGAATACACCAACAAGGCAATGAGGGAATACCTATCAACTCATGAGATAGTGCACCAGACCACCTGTGCCTACACACCAGCACAGAACGGAGTGGCGGAGAGAAAGAACAGACACCTTCTAGAGGTGGCAAGAAGTATGATGCTAAACATGAAGGTGCCTCAGAGCCTTTGGGGTTATGCCGTGTTAACAACGACACAGCTGATCAACAAGATGCCATCACAGGTACTCGGGTGGAAGTCTCCGTGTCAGCAGCTGCAGGGACATAATAAGGAGATACTTCCCTTGAAGGTATTCGGGTGTGTGTGCTTCGTGAAGGACAACTGACCGGGTGTTGGTAAGGTTGATGCAAGGGCAGTCAAGTGTATGTTTTTGGGCTACTCTTGTACTCAAAAGGGTTACATGTGTTGGAACTCAGTGGAGAAAAGATGCTTTGCGAGCATGAATGTTCACTTTAGAGAGCTAGAACAGTACTACCAGTAAGAGTGAGTCCTACCTACATTAGACTCATCAGATAAAGAAAGTACGAGGCTAGAAAGAGAGATGTTGGTGACAGATCTGGGAGTATGTCAGAGAGGATCTGCGGAGGAGGAGCAAGAGAGCGATGATGAGCAAGAGTGGAGATTAAGGAGCAGAGGCAAGGTGTGAGACCTATAGCTCAGGGGGAACTGCTAACATACAGTAGAAGGAGGAAGCCTCCAGCAGTACCAGATCCAGGGTCGGTGCCCAGTCTAGCTCCTAGTCCCTTGCCTGCGTCGCCCCTCTCTCTTGGAACACCTATACCTACACAAGCCTCATACGATATTCTTTCTCCTCTCCCTACTTTTTCTCTTATGTTACGAAAGACTACTTACAACAATGCGGGAAATCCTCTTAACAGATACGGTTGGGAGCTTGCGTCATTTGTCTCGTACGATCATATCTCCCGTACACACAGAACATTCATTGCATCTTTGGATAGTGTTATTGTACCTAACAATTGACAGGTCGCCAAAGACGATTCGAAGTGGGAGGCAGTAATGAAAGAAGAGATGATGGCTCTTGAGAAGAACAAGACCTGAGAGCTGACATGGCTGCCAAAAGACAAGAAAGTCGTTTGGTGCAAGTGAGTGTTCACTGTAAAGCAGAACCCAGAATGACAAGTTGAGCGCTACAAAGCTCAATTGGTGGCCAAGGGGTATAACCAGACCTACGACATCGACTATGACGAGACGTTTGCAGCAGTTGTGAAGATGAGCACTGTTAGGACTCTCATCAGCTTGGCAGTGAACGGGGGATGGTTGCTCAATCAACTAGATGTGAAGAATGCATTCCTTTATGACACTATCACAACCCGCATTTTTTCAGCATTTACTAAAGTATCAGAGTAAGATAAAATACTCGCCGTGATGCCACGACGTGCAGAGGGCAACTGCAGGCGCTCAGGCAAGAACCTACTCCTAACACTTTTCATGAAATTTCTCAAGTTTGTTATAATGAAGATATAGTTTGAGTTTAGGTTTTTATGGTCATGTCTCTCGACTCAGTGGATCAACTAGTTCACTGGTGAAAATATATATGCAGCGAAAAATACTTAGTTTATTTCATTAATTATCCTATATGAGTATGAAGATCCAAGATGACTATTTATGATATGCAAAGCTCTAGATTTAGTATAAGTACGAAAAGAGTTTTTACGTTCGTTAAAATATAGTGATATTTGATTTAAAGAGATGCTATGTGTACGAGGTAAAAATATTTATCTTTTTATACTTTGAAAGTAACTAACATGCAATCCTAACATAAAACCATCCCAGAGATACCATCGGAGGAGGTGTACATGGAGATATCACTAGAATTCGGTACAACCAAGACAGAAGGCAGAGTCTGCAGGCTGAAAAAATCACTCTATGGGCTGAAGTAGTCACCCCGTGCATGGTTTGACCGATTCAGGAGAGCAATGATTGGCATGGGGTATCGCCAGATCAATGCAGATCACACAGTGTTTTTCAGGAAGAATGGAGGTCACACCATCATGCTTGTGGTGTATGTGGACGACATGATCATTACAGGGGATGATGAGCAGAAGATTAGCCATCTCAAGGGGACCCTAGGCAAGGAGTTCGAGGTGAAAGACCCGGGTCTTCTTCGATATTTCCTTGGGATCGAGATTGCATATGAGGTCGATGGGATAATCCTTTCCCAAAGGAAATATGCGTTGGATCTCCTCACTGAAACCGGGATGTTGGGGTGCAAACCTGCTGCGACACTAATCGATCAAAGGTTCAAACTGAGTGCAGAGGCCGGAGAACCAGTAGATCGGAAAATGTACCAAAGGCTAGTCGGGAAGTTGATCTACTTGCGCCACACTCACCCGGACATCTCATTCTCTGTAAGCGTGGTGAGCCGCTACATGCATGACCCAAGGAAGGGCCATATGGATGCGGTGTCCCAGATTATGCGATACTTAAAGAGTACTCCTGGAAAGGGGATGACCTTCAGAAGGAACGGACATGCGAGGATCGAAGGCTATTGCGACTCTGACTGGGCAAGCTGTGTGGGTGATAGGTCTACCTCAGGCTATTGCATATTTGTGGGAGACAACCTGGTCTCATGGAGGAGCAAGAAGCAGTCGGTATTGGCTAGATCGATGGCAGAGACAGAGTACAGAGCCATGACAGTAGGGGTTGCAGAGCTCATGTGGTTGAAAGGAATGCTTGAGGAGTTGAAGCTGGACCAAAAGGACAGGATGAAGCTGTGGTGTGACTGTCAGTCAGTCAGTCATCAGTATTGCAAACAATGCAGTTCAACACGATCGTATCAAACATATAGAGATTGATAGATTTTTTTTATCAAAAAAAAGCTTGATAATGAGCTACTGGAGTTGAGCCACGTGCCGACAAAGGGGCAGGTTGCAGACTGCTTAACTAAGGGACTCAGTTCAGAGGATATGATCAGGGGTTGTAACAAGATGGACTTAGTGAATATCTTTCGTCAATTTTGAGGAGGAGTGTTGTAATATGTATGTTGAGATGTAGACTATAAAGAGTCTAGTTGTTACCCTAATAATAATGAGAGTTTTATTTTCAACTGTGTTTGATTCCTTTCTAAGTGGAGCACTCAACACGGTGATGAGTACAACAATCTTAGGATGGTGGATTTGATGGGTCAATTCATGACAAGTTTGGTCGAGGATTCGACAAGATTTTTTTTGATGGACAAACTTTGATTAGATTTGGGTGAAAAGTCGCTGGTTCGCAGAGCAGCATGGGCCTAATGGGTTGGGTACTTTGATGATCAAGTCTTCAATGTGAAGATTTTTTGGTAATGTGTATATTGATGTAAATATAATTCTATATATAACTAATATCACATAGTATTTTATTTATATCAAGGTCCAACACTGGGTCTACACAAATTATTTTGTATGTTTGAAAGTTTGATTTAATTTGATTGTGTTGGAAAAGCCCACTTAAACTAGGCCCATTTGTATAGCCTTTTTTTTGTTTTTCTCTCCTCTCTTTAGTCCCACATTGTGTATAGGACTTTTCTCTCTCTTTCTCTCATCTATATATATGTACTCATTCTTTGTATTTGTATCAAGTGGACATATATACAAGGTTGGCTTTCTCCTTTCTACATGGTATCAGAGCGAGGTTCCGGACTCCTGCGGACTCCCTTTCCTGTCCGCCCTGCGGCCTGCGATCTCTGCGGCCTGCATGTGTGTGTCCGCGACTTCTAGTCGCATCACACCTGCGGCCTCCATTGTCCAGACCGCTTCCTCTCCTCCCGTGGAACCACTTCTTTTCCCTCCTCTTCCCTCCTCCTCTGGCCCCCTCTTTATAGCCATCCTGTGGGGTCCACTGCTTCCCCTAGTCCGCTGCGGCCTCTCCTTGTCCGGCGCGACCTCGGCGACCTCGATCCCTCGGTCTCCTTCTGTCCGCTGCGAACTCAGTATTCGCCTCCTCTTCTTGCTCTCCTTCCTCTTCAGGCGACCAAGTTCTTCTCCCTGTCCGCCGCGGGCTCGCTTCTCTGCGTTCTTTCAGTCTTGCGGACTGGTCCAGCCCGCTGCGGTCGCTCTCTTGCTTCCCCGGCTTGTCCTCTCTTCTCAGCTCGCTCCAGTCCGCCGCGGTCTGATCCGGCCCGCCGCGATCTGATCCTGTCCGCCTCGGCCTCTTCAATCCGCCGCGGCCTCTCTTGGCCCACTCCTTGCGGAGCGTCTGTGCTCACCGCGGCCTCCTCCAGTCCGCCGCTGCCCCCCTCCAGTCCGCCGCGGTCTCCTCCAGCTCGCCGCGGCCTCCTCCCGCTCGCCGCGACCTCCCCAGCTCGCCGCGACCTCATCCAGTCCGCTGTCTTTCCGCTTCCTCTAGCTGCCGCCTCCAGTCCGCCGCGGTCTCCTCCAGCTCGCCGCGGCCTCCTCCCGCTCGCCGCGACCTCATCCAGGTCGCCCCCATGTCTACATCTGCGGACTCAGTCGGCACGACAGTTCCTCCTCCTGAACGCCCGGCCTCTCTCCAGGAAGTCCGCGACGAGCTTCGGATCACTACAATTTCGCTCACTGGCAAGAAGAACTTTGTGGAATGGGCACACTCGGTTCGCCGTGTCCTTCAGTCCAAGGGGTTCCTTCATCACTTGACTCAGACTGTTATCGGTATCCCTACTGAGGAATGGTTACGCAATGATGGGCGTGTGCAGACTTGGCTTCTCAACTCTCTTGATGGCGAATCTTATCGCCTGGCCATGTATCATGAGACGGCCAAAGGCATGTGGGATGAGCTACACTCCCTCTACTCTGGCAAGGATAGTCTCCACCATCTATATGATATCATCACTGCTCTCCAGGCCCTTGATAGCAGTGGCGCAACGGACCTGACATCCTTTGTTGCTCGGGCCCGGTCTCTGGTTGAGGCTTGGATCCACCATCAGCCTCCCACTTTAGATCTCGCTGCTCAACATACCCAAAAGGAAGCTGTGGGTATCGCCATGATGATGGCCCGGGTACCACCTCATCTTCACAGTGTCCGGGCTCACATCCTCTCCTCTACCGTTACACCATCTTTTTCCGATGTGTGCTCAATGTTTCTCAAAGTCTCCCCGCCTCCGGATGTTCCCGGACTTCCTTCTCCGACCCTTGTTCAACAGGCACCAGCTCCCTTATTGCCTCTTCCCCTTTCTGCCCGTGGTGGCCGCTCTGACTCTCGCGGCCGTGGTCGCGGTGGCCGGTCTAGGCCTAAGTGCTCGTTCTGCGGTCGAGATGGCCATCTTGAGGCCACCTGCTATCGCAAACATGGCCGACCTCCTCGTCCGCAAGCCTCTGCTGCTACTACCGACTCTGCCTCCTCTCGTACTGATCTCGACGAGGTTCGTCTTCAGCTCCAGCATCTTCATGACTTGCTCAGCCGTCCGCCTGCCTCGGTTGCCTCTGCTGCCTCTATCTCCAATGAAGGTATCGCCTGCCTATCCTCTGGCACGCGCTGGATCCTTGATTCTGGTGTCACTCATCATATCACCTTTGTTAGGCCACCTCAGTACTTGTCTTCACCTCACCCGAAGTACATTACTGTCGCTAATGGGGCATCGGTTCCAGTCTCTGGATGTGCTAATATTTCTCTCACCTCTTCTCTCCTCCTGCGCTCGGCTCTACATGTTCCAGGCTCTTCTTTCAATTTACTCTCTGTTGGTCGCCTTACTACTGATTCTAATTACTCCGTGACATTTACTTCTTCTTCTTTTCTCATACAGGATCAGCAGACGCGGACTATCATTGGTAGAGGACGGCTGCAGAATGGGCTTTATCTTCTTGACGACTCTCCCACTGTCCTCGCATCTATCTCCTCTTCGGATTGGCATCGCCGTCTGGGACATGTTCCTCTTCCAGTCCTCCGGAAGGCTCTTCCTGATGTTACTCTCCCTGCTTTTCGCTGCGACACATGTATTTTGGGCAAACAACCCCGTTCATCGTTTCCTACTCATTGTACTCGGAGCTCCGCTCCTTTTATTTTAGTACACTCCGATATATGGGGTCCGTACAAATTTACTAGTATTTCTGGCTATCGGTATTTTCTTACTTTTATTGATGATTACTCTCGCATGACATGGTTATATCTCCTTCGGGATCGCTCTGAACTTCCCCGCGTATTCCGGGCTTTCATACTTGAGACTCGCACTCAGTTCTCTGCGCCTATTCGCACTATTCGTACTGACAATGCGCGGGAGTACACCAGCCATACCTTTGCCACTCTCTGCTCTGAGTTCGGCATTATTCACCAAACCTCGTGTCCGTACACTCCACAACAGAATGGTGTCGCCGAGCGCAAGAATCGTCACCTTCTTGATGTCGCTCGCTCCCTTATGCTTCAAATGCAGGTTCCCAAACCATACTGGAACTACGCGCTCTCCACGGCTTGCTTCCTCATCAACCGTCTCCCGTCTTCCGTCCTCCAGTATGCTACTCCCTTCAGCCTCCTCTTTCCCACCACTCCGCCTTTTCCCGTTCCTCCCCGGGTGTTTGGTTGTACCTGCTACGTTCACCACCTCGGTCCATCCACCGACAAATTGGACCCTCGTGCCACCAAGCATATCTTTGTGGGGTACTCGCGCACTCAAAAGGGTTATGTCTGTTATTCGCCTGCTACCCGCAAGGTTACTGTCTCGGCTGACGTGACTTTTCGTGAAGATATTCCATTCTTCCCTGCTCTCGACGTTGCTCTGAGTCCAGCTCCCGTCGTTCGTCCTGTCATTCCTGCTCCTCACTCCTCATCCTCTCTGCCTTCCCAACCTCCTGCCCGTCCACCACCCCCGGTTATCCGGGTCTACTCTCGTCGCTCTCCTCATCCCGTCGCCCCTCTGCAGTCGGCTTCGCCCTCTGGTGCTCTGCTCCCTGCTGCTCCGGCTCCCGTCTCTACCGCTCATCCTATGGCGAATTACGTCTCTCTCCATCGCCTCTCTCCCTCTCTTCTTCACTTTGCCACCTCATTATCCTCTGTTTCGGTCCCTAACTCTTTGCAGGAGGCGCTTCACCATCCTGGCTGGCGGGCTGCCATGGACGAAGAAATGACGGCCCTCTGGGCCAACTAGACCTGGGTCTTGGTTCCCTTACCTCCCGGTCAACACCCTGTTGGGTGTAAATGGGTGTTCGTCATCAAGCATGCTCCGGATGGCACTATTGCCCGCCTGAAGGCCCGTCTTGTGGCCCGTGGCTACACACAACAGGAGGGCCTCGACTATGAGGAAACCTTCTCTCCGGTGGCCAAGCTCAACACTGTCCGCGTTCTTCTCTCCGTCGCGGTGCACCGCCACTGGCCCCTTCATCAGCTCGACATCAAGAACGCCTTTTTAAATGGGGACCTTCGGGAAACCGTCTACATGCGCCAACCGCCCGGGTTTGAGACCACGGGGGAGTCTCGGGTATGTCTTCTCAAAAAGTCCATTTATGGTCTCAAACAGTCCCCTCGGGCGTGGATTGACAAGTTTAGCAAGGTGGTTCGGGACATGGGGTTCACTCGGAGTTCTGCAGATTTCTCCCTTTTTACCCGACACCGGGCCACTGGCACCGTCCTTCTGTTGGTTTATGTTGATGACATCCTTCTCACTGGGGATGACTCAAAGGGGATTCGAGACGTCAAACAACATCTGAGCACTGTTTTTCAAACTAAAGACCCGGGGAAACTTCGCTACTTCCTGGGTCTCGAGATCGCCCGGCGGCCAGATGGGTTGGTGCTCTCCCAACGAAAGTACTGTCTCGATCTTCTCAAAGATGCTGGTCAGTCTGGTTGCAAGCCAGCTGGTACCCCGATGGAGGCAAATCACAAACTATGCGCTCATGCTTCGGATGACGATTTGCTGCTTCCGAACCCGGAATACTATCGACGCCTTGTGGGAAAGTTGATCTATCTAACAGTCACGAGGCCGGATATATCGTTTGCAGTTGGGGTTGTCAGTCGGTTCATGCATGCCCCCCGGGCTTCTCATCTTCAAGCGGTTGAACGGATTCTTCGATACCTTAAGGGAGCTCCGGGTCAAGGGCTGGTTTACAGAACCTCTGACTCTGCTCCTGCATTGGTTGCCTATTCTGATGCCGACTATGCGGGTTCCCTGGACGATCGAAGGTCAACTAGTGGGTTCTGTACTTATTTTGGTGGTCATCTTATTACGTGGAAGAGTAAGAAACAAGCTGTGGTAGTCCGTTCCTCTGCAGAAGCTGAATACCGATCGATGGCCTCGGTTGTCTCAGAACTCACATGGCTTGAAAGTCTCCTTACTGACCTAGGAGTAAAACTCCCCTCCTCTGCTGTTCTATTTTGTGATAGTCAAGCCGCCATACACATCGCAAAGAATCCGGTGTTTCATGAGCGCACAAAACATATCGAGGTTGACTGTCACTTTGTTCGTGAGAAGGTTCAATTGAAGAAACTTGAATTGAAGCATGTTCCAGGAACTGATCAAGTTGCCGACATCCTCACAAAGGCCTTATCAAGCACCCTGTTCTACCAGTTTGTCCAAGCTGGGTGCATATGACCTATACGCTCCAGCTTGCGGGGGAGTGTTGGAAAAGCCCACTTAAACTAGGCCCATTTGTATAGCTTTTTTTTGTTTTTCTCTCCTCTCTTTAGTCCCACATTGTGTATAGGACTTTTCTCTCTCTTTCTCTCTCTTTCTCTCATCTATATATATGTACTCATTCTTTGTATTTGTATCAAGTGGACATATATACAAGGTTGGCTTTCTCCTTTCTACAGATTGAATCAGCTGCCTATTCCAAATCTATGCCCATAACTGTAATATTGGACTCTGGACTCCAATAGTCGAAAGCAAATATTGCACTGTAGTGTGCTACAATATATTATTTGTGATGTTCTTTGAATGTTACTTAGAAAGCAAAGTTGTCAAAAAAAATTTGACTCCCCAAGAAAGAAGAAAAGTCATATTTCATGTATTGGAAGGGCGCAAGGTTCCAGTTCTCGTCTCCTTTCTACAATTGACAGACATAGTTGAGAGAGGAAGTTGTGGTTTTTGACGTGAGATTTCACAAAGGCACAAAGGATGATCCAACCCATCGGTGGCTAAGTTCGCAAGTCTTCTCGAAGGAGTGCATAGTAGGAGAAAGAGAAAGAAGACAAGGGAAGATCGTGATGGTGTTCGAGGGAGATTTGTATAGATCTTCATTAGTTCATATCTGATTTATTTGCGTCCGCAACCTATTTTTTCTTCATTGCATTTTATAGTTTTTGTTAAATGTGGCTATCCATCCTCGGATCTGCTTGAAAAATCTGCAGAAGATTGGATGTGCTCTTTATGATCAGTAGTGAGACTTAAAAAATTGGATTATGATCATCTAGGTTTTTAAATTTGAGTTTTCCACGTTTTTTAACATTGCTTGTGTACTTGTTGGTTTTCTTATTGTATGCACATGTATTTGATCCTCAAAAGTTGTATTTGAGAAGGGCTGAGACGAGCCGATTTGGTTTATGATCAGGTGCGTTAGTTGACATTAGTCCACTGCCAATATTCTTTGATCACGATTTTTGATCGAGCATTCCAAAGCTAGAATGACCTAAGCTACATTGGACCAACCGAGACATCTGGAGAATTAAAATGGAGAATCTATTATGTGATAAGGATTTCCTTGCTATCATTAGTGAAGCCCGCAAACATGACGGATGGAGAATGGTTGAAGATGGTTCAGAAGGTCAAGGCCGGTATTCGTTAGTTGTTAAATGAAAGTTTGATACATCACGTGTCCATGAAGAAATCCTTCAATGATATAAGGAAGAACTTTTGGGGTTTATATGAGAGGAAGACGATGAGTAATAAATCCTACCTCATCCATTGTCTAGGATACCTCAAGTATAATGAAGGTGATTCAGCGGCGAAGCACCTCAATAAAGTTAAGAGCTCAAAATGAATTGGGTTCCATGAAGATGATGCTGAATGATGATCTTCATGTCTCCCACTGGAGTGTGCCACATGCAACTCAAATTCTTCAAGAATGGCTACATGCAGTGGAGACATGTGGTCTCAAGGTCGACAGTGATAGGTTTGTAGGAAGTTTCTCATATTGATACTGGCCAGCAATATCAGATTTCTTTTGGATGTCACCCTTCTACATCTAAATTGGCAAGTTTAGCGAAAAATTTATAGAAGTTGTAGATGTTTTCAATAGGAAGGTCGCCACATCGACAAACCCTTCTACCTAGTTCGGATGGAGGGGATTTGTTCTGTTTGGTTCACGTCTAGATTGAGCACTCAACGGGGCAATGAGTACCACAAGCTCGGGATGGTTGAGAAATCGACAGGTTCAATTTAGAGCCGGTTTTGTTGAGGTTTCAACTAGATGTTTTGTCTGACAAACTATGGTTTGAACTGGGTGGATGATCTCCAAATGGCAGAGCAGCATGGGCTTGGCTGGTTAGTGAGATGACTGAGACTTCAATGAGACAATTTTAGGGTATATATATAGTTTTATATGTGTAGAGATCCACAAAAATAGATAAATAAAATAAAAATATAATTATTAAAATCTCCAATTATGGTGTATACATACACGTATTTATACACTTATATAGGAAGAGAGAAGAGAAGAAATCTCGATCTAAGACTTGAGACTAAATCCTAAATAGGGAGTGAGCTCTAGATGTGCCTTATTATGGGCATTTACATGTATTTCCTTCAACACTGCCCTGCAAGCTGGAGTATACAGATCGTAAACACCCACCTTGGAATAGAACTGATAGTATAACAGACATGGTAAGACCTTGGTGAGGATATCAACAACTTGCCCAACAACAAGAACATGTTTTAATTCCAGCTTCTTTAATTAAATTTTATCCCAAAAAATTACAATCAACTTCAATGTGTTTGGTCCGTTCATGGAACACATGATTCTTGAAAATATGTATAACAACTTGACTATCAAAAAATAGAGAGGCCGGTGAGGATAGTTTGACTCCCAAATCACCTAGGATACTTCCCATCCATGTAAGCTCAGACACAACGACTGTCATTGAATGATACTCGACTTTAACAGATGAGCGAACAATCATAAACTGCTTCTTGCTGCGCTGGGTAATAAGGTGTCCCCCGAAGTAATTACAGAATCCACTTGTGGAATGTCAATCATCCAGGGAGCCAACATCATAATATGCAATCAGAGATAGAGAAGAAGAGAGTTTGTATACAAGACCTTGTAAATGAACGGTCTTCAAATATCTGATGATGCGCTCGACTATCTTGATGTGAGAGATCCGTGAAGAATGCATGAATCGACTGACAAATTCAACAACAAACAAGATATCGGGTCTTATAATGGAAAGATAAATTAGCTTTTCTACCAGACGACGATAATATTATGGTCTTGAAGAAGTAGATCGCAGTCGGGGTCATGCACACAGAGCTTGTGGTTGGCATCCATAGGAGTATCAACAAGCTTTTACCCAAAATAACCATCATCATGAATAAGGTCACGACAGTACTTTCGATGAGATAGGACGAGACCATCAAAACATCTCGGTACCTCAAGGCTAAGAAAGTACCAAATATTTCTCAGATCTTTAGTTTGAAAGACTGAATTCAAGTGACGCTTGATCATTTGTATTCCTTTAGAATCATCACCTGTAATCAAAATATCTTCAACATAGTCGATGACGAGTAAAGAAGGAGAAGTCAGTCGAGGTTCGAGTGAATTCAACATCATGGACAACCTTACTGAGCTTATCAAACCATGTGCGAGGAGACTGTTTAAGACCATAAATAGATTTCTTGAGATGACACACAAGAGACTCCCCCGTGGTCTCAAACCCGGGAGGTTGGTGCATGGAGACAGTTTCTAGAAGGTCACCATTGAGAAAGACAATTTTGACATCCAATTAATGTAAGGGTCTGTCGATGAACATCTAAGGAGATCAAGACACGAGCAATATTTAACTTGGCGACTAGTGAGAAGGTCTCATCATAATCGATGCCTTATTACTGAGTAAATTCACAATCCATAAGACGAGCCTTTAGGCATTCTACTGTCCCTTTTGGAGCATGTTTTATCATAAATACCCACTTACATCTCACACAAGTCTGTTCCAGAGAAAGAGAGACAAGATCCCAAGTTTGACTAACCAAGAGAGCACTCATTTTCCTCATCCATGGCCGCACTCTATGCCGGATTTCGAAGAGCCTCCTGCAAAGAATTAGGTATAGAAATGAAGGATAAAGAAGTTGTGAATTTGAGAAGTGTCAGGGAGTGGCGATGCAAAAATACATAATTAGCCAAGGGATAAGCTGTGGATACGAGTGCCAGATCTTTAGGCCGCGAGGTATTACTGGTAGAGGGTGGCTGTTGTAGGGCATCAAAGCGAGGAGGATGATGAGTGTATACACGAACAAAAGATGGTTTGGATGGTATGGGAAGCGGGGTTGGAAGGAGCGGTGAAATATAAGGTGTAACAGGGACTGTAGGATATAGTAATAACGAAGGTGCAAGAGGAGTTGGATGGAAAGAGTGAAAAGGTTAGTATTTTATGAAAGTCACATTTGCATAAACAACAACCTTGCGAACGTTGGGAGAGTAGGACACATATCCTTTCTGAGTGCAGGAGTAATCGACAAACACTAGTAAGCACCAATGCGGGTACAGGTACCAGGTACGATACGTACTCGGTACGGCGGTACAACAAAATTTAAAAGGCAATGATACGGGTACGACATCATACATTATAATAAATATAATATATATATCATAAGTGCAATAAATAATTCTCAAAACATTGAAACATTAAACATAAATCATAACTTGAAGTACAAGTGCACAAATCAATTCAATATAACATGAAATTTTCAACATTAAGCATTCGTAAATATTACAAAATTTAATATCTTATATGTTTAACCAAAAGAGATAAAATTAAACTTAGGTCTACTCATTAATTTTTTTTCTTCTTCATTGTTAGAGATCAACATCTTCAATCTCCGATTAGTGTAAAGACAAGTCAGCCGTTTTGTTAATAACTTGCATCATATCAATACGTTCAATACACGTACTTGTAAAAAAAGCGTACCCGTAATAGAAACACACTCAGTATAGATACACAACTTAATTGGACGTACCAACGTTTCCTAGCATAGAATTAACTTTTGTTTACTCTAGAAAAACAGGCTCCTAACACAATATGCAGAATGATGTGCTAAGTCCAAGTGTGTCCACATAGGTGTATTCGTCGAGTATCGGGTACGTACCAGTACCGAATACGTATCCGGTACGAGTACGTTACCTTCAGGGAAGTATTCGTGTTTCATAGGACGAACATATATTATGTAGCACGAGGAGCAAGCTTGTCAGTGAAAAGACCAAAATTATGTACATAACATGTACAACCAAAGATTCGAGGTGGAATGGAAAAGAGAGGTGTTGAGGGAGATAAAAGACTAAACGGAGTTGCATGGTTGAGAATGGAGGTGGACAGTCGATTGATGAGATAACATGCTGTAGACACCGTAAAGTGCCAATACGACTTGAGAACCTGTATTTGAAACATAAGTGAGCGAGCGACATCAAGAATGCGACTATTCTTATGCTCAGCCACACCATTTTGTTGAGGGGTATACACACATAAGGTGTGGTGGATGATCCCAAACTCAGTACAAAGATTGTCAAACACATGACTGGTATATTCTCGCATATTTTCTGTTTGAAGAGTTTTAATTGACCTGGAAAATTGTGTACGAGTCTCATTAATAAAGACATGAAACACACGAGTTAGATCTGACCGATCATGCAGTAAGTATAATCACGTCATGTGAGAAAAATCATCAATTAAAGTAAGTAAATAACGGTAACCAAAAACTCTAGCAATTTTATATGGCTCATAAACATTTGAGTGCACTAAATCTAAAGGAGCATCACTCTGAGTACATTAAGGGGGAAAAGAAGATTCATGACTCACAGGTAAAGTCAGAAAGATATAGATTATGAAGTGTCTTCTTTAGAATTGGAAGAGGAGCTTGCCCAAAATGCCGGTGCCAATCAACTGAGGTGACGAATGAGAGAACTGTGAGAGAAATGTCCAGGAGGTAGAACTCATTGGACAGTCGTTCTTTAGCTATGATATTTTGCGTACGTCGATCCTGCACAACAAAATGAGACGTGAAAGTTACAGAACAATCATGGTCTTGAGTAAGACAACTAATAAAAAGAATATTGAAAGGAGAGCCCGGGACATGAAGAACCGAGCGAAGTGAGATAGAGGAACTGAGAGACATATTAGTGGAATCGAAAACAGGGGCGGTGCCACCATTGGTCATTGTGATAAACTTAATATGTGAAGAGTCCACGTACTGAGATGGTTTCTGTGGAGGGATATGGTGAGTGACACCAGAGTCCATTATCCAATGTGGACTATGGGAAAGACAAGAGATACCTTCATTAGAGATAGAAGTAACAGAGCAGGACAGACGATTGAGTAACCCCTGGAGATGCTGGAGCTGGATGTGCATGACATCAATGTCGATGCGAGTGGTAGAAGACGTATCAACAAAAACAGTGGCATGAGGTGGAAGAGGCATACTATGCTTACGATAATAGGTTGCCTCAAGATGTCCATCCCTGCTATAGTGAGTACATTTGAGACGAGACCGACCGCTGTGACCTTTACCCTGATAGCCTGTGCAACCTCCACGAGTTGATGGAGGAGTGGAGAGAGATATAAATGAGTGTTGGAGGAGAGCCGAAGATTGTGGTTTGGGAACATATGGGAGTGGTGTCACCTTCAACAACATGGAGCAAACATCGAAGAAAGAGGAAATGATGGAGGAGGAGAGGATCTGAGCCTGGATGTTGTGGAGATGAGGCGGAACACGAGCCATCATCATGCAATACCAACGACCTCTTTTTGAGCATATTGAGCAACATGATTTACAATTTGAGGCTGATACTGAATCCAAGACTCAACTAAGGTTTTGGACCACACAACAAAGAAGGTTAGATCTCTATAAATCCCTGAGTTGAGAGATTGAAGATCCGTGATTTTGTCAAACAAGTCTTGAAGGCTATCCTTGTCGGAGTAGAGGAAATGCAGTTCATCCCACATTGCTTTTTTCATCTCATGATACATAGTCATACGATCAGGTTCACTGTCCATGGAGTTAAAGATCCATGATTAAACACGACCATCATCACGAATCCAGCCCCAGTGAGCTCAGAAGGGGCGGCCTTCGATAAATGATGCAAAAGACCCTTTGTCTGAAGAACACGGCGGACGGAGTGCACCCACTCAACAAAATTATTCTTCTCACTAAGAGAGATGGTTGTGATTCGAAGCTCATCACGAACTCCAGGGAGAGGGGCTGTGACATGAGCGGGAAGGGATGAAGCATCATTCAAGGCCATTCCGACAAAGCAGGAGAACAACAGTCAATGATCCACAATCACCCTTTGGCGGTTTGGCAGAGGAAGACTGTTGCTGGGCGGTCTCTGCGATTAGAAAGGGGACCCCTGCGGTCAGGCTGTTGCGGCGAGAGAGAGCATTGGCGAGCTGACAACAGTCAGTTGAGGACGAAGGCTTGCGGGCAAGCAGAAGAGCAGGGAACAACTAGTTAGGTGATCAAGAGATAAGTAGGATAGTTGCGAGCAGTGACCAGAGGTTGCGAACTGCGGCCTGGCGACCAGTAGTGGAGAGCAGGAGAGCTGGCAGACTGAGAGTGCGATCAGATACTTGCGGGAAGACGACGATCAAATTTAGTGTTAAGCGATCAGGCGGTGGCGGCCAGGTGAGCGACAGACAATGGCAGTGAGTGACAAATAGTAGCGTCCTGTCGCAGAGCTAAAGAAGCGAGAGGCCGAGTGAGCGGGCGACATGACACAGGAGATTGCGAGCAGATTGAGCGATTAGGCAGAAAGACACAAGAGACCGTGAAGCGTCCATCAGGCGCGGCCCAACAAAAATAGGGAGTAAATACTATAAAAGCCGGGGGAGGGGGTGTTGAACGAAAGGAGGAAGCTAGTGCTGCAATGTTGCGGTCAAAAAAGCAAGTAACCGCTCAGATCGGCGGGCGAGAGCAAGATCCAAGAAAAAAAAATCTTAGGATCGTTTAGTCTCTGATACCATGTAGAAATCCACGAAAATAGAGAGAAATAAAAATATAATTTTATTAAAATCTCCAATTATATTGTATACATACAAGTATTTGTACACTTATATGGGAAGAGAGAGAGAGGAGAAGAAATCCCAATCTAAGATGGGAGACTAAATACTAAAGAGGAAGTAGGCTCTAGATGAGTGTTTACACATATTTCCTTCAACAATATGTATGCCAAAAAATCAGATTTTTTTATGAAAGGGTGCCCATTGGAAATAGAAGCACATGCTTCTACTATTGGCTATGATTGGCGATTGATAGAAGTTGAAAATCTATGACAATAACTGTATCAATTGATTGTGGACTGCTATAGTTACAAGTCTAATTGTGCATTGTAGTGTGCTACAAAATGTCATTTCCTGTGATGTTCTTCGGATATAAATTAGAAATCAAAGCCTTTAAGAAAAAATAACTCATTCAGAAGAAATATAAGTCTCTCATTGCATATATTTAAGGAGCCGTAAGAGTCCGTCCTAATTTTTGCCCCTTTTTTTATGATCGATGGGTAGAGTCAAGAGTGAGAGAAAGAAAGTTGTACTTATTGTCGTGAGATTTTACAAAGGTGCAAATGTTAGCCTAAGCCATTGGTGGCTGAGTGTGTGGGTCTTCACGAAGGGGGAAACTTTGCATAGAAAGAGAAAGAAAACTACATGAGTTCATGAATTTTGAGGAAGATCTGAAGAAATCTACGCCAGTTTGTCTGCATTTCACGTAGCTAACATGTATTTTTCGTTATATATTTTATCTTTCCGAAGTGTGGTGATCCATTCTCAGATTGGGTGGGAAAGATTGTATTCTTGATGGAGATCACCGACCTATACGAGTCTATTCCCACAGGAGGCGGCGAACCACTTTCCATTTGGGCGATCTGAGTCCACAGTTGCGTCTGAACGGTTGTTCCGAATTCTCCTAGGCAGTCGAACGGAGCGCGAGGTCTCTTACAGCTCTGCCACCTATGCACGAACGTCATAGCTCTCCCACAGAGTGGTAAGAGCGCTCTCCTTCAAACGCCTCTCGGGAAAAACCTGTTTTTCTTTTTTGATATATTACTTTATTTATTTTGAGTTGTATTTGACACTCGATCAAATCGAATGATATGAGCCGTTCGATTTGGGTGCCCTATTTCAGTTATGTGTATATATATGTGCTGACATTGGTTTTGTAGGTACCGAAGGTCTTTCAGCATTTTTGCTAAACCGTCGGTCTGCAGTTCTTCCCGATGCGACTCTGGAGAGCCTTCCCTTGGTGTGACTCCAAGGTAGCTCCTCCATCCTCATCTTCTGCATGTCCCATTGCCTTCCCCTAGCTGCAAAACCCTCCCCCTCATGTGCCTTTTTTCCCAGTTCTCCTTCCTCCAACAAACCCCTCTATCAGCCGCCCCAGATCAAGCTGCTATCTCCTCTCTTCCTGCTGTCGAGCGCTACCTGTCCCAAAACCCCAGTCCAACCTAGATCTCCTAAGTTGCATCCCTTGCAACCCGATTTTCCTTCAGCCACACCCCTTCCAGCCTTGGTTTCCTACAACCACCCCTCTCCAGCCCAGATTTCATACAGCCAACTCCTCCCCTTACCCAAGTCCTGCAGTCGCCTCTCTCCTGTGCGTCTCCTGACACATCCTGCACCCTACCCTCTCCCACACACTCCTACCCAAGGCCCTCCAGTCTGGGAATTACCCAGCCAACATTTCCTCAAACCGCAACAACCTTGGATTCCCCACTATTGACCTATTTCGCTGTTGCCTACACGTGTAAATCATTGTTTGAAGTTTGTTCTTCTATTATTGCATATTTGAATCATGTTTTATTGGACGTAATCTTGTATATGTTAGTGTTATGAATTCTACTGATTTGCGGAAACTATTTAGTGTGCGCTTTCAATTATTTGCACCTCAGTCATCTTGTTGAATACATCTTGTTCTTTCTTAATCAATATTTGTGAACGAATGTTCCCTATTATACTTTATTTAATTTATTACTGCTGCATTTTAAATCGGACTGACAAACACGTATGCATTCATATTAATAGTCAACGATAGCCCCGTCACATCTCATTTAATTGCATTTTAGGGCGGCCATCATTTAAAGCTTACTCCCACATCAAATCGGTATTAGAGCTAGGTTGAGACTGACAAACACATATGCATTGTAGATTATTTCGCTCATCGATGTATGGTCTGAATCTCACCGAGGATCGAGCAGATAGTTCGCAGTCGGACATGATGCCCACATAATTTCAAAGGCTTGTACTTCGATCGATTTGATCAGATTGAAGCATAACTTGACGTAATTCAGGACAACATTTCTAGGGTTAGCACTAGTCTCCCAATTAGAAACCCCTAGAGGTCAAGCTTCACATCCACATTATGATGAGCCCCCAGTTGATCCCCAAAATGCTCCTCCATCTCGTGAGAGAAGTGATAGAGACGTACCTCGTCAAGTTCCTCCTCCCACGAGAGGGAATCCCCATCATGATTACAAGTATTGACATAGTCTAATGAGAAATCACCGTCCTCCCATTGAACTTTGCCCCAACCTAGCTGTAGACACTGTGCCCCACCAACACGATACAACTATGTTTATGACGATCGGTATGATGGCTACCGTGAGCCACGCCGTTGAGTGACCCCAACTGAGGTTGATATTACCCGACACATTCATATTGACACACCATCCTTCAACGGTCACCTGAACCTGTAGATATTCAACGATTGACTCATGAACATGGATCACTATTTTGACTGGTATGAGATGAGCGATGAGAGGCGCGTGCGGTTCTCCAAGATAAAGCTACTAGGGCATGCAAAGATTTACTGGACGAGCCTGGAGAGATCTCTTGAGCGAGAGAGATATTACCCCATCACGCGATGGGTTGAAATGAAGCAGTGATTGAGGGATAAATACCTTCCCACCTCATATTGACACCAACTTTTAGACCAACTTTATGCACTTTGGCAGGGGACCCTTTCCGTTGTCAAGTACATGTGACATTTTGATGTGTTAGTGGTACAAAGTGATATATTGGAGGAGCCTATTGCCACTGCATCCCTCTTTCGGTCCGGACTCAGAGCTGACATCCGAAGTGAACTTTTTTCCCATAGGATCGAGATAGTCGAGCAGGTTTTTCTGCTTGCGCTCGAGTATGATTAGTATTTGCACTTTGCTGGCCCAAGAAAGGACACCCCGCGACTTGATACCCTCCCGATTAACATACCGACTCCCTCCACGACCACTACCCCTTCGCCCCTCCCTCGTCGCACTCTCGCAGATGCGAAACAGAAACCCATTGTCCTAGGAGGCCCCAAACATAGGGGTGTCCAATGTTATCAATGCTTTGACAGAGGGCATATGGATGCGCAATGCCCGAGTTGGAATTTAATAATTGAAGAAGAAGACGAGCCCAACACTGAGGTTGCGGACACAGTCATCGAGGAGATTACAATCATAGTAGATGGGGGATGAGAGAGCGACTCTGAAAGGTTGCTGGAGATGGGATTCTTTCGACGCCTTTTGCACATCCCTTGCCAAGGAGGATTGGTGTCATACTATGAATTTCTACACGTATTTCTCGAGCATAGGAAGTCCCTGCAAGCTTGTTATTGATAGTGGTAGCTGCGTGGATATAGTCACCAAGAAGAGCTTGGAGAGGATGCAACTTACAAACTAGTCACGCCTACATCCCTACCCTATGAAGCACATATACTTCCCCGAAGGCAGCGTAGACGTACCAGATACGTATTTGGTACCGGTACGTAACCGATACTCGACGGATACACCTATGTGGACACACTTGGACTTAACATATCATTCTCCATATTGTGATAGGAGCCTGTTTTTCTAGAGTAAACAAAAGTTGGCTCTATGCTAGGAAGCGTTGGTACGCCCAATTAAGTTGTGTATTTATATTGAGTATGTTTTTGATACTGATGCGTTTCTGTTACAAGTATGTGTATTGAACTTGTTGATACGACACAAGTTATTAACAAAATGTCTAACTTGTCTCCAGACTAACCAAAAATTGAAGATGTTGATCTCCAACAATGAAGAAGAAAAAAAACCGATGAGTACACATAAGTTTAATTTTATCTCTTTTGGTTAAACATATAAGATGTTAAATTTTGTAATATTTACGAATGCTTAATGTATGAAAACTTCATGTTATATTGCATTGATTTGTACACATGTACTTCAAGTTATGATTTATGTTTGATGTTTTGAGAACTATTTATTGCACTTATGATATATATATATATATATATATATATATATATATATATATATATATATATATATATATATATATATATATATATACGAGTGCCCGACACGGGGCTCCGCACCTACGACCATGCACAACAGTACCCGGTCGGCGACGGCGGGCTTCGCCCTCCCCCGGCGGGCTTCGCCCGCAACATATACATATGAGTAATCAAAATGACCGTAAAAAATATACATTAAGATTATCATTTTTATTTTGTAAAAAAAATTTATTTTTAACGTTAAAACATTAATTTCTCTCTCTATTTCTTTCTTAATTCTTACTCTCTCCCTCTCCCTCACTTTCTCTCTTTCTACATACAGCCACTTTCTCTTTTTCTCTCTCCCTTCTCTCTCCCTCTCAACCTATTATTATATATAATATATCTCACTATCTCTTCCAACTCCCCCCCTCACATACTCTCTCTCATGATCCAATGACTCATATTAAGTCTTTGGTTTGCCTTAGATATACATATTGCTTTATATAATATGATATATATATAAGGCTGGAATCAGGTGCGAACATGAAATTTCTGCGAATATGCGAAGGATGCCGCTCGACCGTCCATTATTATGATTCGTGATTTCATCTTTCTCCCCTATCGCATTTTTCTTTCCCGCTAGTAGAAAGCCCTTCTCCCTCCCGATCGACCTCTTCCCCCCCAGCGGCAACCCTCTCCTGGCGACGACGCGCTCTCCCTCCCGGTGGCATCCCTCCCGGTGGCAGCTATTTCGCGATTTCTTCTAATCCCTATCCCGCCCCTCGATTTCATTTCCCCCCTCGACGCTTTCCCCGGTGGCATCCCTCCCGGTGTTATTGTCCTACTGTTGTCTTGAGAGGGAGAGAACGCTGGGAGAGAGCTGCCGCCGGGAGAGAGCTGCCGCCGAGAAGGATAGATAGCTGTCGCTGGAAATGAAATAGCTGCCGCCGGTGTAACGCCCCGATTTCCGTAAGAGGGAGATAGATAGCTGTCGCTGCGTTCGACGATTTTGGTTCGACGATCTCGCCAGAGATCGTCGATCCGGCCAGCGATCGTCGATCCGGCCAGCGGTCGACGATCTTGGGTCGACGATCAGGCCAGCGATCGTCGATCTAGCCAGTGCTCGGCCGGGAGGGAGAATTTTTTCATCTCGCTGTCGACGAGATGGAGCGCCGTCGGGAGGGGGATACTGCAGGGATGGAGCGTCGCCGGGAGGGAGATGTACCGTCGGGAGGGAGAAGAGCTCTGTTCGCGGGAAATGAAATAGGGCCACGGGAGGAAGATGAAATCGCGAAATCTTTATTTGGACGGTCAGATGTGCTCTTCGCATCTTCGCACATTAGATGTCTTCGCATGAGATTCCAGCCATATATATATATATATATAACAACAACACTCAAGCCTTTGTCCCACTATAGTGAGGTCGGCTATATGGACCCTTTGTCGCCATTGTGCCCTATCTTTTGTCATAATCTCACTAATGCCTAAGTATATCATGTCTTTCCTTATAGTTTCATTCTATGTCTTTATTGGTCTACCCCTCACTCGTTTAACATGCCTACTGACTAGACTCTCACAACACCTAACACATATATATATATATACATACATATATACACACACATATATATATATACATACATATATACACACACATATATATATATATATATATATATATATATATATATATATATATATATATATATATATATATATATATATATATATACACACGAGTACCCGACACGGGGCTCCGCCCCTATGGCTACGCGCCACAGTACCTGACCCGTGACTGCGGGCTTCGCCCGCCCCCGACGGGTCGCTGCGGGCTGCGCCCGCATCAATGCGAGCTGCATCAACATCAAGGTGCGACCCTAACTTGGCCGACGACGGCGAGCTACGCCCGCATTCGCACCGACTGCGCCCGCATCAATGCGAGCTTCGTCCACATCAAGGCGCGACCCTAACCTGGCCGACGACGGCGAGCTACGAATGCATTCGCGCCGGCTGCACTCTATTTCTAGCGAGTTTCGCCCGCCTCGCGGCGGGCTGCACCCCCCTCGCGGCGGGATGCGCCCGCCTGGATTAGGCGGGATTTAATCCCGCCTGGATTAGGCGGATTTAATCCCGCCTGGATTAGACGAGATTTAATCTCGCCTGGATTAGGCAGGATTTAATCCCCAGGATTTAATCCTGCCTTGGATTAAATTAATCCGGCCTGGGATTAAATCCTGCCTAATTAGGCGGGATTAAATCCCTCCTATTTAGGCATAGGCGAGATTTAATCCCTCCTAAATCCCGCAGGAATTAATCCCGCCTGGGATTTAATCTCAACCCAGATTAAATCCCGCCTAAGCGGGATTTAGGCGGGATTAAATCCCTCCTAAATGGAATCCCACAAAATAGTCCACCACCGTGAATGCCGATATAATGTGTGGTGTATATAAGATGTCGTTGCTTTATCCATTCAGAAGAACTCCTGTGGGCTTTCTTTGTTGTGGAGTGGGAAGAACTGTTGCCAGGCTTTCTTGGTTGTGGAGTAGGCTTACTTGCCTGTGGAGTGGGCATGTTTGTCTCAAAGCATGAACTTTAAGTGAAAATGTTTTATTTTCTTTTCAAAATTTATAGGGTAGAAGTCCTATAAATCATATAGGTTTAGGACACCCTATACACTTAGGTTTAGGAGAGCTAAGAAAAAGATATGGATGACTCTGATGCATTTGTGTGAACGAATGGTTGCGATTAAATGTGTGTTTTCTATTCAACGGTTGTGATCTGATTGCGATACATCTTTGTAATAGATAAATATATATATATATACTCTTTTATAAAGAAGTAGATTTGAAATCCACATTTCATCATAGCCATTGAGTATAATCCGAACAACAAATCTGTGCCATCCATCCCACTAAAATTTGAATTATAATGAAGCCAAAAACGGATTCCAAAATTTGGCCTGCTGTACTGCCGCCCGCCATCTGCACACCCTCATCAGCTTTATTTCACAATCGACTTGCCCCCATCAACATCGCGGCCGACCTTTACCCCCTCAATCCAGCGCATATCATCCTCCAGCCGTTGTGTCAATCCCGCGCCTCTCACCCTCCCGCCGCTAGGTCATCCTGCCGCTGTGTTTGCTCTTCCATCCTAATCGCGCTGGTTCAGGGCTTCATCCGCCAGCGACTTTCCCCTTCCACGTTAATCTTCCACTTCGCTCTTCCACTTTGATCTTCCAACGGGCCAGCATCTTCTACAGGTAACCCCTTCTTATTGATATTGCTTCCCTTCCTCTTTCGCTCTTAAACTCTGTTTGTTTCCCGCCTTCTCTTAACTGGCCAGCATATTCTACAGGTAGCTGCCTCTGAAGTTTTCTAGCGGTCTGGTGTTCACCTCTGCACTTTAATTTAAGAAGGTAGACTATCGCCGATCAAAAGAGGGGATCCGCCATTTACCTCTGTAGTCTGTTCACCTCGCATTCTCCCACGGTTGGATATCTATCTTATCCATCTTCTCTCTGTTTTCAATGTTGTTTCCCTGTAATCCTGTTTTCACTGTTGTTTTTCTTCTCTCTGTTTCCTCCCACTTCAGTTATTTTTGGAAGCATGTCGTTTTGTTTTTCATTTGTTATTTTTAGAAATACTTATGTTTTGTGGTGTGATTTCTATCTATCAATGTTGTGAACCATCTAATCCTGTTTTCAATCCTGTGATTTCTAACCATATTAGTTCTTCTCTTCCATCTTCCAGGTCTTCAATTTGTAAAATCTTTTTCATCGCTGATTTGAATGTGCAGATATAATCATATGGAAGTTGTTTAATATGAGTATTGTTTGATGTTTATTTGGTTGCAAGTTCTTTCTCATTTTGAAGAAGTTGTAGCGGGTCGGTGTACACCTGCAGAGTAGGTTGCAAGTTCTTTGTTGATGTTATTTAAGCTTCTTTTGTGCTGTGTGCATTGAAATAATTTTGCCTGAGAATTTTGTTCGGCTCAGTTTGAAGACTTAAATGTATGTGTTCGTCTCAGTTTGAGTAAATTAGATCTTCAAACTGAGAATTTTGTACACCTGAGAATTTGTCTAATTAATTCCATCAACGAAGTTATGTTTGTCTAACTCAATATTAATTCTTTCTCATTGATTGCCTCATAAGAAGTTCCAATTTCTTCATTTCATTCTATTTTAAGTTTGACATTATGTTTGTCTAACTTG
Source organism: Platanthera guangdongensis (assembly GCA_039583875.1). Classification (NCBI taxonomy): domain Eukaryota; kingdom Viridiplantae; phylum Streptophyta; class Magnoliopsida; order Asparagales; family Orchidaceae; genus Platanthera; species Platanthera guangdongensis. Next base: position 123,658,692 of record CM077154.1, on the reverse strand, counting down.
ATATTACAAACTTAAAAATATTGGTTTTTGTTGATGTACAATATTAGTTTAACGTTAATGATATAATTTGCGAGTTTTTTTTTGGTAATAACAGGAAGAGTGTAAATGTTAGTAAATGTTAAAAACATCTTAGTTTTCTCTTATGATTGTGCACAATATTATTTGCAAGTTTTCTCTTCCCATTTATAACCTCATATTTGGAGGATCCTATGGATACTTAGAACGACAAATTCAATATTTTTTTAAATTCAAAAAACCCTCACCCAATCGATAAACATCGCAAGTGCATCCCCCTCTCAAAATCTACAAAATACAGTTATGTAAACATTTAGATGACAACAAACTACGCTGATTTCCTCCATTGTGAAGGAGCTTCATATATTGCTATGTGGTGGTTGTAGCTACCTCTCCCTCTTGTATGTCTTGTTTTTTTATTTTTTGTCGTACCACCGTACTGGATACGTATCGTACCCGGTACCGGTACTCGTACCCGGTACCGGTGAAAGAATTAGTGTCTAACCACCTAGAGGGGGGGGGTGAATAAGTGTAATTCTCTTTTTCTTTAAGGCAGAATATTTGTACTGTTAATTAATCTGAATCTGCTAATTCTACAGCTAACACAGCACAACATTCACAGAAACATTCAATCACAGAGTGCACACAGTTTTTATAGTGGTTCCCCAATGTCTTGGTACATCCACTTTCCCCCTTCGCCTATCTAGCAGTGTGCTAGATTCAACTTAACTTCTTCTCTTCACCTCAGATCCGCAAATCTTACAGCTCAGAACTCAATCAAGGTTTCTACAACTCAGAGTGTATCCACACCCCTACAGCTCAGGCACACAGCCCTACCTCAGCCTTCAACAAGGCCTACACCTCAGAGATACAATCTCCTACAACTCAGGCACACAACCCTACCACTCAGAGACCTAAATCTCCTACAACTCAGCCTTTATATAACAGGCTTACAACTCAGATCTAGAATAGATCCTACAGAAAATAGATTTTACAAAATATTTTACCACCACCTAGGTAGAGAGAGAAGAGATGTATGGTTTCTTGATCAGTTCTTGGAAGAAACTGATGGCAGAGAACAACCTCTCTTAGCTTTATTCAAAGCTTCTTGAATCTGAACTCAGTAGGGTTGAACTCCTGTGAAGTTGATCTTCAATCAGCTTCTGACTTGAGATTCAGATCTCAATCTGAATCTTTCTTTGCAGCCTGGTTCAGCAACTGCATTTCAATAGATGGAGCTCTCTCTCTCCAACTTCTTCTTAGATCTTCTGACGAAAATCTTATGTATTCGTTCTCCTCTATTAGTTGTTATCAGTTTTATATATTTGTCCTTTTTTGTTGAAGGAGAATGTCTTTATATAGACTTTCTCCAAGGTAACCGACTGATCTGATTTCTAACAAACTTCTGACAGCTCTGTCAGTTGCAGTAGACCGGTTGAAATGACAGCTGTCAAGTCATCCAGTCACTTCTTGAAATACTGTCTCTGTCTGAAAGTGTCGAGACTGAACTTCATCATGTGTCGATACAAGTGGACTAAGTGTCGACACAAGTGAACTAAGTGTCGACACAAGTCGTGGTGGTGTCGACACATCTCCTTTGTTGTTGATACTTCTTCTCGACACAGCTCCTGTAGAATGTGTCGGCATTGATTCTGTGTGTCGGCACAATCACCTTTCTTTAACTTTGTTGAATCTCTGCTGTGTGTCGACACAAGTCCTGTGTGGCGACACAGTTGATGTCGACAAAGTCTTCAGTGTGTCGACACTGCCTCTTGGTGTCGACACAATTGATGTTGACTAAGTATTCCTGTGTGTCGACACTGCCTTTTGGTGTCGACACAGTTGATGTCGACAATGCTTTTCTGTGTGTCGACTCTGCCTCTGTATGTCGACACAGTTTCTTTTGGTGTCGACTCAGCCTTTTCAAGTGTCGACACAATTAACTCCAAGTGTCGACACAGCTTTTCTCCAGTGTCGACACAAGTCTTCATAAGTGTCGACACAGTTTCTCCAGGTGTCGACACATGAACTTAGAAATTTTTCTGCATTCCTGCATGTTTCTTAACCTGCACATATAAACTCAAAACACATCAAATACACCTTGATGCATATCATTGAGTAGGGTGAGACTTCTTCAAATCTTGGTACACATTTTTCAATGTACCCAACAATCTCCCCCTATTTGGAGAAGTCATAACCCTTAGTCAATGATATACACCATTCATAACAAATACACATTATGATGTATAAAAATATTATATGACAGAGTAACTTCTAAACAAAACATATATAATATATCATCACAGAATAGCAATGCTAACACAATGAGCATTCATTAATGTTTTGTTCAAACTACAAAAGTTTCTTTATCAAAAGTTTACATAGATTTAAAGATTACAGAATTGTAAAATCTAGTAAATCTATCCTAAGGCTGCTCAGGCTCCTTGATGACTATGACTTTGTCTGTTTGGATCTTGGCTTGTACAAGAGCATCAATATCATCAGCTGGCTTCTTGCCCTTAAGATCTTTCTTCTTCTGCTCTTCAGCCCTTATTCTTTGCCTTTCAAAGTAGTGAAAGTGCTTTGGGAAATATTTGCTTAGGCTCCTGAGTATTAGGAGGTAGCTTCCCAGCTTTAGCCTTTCTTCTATATTGAACTATGACTTCTTGCCTGGCTTCATGCTTTTGTCATTCTTGTTCTGAGTACCATTTGCCCCTATCATGGGTCTGGTCCTTTACAGCTTTCCAAGCAGTTAATATAATGTTCCTTGATGTTGGACTCCACTGCTCAAAATCAGGCTTCAACTCTGTCTGTTCTCTGAATCTTTTCTTTGACAATAGAGGTTCTTGCTCTTTGTTCAAAATGCCTCTGGCACTGGCAAAACTGCCTCTGGCACTGTCATATCTACTTTCTCAAAGATAATATTTTTATTACCCTCTGGAGGACTGTACATAGACTGCACTTCATGGTGAATCATCTCAAAATCAGCTGAAGGATAAATAACTTGGGCAACTTCAGCTTGTTCACCTCCAAAATAAGCAGGATGTATACTTGACTCAGCCACATTGTCATCATCACAGAGGGGTGGATATCCAAGGGTGGCTCTGATGCTATTAGAAATCCATTTAGCATGATCAGAACCAGCTTTGACTAACACTCTCTCCCCCTTTATGACTTCTCTGGCGACATGATCCCTAAGGTCATCCTTTTGAAATCTGATTTGTTCATCAAAAAATTAACACCATCTTTATAGAATGCCTTTAACTTTAGCAACTGTACAGAAATGGTCTTTTGAGATTGCTCAATAGCTGTTTTGACAGCAGGTAGACCTTCCTGTAATTGCTTATCAAACTCGCTCTTAGAAAACTCTGTCTTGGCTTTAGCCTTGTCCTCAGTCTGGGCAGTTGCAACATTTTTCAGTTCTGTAACAATCACATTATGTGATTGTCAGGTTATCATTCATTCTAATCTGATTTTCTAGAACATATCCTTGCTTGACAGCTATGTCATCAACTTGAGTCTTGATTTTCTCTTGATGTGTTGCTAGAAAAACCACAACATTGCCTCCTTTGTAAAAACAATCTGTCATCTTCTTCTTATGCTGATTTACTTCAAATCTTATAGATTTAATATCTGTGGCCAAGGAGAGTTGTAGATCCTTATGAGTTTCATGCAGATACTTCTCAATGACAATCCTTTGCTCATCTAACTTGATCTGCAAGGCCACCAACAATGAGCTGTAATCAGCTGTTGGGGCAGGTTGTGGAGCAGCAGTTTGTAATGCCTTCTTGTAGCTTTGAATTCTCCTTTTGAAGACCATTAGCTTCCTCTTCTTAGCTCTTGTAGCTTCTTCATCCTCAGAATCTGAGGTACTGGCTATATTAACTCTATCCTTAGGACTAGGAGGCAAGTCTTGTGCAGTTCTAGATTGCTCCTCCTGAGTCCTTTGCTCCTCCTCAGTTCTTATCTGCTCCTCCTCAGTCCTTGCATTCTCCCCCTGAGACCTTACTTGCTCCCCCTCATGGTTAGCTTGCTCTTCCTCAAGGTTAACTTGCTCCCCCTCAAAATCTGTTTTCTCCCCCTCAAAGTCAGGTTGTACTATATCTGGAAACAACTCTTCAAGGGTGAATTCTTGTTGAGTAGAGACTGAAGATTCTCTTATCACTGGAGCATCAGCAACTGCTGATATATCCTCCATGATTACATCTTGAACTTGACTGTGTAGTTGTGTTGGCTGGTCAACATCAATCAAAAATTCAGTTAGTGTCTCATCTTTATCATTAAGAATGGATTGATTAACCTCTTGAATTACCTCAAGAATTGTTTGTATAGCCATTTCACTTTTCAGGTGAGTTGGCTATTCCTCAATATGTGGCTCCCCCTGCACTTGTGCACCATTTGTAGGGTCTTGTGCAGGAATTTCTTGTGCTGTAGATTTTTCAGGAACCTCTTGCCTTTCCTCATCAGGCATGTCCTTTGTTAGGACCCTATCCCATCTGGATATTATCCTGATATCCATCCTTCTCATGTGATTTATCTTAGTCCCAGCTGACTGTTCCATCACTTCAGGTATTGTTCCAGCTAAATACAAGCTCACAATTCTTCCCAGATTTGGCTTATTCATACTTTCCTTAATCTTCTCAAATAGTACTGCTGACCAATCAGTATTTAGTGTGTAGATTATTCTGGTCATAAGGTTGAACATATAAGCAGAAATCCTATCATGCCCTCCTGGTTTACAGAGTATCACTTTACCTACAACTTCAGACAAAAACTTCCCGTGCATATTCATGCCTTTCCTGTTCAAAGCTGAGCCAATCTTCATGGTGGAATCCAGTCCACACCATTGAAGTGCTTCCCTTAGCTTAGAAGCAGGTACATCTTCTTCTTCTTGTGTTCTTGGAAGGTGAAGAACTTTCCTTAAACTCTTCTGGGTGATTTTCACCTTTACTCCATGGACCGTTGATCTAATTTTGAGTCCAGTTTGATCTAGGGTAGCAGCACCAAAGAATTTTAGTGTTTCTTTCTTCCAAATCTTAGTTGGTTCAGATACCAGAAACTCCAACACATTCTCTGCAATTAGGGTTACTACAGCTTTAATTTCAGGTTCCGCTAGGTCAAAGGCGTTGCGTACCAGCTCATAGCTTTCATTGACATTGTCTTCTAGCTTTGGCGCCATTAGGGTTGAGAGAAATCTTGAATTTAGATAAGAGAAATTGTCGACACAAAGTTTTGGTCTCGAAACTATGATGAGTGTGTCGACAGACAATGTTGTTGACCTATTTATACCTTTCTAAAAACGAAGGCGAAAAGACACGTCATAATTCTCTTAATGTGTCGACACTGTTGAAAAGTGTCGACACAGACTTCTAATGTCTCGACATAAGTGTTGACACTTATACATTTGCGCTCGACGATTAGTCGATACTTCACTCGACGAAAACTGTGTTGATCCTAAGTGTCGACACCACCTCTGGATGTGTCGACACCACTTCTGGATGTGTCGACACTACGTTTCTGAAGTGTCGACACTACGTTTCTGAAGTGTCGACACCAATTTTCTAGATGTGTCGACATCATTTCCCTGGAATGTCGACATCACTTCTATGTGTCGACACAGACAACTCCTTGTGTCGACACAATTTTACTTAGCCAATTTTGTGAAACTAATTTATGTTCAACATTCCTAATTCAATTTTAAACTTATTGAATTTAGTTTCATCTATAGGCTTAGTAAACATATCTGCAATTTGATAATCTGTTTTGACAAATTCTAGTGAGATGTCCTCTTTCTCTACATGTTCTCTAAGAAAATGATATCTAATCTCTATATGCTTAGTCCTACTATGTGAAACAAGATTATTAGCAATAGAAATTGCACTTGTAGAATCACAAAACAAAGGTGTTCTACTTACCTGAATACCATAGTCTTCTAGCTGGTGCTGAATCCACAACAGCTGTGCACAGCAACTTCCTGCTGCCACATATTCAGACTCAGCTGTGGAAATTGTCACACTAGTCTGCTTCTTACTGCTCCAAGACACCAATCTTCCCCCTAGAAACTGACAGGTGCCTGTAATGCTTTTTCTATCTTCTTTGCAACATGCAAAGTCTGCATCTGAATAGTCTGTCAGTAGAAAATCTCCATTCCTAGGGTACCAAAGGTCTAGATTAGGTGTGCTCTTAAAATATCTCAAAATCCTTTTGACTGCAGTCAGATGAGATTCTTTAGGGCATGATTGGTACATAGCACAGACACATGTAGCATACATGATATCTGGTCTACTAGCAGTCAGATAAAGGAGGGAGCCAACTATCCCTCTATACAAAGTTTCATCTACAGGTTTCCCTGCATCATCTTTGCTTAGAGACACACTTGTCCCCATAGGAGTTCTCATGGTAGTGGATGATTCCATACCATACTTCTTAATTAACTCCAGGGTAAACTTTGACTGGGAAATGGACAAGCCATCTTCAGTCTGTCTTACTTGGAGACCCAAGAAGAACTTAAGTTCTCTCATACTGCTCATTTCAAATTTTCCTTGCATAAGTTTTGCAAACTTTCTGCAAAGATTACTTTCAGTAGACCCAAATATTATGTCATCAACATATATTTGGACTAGGATAATCTTTTCTTTGGACTCCCTTAGGAATAAAGTCTTATCTATTTTCCCCTTGTGAATTTGTTCTCAATGAGGAAAGTAGACAGGGTTTCATACCAAGCCCTTGGGGCTTGTTTCAACCCATACAAAACTTTCCTAAGTCTATAGACATAAGAAGGATAGAGTGGATCAACAAAACCTGAGGGTTGCTCCACATATACTTCCTCTTTTAGATTTCCATTTAGGAATGCTGATTTTACATCCATTTGAAATACCTTAAAACCTTGATATGCTGCATATGCTAGGAACATCCTAATTGCTTTCAGTCTTGCTACTGGGGTAAAAGTTTGATCAAAGTCAATACCCTCTTTCTGTCTGTATCCTTTTGCAACAAATCTTGCTTTGTTCTTCACAATGATCTCATTCTCATCCAGTTTGTTTCTAAAGATTCACTTTGTTCCAATAATGTTGTGGTCTTTTGGTTTATTAACTAATTTCCAGACCTTGCACCTTTTGAACTGATTCAGCTCCTCTTGCATGACATCAATCCAATGTGGGTCTAGAACAGCTTCTTCAAATTTCTTGGGTTCCACTTGAGATAAGAAGCTAGAGCACAGAACTGTGTTCAGATTCTTGCTCTTTGTTTGTATTCCTTGTCTTGAATCACCAATTATCTGATTTGCTGGATGATTCTTTAAGTTTCTGATAACTGGAGGTAGTCTATCTTCAGGTTGAACACCTCCAGTCTCTTCATTATGCTGCACCTCTTGATTTTCATCAGCATCTGGAGAGTCTTGTACTCCCCCTGGACAGCAACCATCATTTTCCACTTCCTGATTTGCAGTTGAATATTCTGTAATGGTAAGCTTGTCCATTCTCTCATTTATACCTGTAGAACTGCAAGCACTACTTGACAACTCACTGTTAATCAGTCTTGTTTCATTAAAGACAACATGTACAGACTCTTCTACAACTTGAGTAGCCAAGTTGTAGACCCTATAGACCTTACTATTATTGTTGTACCCAACAAATATCCCATCTTAGGATTTGGCAGCAAACTTAGTCAGGTGAGATTTGTCATTGTTAAGGACATAACACTTGCAACGAAAGATCCTAAAATAGGATAAGTTTGGTTTTCTGCCCTTCATAATCTCATATAGAGTCTTTTTGTGGCTTTTGGTGATAGTAGTCATATTGATCACATGACATGCAGTGTTTACTGGCTCAGCACAGAAATATTCTGGGAGAGAAGAGTCACTCAATAGAGTTCTACCAGCCTCAATCAGTGTTCTATTCTTCCTTTCAGCAATATCATTTTGCTGTGGTGTTCTAGGTGAGGAAAATTCTTGAAAAATCTCAAATTCTTCACACAGTCTTGTCATACTCTCAGATTGAAATTCAGTGACATGGTCACTTCTGATTTTGACCACTGTACTGTCCAGCTCATTCTGAATTTGTTTGACAAAACTATATAAAACACTTGGGGTTTCAGATTTTTGTCTCAGAAAAAACACCCATGAATATCTAGAATAGTCATCTACCACCACAAAAGTGTAGACCTTTCTACCTAGACTATGAACTGGCATAGGACCAAATAGATCCATATGCAAGAGGTATAGACACCTCACTGAATTCTTGTTTTCAAGGCTATGAAAGGAAGATTTGCTCTGCTTGCCTTTTTGACAAGCTGAGCATATCCCATCCTTTATACACTTAACTTGAGCACCATTCCTCACTAATTATTTGTTAAAGAGTTGACCAATAGTTTTGTAGTTAAGATGGACCATCCTCTTGTGCCATTTAACACAATGAGAGGCTCTCTCATCAGCTACAAGACAAATAGGAGAACCATTGTTCTCACACTCAAAGTTAAGACAGTACACATTTCTTTTTTTATATCCTGTCAATATGACTTTTTGATTACTTGATCTTTTGATATGACATCCATTCTTAATAAATGAGATGTCATATCCTAAATCACTCAGCTGGCTTATGCTTATAAGGTTGTGTTTCAAACCCTTCACATAGGCCACTTGAGTGATAGTAATCTGGTTATTAGAAATGTTACCAAATCCTTTGATGATTCCTTTTTCATAACCACCAAAGGTTACCTTAGGCTCATTCATGATAGGTGAGTAGTCCTTCAGCAACCCCCTTGTTCCAGTGATGTGCCTGGAACATCCACTGTCCAAGTACCATATAGGGGCATGACAATTTGGACTTACCTGTAATAAAGATTACCTAACCTTAGAACCCAAATGAGTTTTGGGTTTTTGGTTCATGTTAGCCTGAAATTTAACAAATCTGCCTGCAGCTTTTCTAACAGGCAGACTGCTATTCGTCTTGACACTGGAATTGTGCCAACAGTCTAAGGCAAAGTGGCCTATCTTGCCACAGCACCAACACTCAAACTTATTATACCTTTGTTTAGGTACAACCTTTGCCGAATTGTTTATAGCAGGTCTCTTGTTTTGTGCTGGGGCTTTGCCTTTTTTATTGAACTTAGCAGTCCATGCAGTTCTCTTAAGCCCTAATCCAGCCTTACCCTTTTGTGACACAAAGTCATCTATTAAGGGTAATACAGATTTTGGTTTAGAAAAACTAGCCACAATCTTCTTTTCTTTCTGAAGTCTAATCTCCAGATTTTTAATCTGATCATTCTTGAATGTGATTGTGCTCATTTGAATAACATTTATGTTTTTTAATCTGACAATCTCATTCAACTTTTGATCCAGCATCTTCTCTGAATCAGATGCAACCATCTTAAGATCTGCAATTTCCTTAGCCAGAGTTTTGGCCAGGTTTTTGCTTTTCTTTAGTGCCTGCAACATGTCCCCATATTCATCTATCAGTTGATGAATATCACCTTCAGACTCAGACTCATCCACATCACTTGATGCAGAAGTTGCTGACTCTGACCCAGTACTACAATCTGAATTACTGGAAAAACATTGTACCTTACTAGGATCAGGCTGATCCTGACACTTGTCTTCTTCTGACACAGCCATCAGTCTCATGCACTGATGATCTTCTTGTTCATAGATAGAGTTCAGCACTTGCAGAAACTCATCTTCTTCATCTGCTGCATATAGAACAATGTATGCCTCAGCTTCAGATTCTGACTCTGAAGATGATTGGTCTGTCAAGCTCTTCTCCTTCTTAGCAACAAAGGATTTCTCCTTCTTGATCTAGTGTTGAATCTTCTTTTTATTAGCAGGCTCTTTTTTTTTGTCTGGACACTCAGCCACAACATGTCCAGGCCTATTACAGCAGTAGCAAACTATCTTTGATGTTGTAGATTTGCTTGGCTTAGACCTGCTCTTGTCCTTCCTGCATGACTTCCTCTTTTGATAATAGTCATCCTTAGGCTGAGATGTGGAAGGCTTAGACTTCCACTGCTTCTTCTTCAGGAATCTCTGAAACTGGCTTGTGAAGGCAGCAGAGTCTGCATCTGAGTCACTGCTGTCTGAACTTTGGTTGTCTGAATTATCTGAAGCAATTTCAGCAACTATCTTAGGAGGTGATGGAGACATCCTCCTATTCTTCCTAGTGGCTTCAACCTTGAAGGTCACAGACTTTTCTCTATGCTCCCCTTTTGCACTTTTCTCTTCCTCTTTCCTAGTCATCAGTTGCATCTCATATGACAGCAATTTTCCAAACAAAGTGGGTGGAGAGATATCTACAAGTTTGACCACTTCCCTAATGACACAAATCTTAGTGTCTCAATCCTTTATCAAGGATCTTAGGAATTTATTATTCAGTTCATATGTACTGAAGATTATTCCATAGGACATCAGCTCATTTACTATTCTATAGAACTTTTTATATCACTCAGTTATACTGTCAGACTTTTCTTGTCTGAAACTCTCATATTCCTGGTTCAGCATAGACTTTATATCTTGTCTGACTTCTTCAGAACCCTCCATGTAGACTATCAAAGTATCCTAAATTTCCTTGGAGGTCTTGCAGTGAATCAAATTCTGGAAAGTTGCATCATCAATGACACTTACTATGATATTCTGGGCACTTTTATCCATAGTTGCCAGGATGATCTCATCCTTAGTCATCTCTGAATACTCCTTGAGAATTCTTTGGTTTGCATCTAGAACTGAAATCTTCATAGGAATATAATGATCTTCTTTTACTGTAATGTAGATCTTTGGATCAGAAGGCTCCATAAACAGTCTGACCCTTTCTTTCCAGATTCCAAATATCTCCTTCCTACATATGGGTAATTTCATATAACCTAGTTCCTTATGATTTTCTCCTGAACCCATTTTCTTGATCTTGAATCTGTCTTATGGATCTAACTCAGACTGTTAAGTCCTTCTTTGAGGAACCTCCCTCTGATACCACTTGAAAGAATTAGTGTCTAACCACCTATAGGGGGGTGAATAAGTATAATTCTCTTTTTCTTTAAGGCAGAATATTTGTACTGTTAATTAATCTGAATCTGTTAATTCTACAGCTAACACAACACAACATTCACAGAAATATTCAATCACAGAGTGCACACAGTTTTTATAGTGCTTCCCTAAGGTCTGAGTACATCCACTTTCCCCCTTCGCCTATCTAGCAGTGTGCTAGATTCGGCCTAACTTCTTCTCTTCACCTCAGATTCGCAGATCTTACAGCTCAGAACCCAATCAAGGTTCCTACAACTCAGAGTGTATCCACACCCCTACAACTCAGACACACAGCCCTACCTCAGCTTTCAACAAGGTCTACACCTCAGAGATACAATCTCCTACAACTCAGGCACACAACCCTACCACTCAGAGACCTAAATCTCCTACAACTCAGCCTTTATATAACAGGCTTACAGCTCAGATCTAAAATAGATCCTACAGAAAATAGATTTTACAAAGTGTTTTACCACCACCCAGGTAGAGAGAGAAGGGATGGATGGTTTCTTGATCAGTTCTTGGAAGAAACTGATGGCAGAGAACAACCTCTCTTAGCTTTTTTCAAATCTTCTTGAATCTGAACTCCGTAGGGTTGAACTCCTGTGAAGTTGATCTTCAATCAGCTTCTGACTTGAGATTCAGATCTCAATTTGAATCTTTCTTTGCATCCTGGTTCAGCAACTGCACTTCAATAGATGGAGCTCTCTCTCCCCAACTTCTTCTTAGATCTTCTGACAAAAATCTTCTGTATTCGTTCTCCTCTTTTAGTTGTTATCAGTTTTATATATCCGTCCTTTTTTGTTGAAGGAGAATGTCTTTATATAGACTTTCTCCAAGGTAACCGGCTGATCCGATTTCTAACAAACTTCTGACATCTCTGTCAGTTGCAGTAGACCGGTTGAAATGACAGCTGTCAAGTCATCCAGTCACTTCTTGAAATACTGTCTCTGTCTGAAAGTGTCGAGACTGAACTTCATCATGTGTCGACACAAGTGGACTAAGTGTCGACACAAGTGAACTAAGTGTCGACACAAGTCGTGGTGGTGGCGACACATCTCCTTTGTTGTTGATACTTCTTCTCGACACAGCTTCTGTAGAATGTGTCGACATTGATTCTATGTGTCGACACAATCACCTTTCTTTAACTTTGTTGAATCTCTGTTGTGTGTCGACACAAGTCCTGTGTGTCGACACAGTTGATGTAGACAAAGTGTTCAGTGTGTCGACACTGCCTCTTGGTGTCGACACAATTGATGTCGACTAAGTATTCCTGTGTGTCGACACTGCCTTTTGGTGTCGACACAGTTGATGTCGACAATGCTTTTCCGTGTGTCGACTCTGCCTCTGTATGTCGACACAGTTTCTTCTGGTGTCGACTCAGCCTTTCCAAGTGTCGACACAATTAACTTCAAGTGTCGACACAACTTTTCTCCAGTGTCGACACAAGTCTTCATAAGTGTCGACACAGTTTCTCCAGGTGTCGACACATGGACTTAGAAATTTTTCTGCATTCCTGCATGTTTCTTAACCTGCACATATAAACTCAAAACACATCAAATACACTTTGATGCATATCATTGAGTATGGTGAGATTTCTTCAAATCTTGGTACACATTTTCCAATGTACCCAACAATCGGTACCGGTACTCGTACCCGTATCAGATCTTTCTAGTCCCTTCCGCTTCCTAAGGGTGGACAAATCCACCATCCAGGCTACACAGCGATGCACTGATTCCTGGTACCAATTTGTTTAGCGTCCATGGAGGACAAAGTCTGGTGTAACGTTATCCCTATGGACGTAACACACATATTACTTGGGCAACCTTGGTTGCATGCCCTCGATATCACGTGTTATGGCTGATCTAACACCAGTGTATTCTTCGATAAGGGGCTAAAGATTGCCCTTACCACAACCCAACTCAGGGATCCTCCCAAGAGCAAGGCGAATTCGTCCATTAGTGCGGTGTCATTGATACCTCTACATATTTTAAGGAAGCGTGAATTTATAAGAGAGAAAATGTAGACGTTGGGGTTATGTTGTAGTGGCAGCCACTGTGGCTTCTAAGGCTCCTACAGACACTGAGATTACTGATCCGAGCGTATGTCGTTTGCTGAATGACTATTTAGATATTATATAGGAGGAGCTCCCCGACGAGCTTCCCCTATTGAGGGACATCTAACATGTGATCGATTTGGTCCCGGGGCATCTTTGCCCAAGCTATCCAACTTTCGGATGAATTTGACTGAGCTTGCCTAGCTGAAACGACAAATCGATGATTTTCTTAGGAAGAGTTTTATATGTGAGAGCTTGAGTCCATGCGCAGTGTTGGAAATATTGCCCTTCAATGTTCCCTGGATTTGAAGAGACATCATCATCAATACTAAAAGCATAATTGTATTTCATGCATGCTCTAAGTTTAATGTGTGCAGGATGTTCTTTGGAACAATGATTAGACAGGTTGTCTAAGTGACAGTGATAGGTGGACACAAGGAAGAATGCTGGAAAGATATAAATTTGTCTAAATCCACAGACGTTGAGTGAAGCCAGTTCACTTAACGACAGATGTCAAGAAGCGCTGAGTAAAGCATGGGCAATCAAAGCCTGTCTATGGACAAAGCAGAATTTTGGTTAAGTCCACAGACGTTGAGTGAAGGCAGTTCACTCAACGCCATATAACAAGAGACGTCGAGTAAAGCTCATCCAGTCAAAGCTTCAGCATTGACAAGGAAGAAATATGGCCAAGTACAGAAGCGTCGAGTGAGGACAGCTCATTCAACGCCTGAAAAAAAACGCCGAGTAAAGCTCTATGCTGTCAAAGCCAGAGAAACTGAGAAGAAATCTGGCTAAGTCCAGAAGCGTTGAGTGAAGCCAATTCACTCAACGCCAAGTTCTGAAAGCGTCGACGGAACAAGCTTCAGTCAAAGCCTCAGAAGATGTAGACAGAAAATCTGTCTAAGTCCAAATGCGTTGAGTGAGGACAACTCACTCAACGCCAACTCAGCAGAGAAATCAGCTAAGTACAAAAGCGTTAAGTGAAGGCAGTCACTCAACGCCTCATCGAGAAGATAGACAAAGACAAAAAGCGTTGAGTGAAGACAACTCACTCAACACTTGTATACAGATGAAAATCAACTAAGTACAGAAGCGTTGAGTGAGGGCTGTTCACTCAACGCCTCATCAAGATGACAGGAAAGTCAAGTATGCGTTGAGTGATGAAGGCTCACTCAACGCACTCAACGTCTATCAACACAAAGTTTGTCTAAGGACAAAAGCGTTGATTGATGGAGGCTTACTCAACGTCTATCAACAGAAAGTTTGTCTAAGGACAAAAGCGTTGAGTGAAGGCTGTTTACTCAATGCTTCCTCAACAGAAATATTGGCTATGTCCAAATTCGTCGAGTGATGACTAATCACTCAACGCCCAGTGAGACAAAAATTTGTCTAAGTGTTTTTGCGTTGAGTGAAGGATGTTCACTCAACTCCTATACTAAATTGCTTGAATTTGGCTCAGTCCACAGATGCTGATGTCAGCAAAATTCAAAATCGTTGCGGGAAGCCTCCAGTACATGACAAACGACACCACAAGCCTATGTACTGCATTTAATGCAAAAGCTAAATTGCAGCCAACAACTATTGTTGGTCCCAAGGCTCAAGGAGCCGTTGTACGGCGGAAGATAAAAAACAATCTGATCTGTGAGAAGAAGATAACTCTTGCGGATCGATTTTCGAAAAGGGGCGGAACTTCATCTTCTTCCTCTTGCCATTATTGCAGAACCTGAAGAAGAAGTTCAAACTTCTGATCTAAGTGTTCAAGAAGGTAGGTGTTGTGATTCTCACCTTCAACAGCAAGTTCAGAGAAACATCTCTGAGAAAGAAGAAGCAGCAAGGACAAACCCTAGCTGCAGCTGATCTGGAAGTTGATAGAAGATAGTTGATGTCATTCTCACCTGCAACAACAAGTTCAGAGAAACTCTCTGAGAAAGAAGAAGCAGCCAATGCTAGCCCTGGCTGTAAAAGAAGAAGATAGCTGTTGATCTTCAACAATAAGTCCAGACTAATTTCTCTGAAGAAGAAGAAGCAACACGACAGACCCTAGCTGCAGTTACTTCACAGTTCAAGGCTTCAAGCAGATCTTTCCTGAAGAATATTTTCTGGAGCTGTGAAGAAGAAGATATCTGGACTGAGTTTTCTCAGGACAGAAAGAAGAAGACATAAAGAATATTTCTCTAGGGTCAGATCATCATCAGCAAACCTTTCATCAAGTAGGATCTTAACAGATCTCAGTGTAGGCCTATTTTATAAAAGCTGAGGTAGGATCCCTGTTGTGGATCTGAGGTGGGGCAGTTTGCCTGAGATAGAAGAGTCATTCTCTCTGAGTTGTAGGGCATTTGTGCCTGAGTTGTAGGATCCTTCTATGGATTTGAGGTAGGGCCTTAATGCCTGAGCTGTAGGATAGTGATTCTCTCTGAGTTGTAAGGCTATCCTCCTAGCCTGAGTGTAGTACTTGTGCTCAAGTCTGAGGTAAGTGATCTTTGTATCACTGAGCTGTAGGAGCAAAACTTGCTCTGAGTTGTAGGGTCTTGTGCCTGAGATAGGTCTTGGAGGTGACTGAGAGATCCTGATGGATCTGTGTTGTAAGCTCTTAGGAGCCGAGTTTGGAGAAGTGTCTTGTCTAACACACTGTTAGAAAGGTGGGAGGAACAATGGACGTACCAATAATCTGGGGAACCACTATAAAATTTCGGTGTGCTGCGTGTGATTGTCTTGAAAGCCAAACTACCTTAAATCACAACTCACCTAAAATAGGCAAAGTACAAAAAAGCCTACAACCTATTCACCCCCCTCTTGGTGTTAGCTATCCTTGAAATTAAAGACTTTCAAGTGGTATCAGAGGGATGTTACTCAAAAAGGACTTAACAGTCTGAGTTGATCTCCAAGGGTAGCTAAAAGAATTGCCCTTATGAGTTCAGGAGAGAACCATAAGGAGCTAGATTTCATGAAGCTTCCAATCTGCAGGAAGGAGAGCTTTGAGATCTAGAAGGAGAGGGTCCGGCTGTTTATGGAGGAATCTGACACTAAAATCTTTATAACAGTTCAAGAGGGACCTTTCATCTCCATGAAGGTCTTAGTTCTGGATGCAACTGTTCAGATACCTAAGAAGTATTTAGAGATGACCAAGGATGATGTCATATTGGCTACAATAGACGAGAGAGCTCAGAACATCATAGTCAGTGCTATTGATGATTCTACTTTTCAGAATCTTGTTCACTGCAAGTCTTCCAAGGAGACGTGAGACACCTTGGTTGTCTACATGAAAGGCACTGAGGAGGTCAGGGATGACAGAAAATCCCTGCTCAACCAAGAATATGAAGTCTTCAGACATAACAAGAAAGATAGCATATCTGAATGCTATGAGAAATTCTTCAGAATAGTGAATGAGCTGAGGATCTATGGGAGGATCTTCAGCCATTATGAGCTGAATGACAAGTTGCTCAGGTCTTTAACTAGAGACTGAGATACAAAGATCTGTGTCATCAGAGAAGTGACAAAGTTGGCTGATACTACACCTCACACACTGTTTGGGAAGCTGCTCTCCTATGAGATGCAGCTATCTGGTAGGAAGGAGGAGGAGACTATCAGCAAATCTCAGGCTTAGGAAAAGACTGTGGCCTTCAAAGCTGGGAGCACCAAGAAGAGCAAGGAGAGGATTGCCTCTCCTCCAAGGAGGCCTGCTGAATCAGACAGCACAGAGCCAAGCACATCAGACAGCAACATGTCTGATGGAGATTTTGCTGTCTTCTCTAGGCAGTTTCAGAAGATGATGAAGAGGAAGCAGTGGAGGAGCATACCTTCCTCCTCCTCTCATCACAAGAAGGACCACTACAAGGCTGAGAAGAAACACTCCAAGGGAGACAGGTATGAATCTAAACCTAGTAACAATGTTTCTTCTAAAATTGTTTATTATTGCTGCAGCAAGGCAGAACATGTTATAGCTGATTATCCTGTAAAGAGAAAGGAGATTGGTGAGAAGAAGCATCACCATCTCAAGGACAAGAAGGAAAGGAACTTCCTTGCCAAGACTGGAAAGAGCTGGAATCAGAGTGACTCATCTTCCTCAGAGTCTGAAGAAGAAGCCTTCATAGGGCTACTAACTGCTATTGTATATGAAACTGAAGACTTTACTGATGCTAGGATAGGTATAAGGACCCTCTGTCACATTCAGACAGTGACTCAGAGAAGGATGATGATGAGGAAGAAGATGCCAACAACTGTTATGGGCTGATGGCCATGTCAGATGAGGAATCCAGCCAGAATCAGCCTGGTCCAAACAAGATACATTCTCTATCTAGTTCTTCTTCTGAGACTGGCAATGAGACTAATTCAGATTCTGATACATTCTCATCTAGTGATGAAGATGACTCACAATCTGAGGAATATGTCAATCAATTGATTGACAAGTATGGTGCCCTTCTGGATGCTTTGAAAAGAAACAAGAAGTTGACCAAGAAGCAGGCTGGGGAGATTATCTCTAGCTAGCTGCCTCCCAGCAGTCTGATTCAACATCTTTGCTGGAACAGAAAATGAGGGAAGTCAGCCAACTAATAGTCATCTCAATCATCCAGATTGAGACCATCAACAACAAGAACAGGATCATTATGGATCTTGAAGAGAAACTCTAGAGGGAGAAAAGAATTGTAGCTAGTTTCTCTAAGCCTAAGTCAGTGTTACCCTTGATAGATTCCTTCTCCTCTCAAAAAGGTAAGAAGGGGCTGGGATTTAAAGGGAACACTAGAGTTGTCAATTCCAAAGGAAAAGGCAAATCTCAAGTTCAGCCTCCCATCTATTTTAAGAAGGTGATGTTACCATCAACCAGATATGACCAAGAGAGTATCTATGGTCACTGGTTTAATGGTAGATCCACAAGTGTGAACAAAAATCTTCACAACTTTGATGGAAGATATTGCAAGGGGATGAGTGCCTTTAAGACCTTCATTGGCCATGAGTGAATTGATTTTGAAAAAAAATTGCATGTTTGAGTGCAGGTAACAATGACAGAAGAAGCAAGTGTAGGCTGAGAAGTGCATTGAGACTGCATTAACTTCCCACAGTTACTTCCTATTCATTTTCACACTTATTCCCTTACAATTGTGATGACAACAATAACTCAAAACTTAAAAGTTTATATATATATATATATGTGTGCGCGCGCGCACACACACACACGGGTAAGAGGAAAATAAATACACTTTGATAAAATATTTGTCTTTCCAATTTTAACCTTCTTTATTATAACTTTTCAACTTTTCATGAGTGAATTTAATTTTTATGTTTTTTATTTAATTTTAACAGTGTATCTTTATCCACTTAATTTCTGTTGAGTTTTGTATAAAGCTCGACACAAATTTTACGGGAACGACAACACAAATTTTACGGGAACGGCGAACGGCGGATCTACTGTCGCCCCCACTGACTTCCATTTGAGAAATAAATCTGGGATTGGTCGTGCTGGATTAGCAAGATCAGGGGAATGGCTTTTTCCAACTACACTTCCATTTCAAAAATGGAACACCGGTCATCCTTTCCTGAACCCAAGTTCTTCAAGAAAGTGAATAGTAATTGTTTTGAATTGCTTCTTTTCAAACCTAAATATTTGACTCACATTGTACTTTCAGCAGCTTTCTCCGAGAAAACCCCATTTTTTTGGCAGCTACTGCTAGCAGATAGGAAAGAATGAATTCTTTAGTCACTGGCATAGAAGGCGTTACTTCAGAGGACGAAGTCGATGAGGCGATTGGCGAATAGCCCAAGAAGGAGCTGCCTAGAATTGGCCACATTGTTGAGTGTGTTGGGTTCATCGCAACGGCTGACGAAGCTGGAACTTCCACCGATTGATCTTAAGCTAGATGGACCGACGGCCTACCTGAGTTGGTCATGTCGTATGAAGAGGATCCTTGCACCAAAGAAAGTTAGGGGTTTTCTGACAGGGGCGTTGAAGAAAGCAGAGAACTCGGCTGGAAATGAGTGGGAGTCGGCCCATATGACCGTGTTTATGTGGCTTCTTAGCTCGGTTGTTCCATCGATTGCCGCTACGGTAGATGGCCTCGAGACAGTCATGGAGGTCTGGGACAAGCTGAAGAACACATATGATGGTGTGAGGAATGCTCTGTGGGTCTTCTATGTGAAGGGTGACATCGATGACACTGTTCAGGGGGAGAAAACGGTGCAGGAGTATGCCTCCGAGTTGGAGCGACTATGAGTGGACTACGGTCACGCCTCTGGTGGGATATGCTATAGTGATCCACGGTGTCGGGCTTCCAAAATCATCGTGGAGGAAAGGATGATGAAGTTCCTGAAGGGGTTAGATGACAAGTTCGATCAACGGAGAGCTCTACTTCTGTCGTGTACGACGATTCCTACCCTCACAGAGGTCATCTCTGCTATGATTCAGGAGAAGACGCGTCTCAAGATGCAGGTAAGAACAGGAGGGTCCATTCCTGCGAAGTCAACACTAGCGGTTGCGGCTCCTGGTATTACTGCATAGAGGGAAGAAACCCGATAGTGCTACAACTGTGGTGAGGTCGGCCACCTGAGACACGCATGCTCCAAGCTGCCTAAGGAGAGAGATTCTGGTGGTGGGCGGGGACGTGGTCGTGGTCGTGGTCGCGGCGGTGGTGGTAGAGGAGGCTATCAGGTCAATTAAGGTATGACTGAGAGTGCGGAGAAACTTGATGTTATCTATACAGAGCAGGAACAAACCCTACTTAGCATGATGGAGGGTATCAAGAGGAAGCAGACTGGCGAGGGAAGCAAAGAGGGAGTTGGGGGGGGGGGTCGCTATATATGCCCACCCACTTTCTAATGGATCTCTCGCACTAACATCTATATTTTCTTCCAGGGCATCAAACTAGATCATCGACTCAGGCACATCCCGCGATGTGACAGGAAATGCAAGCGAGTTCTCCTCCTATACCCATCTAGCCACGACAGATAGCATCCAGACAGCGGACGGTACGTTCCAACCAGTGGTCGGTAAGAGTACTGCTAATTGTTCAGGTTCGGTAACACTGTCCAATGTTTTGCATGCTCCTTTTTTCCCAGTTACGGCTCAGGGGGAACTGCTGACATATAGTAGAAGGAGGAAGCCTCCAGCAGTACCAGATCCAGGGTCGGTGCCCAATTTAGCTCCTAGTCCCTTGCCTGCGTCGCCCCCTCTCCTGGAACACCTACACCTACACAAGCCTCAGGTGATATCCTTTTTCCTCTCCCTACTTCTTCTCTTATGTCATGGAAGACTACTCACAGTAATGCGGGAAATTCTCCTAACAGATACGGTTGGGACCTTGCGTCCTTTGCCTTTTACGATCATATCTCCCCTACACACAGAGCATTTATTACATCTTTGGATAATGTTATTGTACCTAACAATTGGCAGGTCGCTAAAGACGATCCGAAGTGGGAGGCAGCAATGGAAGAAGAGATGGGGGCTCTTGAGAAGAACAAGACCTTGGAGCTAGCATGGCTGCTAAAAGATAAGAAGGACGTTGGGTGCAAGTGGGTGTTCACCATAAAGCAGAACCCAGATGAACAAGTTGAGCGCTACAAAGCTCGATTGGTTGTCAAGGGATACATCCAGACCTACGTCATCGACTACAACGAGACGTTTACACCGGTTGAGAAGATGAGCACTGTTAGGACTCTCATCAGCCTGACAGTGAACGGGGAATGGTTGCTACGCCAACTAGATGTGAAGAATGCATTCCTTCATGGAGATCTAGCAGAGGAGGTGCACACGAAGATACCACCGGGATTCGGTACGCCCAAGACAGAAGGCAGAGTCTGCAGGCTGAAAAATCCCTCTATGGGCTGAAGCTGTTACCCCGTGCATGGTTCGACCGATTCAAGAGAGTAATGATTGGGATGGGGTATCGCCAGACCAATGCAGATCACGCGGTGTTTTTCAGGAAGAATGGAGGTCACACCACCATGTTTGCAGTGTATGTGGACGACATGATCATTACATGGGATGATGAGCAAGAGATTAGTCGCCTCAAGGGGGCCCTAAGCAAGGAGTTCGGGGTAAAGGACCTGGGTTTTCTTCGATATTTCCTTGGGATCGAGATTGCGTATGAGGCCGAGAGGATAATCTTTCCCAAAGGAAATATGTGTTTGATCTCCTCACTGAAACCGGGATGTTGGGGTGCAAACCTGCTGCGATGCCAATCAATCAAAGGTGAAAACTGGGTGCAGAGGCCGGAGAACCAGTAGATCGGGAAATGTACCAAAGGCTAGTCAGGAAGTTGATCTACTTGAGCCAGACTCGCCCGGACATCTCATTCTCTGTAAGCGTGGTGAGCCGCTACATGCATGACCCAAGGAAGGGCCATATTGATGTAGTGTACCAGATTCTGCGATACTTGAAGAGTGCCCCTGAAAAGGGGCTGACCTTCAGAAGGAACGGGCACTTGAGGATCAAATGCTATTGCGATACTGACTGGGCAAGCTGTGCGAATGATAGGAGGTCTATTTCAAGCTATTACATATTTTTGGGAGGCAACCTGGTCTCATGGGGGGAGTAAGAAGCAGTCGATAGTGGCTAGATCGACGACAGAGGCAGAGTACAGAGCCATGACAGTAGGGGTTGCAGAGCTCATACGGCTGAAAGGAATGCTTGAGGAGTTGAAGCTGGACCAAAAGGACAGGATGAAGCTGCTGTGTGACAGCCAATCTACCATCAGTATTGCAAACAATCCAGTTCAACACGATCGTACCAAACATATAAAGATTGATAGATTTTTTATTAAAGAAAAGCTTGATAATGGGCTACTGAAGTTGAGCCACGTGCCGACAAAGGGGTAGATTGCAGACTGCTTAACTAAGGGTCTCAGTTCGGAGGTTATGATCCGGGGTTGTAACAAGATGGACTTAGTGAATATCTTTCGTCAATATTGCGGAGTGTTGTAATATGTATGTTGAGGTGTAGGCTATAAATAGCCAAGTTGTTGCCCTAATAAAGAGTGTGTTTTATTTTCAACTACATCGATCATAGAGACTAGCGTGCTTTGCTTAGCCACTATTTGACCTGCTATGTACCTTTATTATCACTGCCCTTTTGTTGAGCAACACGATGAGGTCCAAAATCCATTTCCGACGTGAAGCGAACTATGGAACGATTGATTAGACTTCTTTTCTAAATTGGTTTCTTGAGAGATGTGTATCCATGATTTCTTCCACTCTTTCGCAAATGGCAATTCTAATTTCCAAGGAAAGATGCAAACGAGAGGAAGCCTAATCATCCTTAGTCACAAAAGAATTTCATAATATAAGAAGAAGAAAGCAATTAATATAAAATGGTGAAATCTAGCTTAAAGAGATTGAAAGCTTGGTTACAATCCGTAACCGGTGAAGAGCTGAAAGACCAATGAAGATCTCTCTCCTTCTTCCAGAGCTAGAACTCAGCCTAGGGTAGTCAACCTTTCCTCCTTGTGTCACTTGGAAGCTCTCACACACATGAAAGGCTCACCCTCCTCTCTTAATCTCTTGTGAAAGCTCACATGTTCCTCCAATCGACCAAGAAAATATACAACAATGGGATGTCACCCTCGCGTGCTCTGGTCGTTTGGAGGAAGATCACATGTCCTTACCTCCTTCAATCAGATCCTGGAATGAATGTCGCTTTCCACACCTTTTTCATTGGCATCTCTGCTTGACCAAGATAAAATCCAAGCAACCCCTTCTTCCGGTAGCCCAAGTGTTAAGGGAAAGGGGAGGCCTTGGACGGTTCAATTACATCGGTCCAAATTAGGCCGACACAATGATCTCCTATCTGGGACTTATCCTCCCATGAAACTTTGCACTATGTATCATGGTGGCAACACTAGTTATTTAGTAATGTTCAGCCCAATTTAGTTTGACCAAAATTTCAACTTTACGTATGACACCGTGTTTGGGAACATGACAGTTGGGTTCTCATCAGTATGAACATTCTCCAATATAAAAATATATTCTTCATTTAAAGATCGCATGTTATGATATCAATGTCTGGTGTGCTTAGTTTTTGAATGATAAATAGAGTTCTTGGCCAAGTGAATGATGCTTTTACTATCACCGAACAAACAACAATCACCTTACTCAGAACTGAGCTCCTCCTGTAATAATATCAACTCATTGCTAGCTCAGAAACAACAACGTACTCAACTTTCGTTGGTGATAGATTGATAACCTTCTGTAACCTTAATATCTAAGTAATGCCAACATTGTCAAGAGTAAACACTTATAGCCCGTGGTACTCTTACTATCATCAATGTCCTCTGCTAAGTCAAAATCAACAAGGTCAAGAAAGTGAACTTTTGTGCTTGAGTAGCTTAACATCATATCCTTTGTTTCTGTAGGATCTCACATAATTTATTTCACTTTATTTCGATGCTCTAGACCTGGATCAAACTTATATATTCTCACAAATCTAACTGCATGTGCTCTGGTCTAATGCAAATCATGATATACATAAGGCTTCCAACTACAGACGCATATGAAACATTGGCCATTTTGTCACTTTCATCTTGAGATTTTGGACCGTCCTTTTTGGAAAGGCTCCTAAAGTGACTTGCTAAAAAGAGTAGTTACAAGTTTGACATTTTCCAAGTTGAATCCCTTCAACACTCTCAGTGTGATCTCTCTAAAATAATCGAACTCTATTTAGCCCATGCATTTTTATCCATAGCCCTATTCTTTGCAGCACCCAAATTCTTTATAGAAAATTCTTGTCATTTTCCTCTTCAGATGTTTAATATCCTCCATATTAGAACTTCACACTAACATATCATCAACATAAAGAAGCAAAATAATATAACAGCCTTTCAATCCCTTGAAATAGCAAAAATCAGAATGAAAATGAGAGTGCCCGTTCTTCCACATGAACTTGTCAAACTCTATGTGCATGCTTGAGCCCATAAAGATTCCTCTTCAACTGCACACCATGTTCTCTTTTCCAGCTTTTTATAACCCTGTGGTTAAAGCATGTAAAATTCTTCCTCCAAATCACCAGGAAGGAATGGTGTCCTTACATCAAATTGCTCTAAGTGATGATCCTTAGTTGCAACAATACTCAAAACTATTCTGATAGTAGATAACTTCATCATATGGAAGAAAATCTTGTGAAATTGATCTATACCTTATATTGGAATCCCTTCACAACAAGTCTAGCCTTATATCAACAAGACCAAGTGATGCAAGGTGAATGTGCAATGAGTATAATCATGCCCTAACTTAACTCTAATGGCTGAATGCAAGTGTAGTGATGTAGGGAAACCTAAATTGGTGTGATGCACATGAGTTAATCCAACTTTCAATCTCAATAATTTTGAAATCAGTAGAAGGATTTACAAACATGCACGATTGATATTGGACGTTATAAACACAAGTAAGATTCAATTAAACTTAAAGTAAGAAAATTTCAATTAAATTGCAGTGATATGCCTTCCAAGTAGAAAAAAGAAATTGAGCAAACTTGTACAAATTTAGATTTCAAATAATATTTTTTCCAACAAATATTCAACGCAAAGTAAAATAAGCATTGAATTACATAGGCAATTGAAGCTCGACAAAGTGTGAAGTTACTGTTTTCAAGGGCTGAACCACTGGTTTGTCGAAATCCGGCACCGGCTTTAGGCCTCCGGGTGAAATTTTGTAACCATGTTTTCTTTTGGGTGGATGGATAGGTCGTTGAAGGGAGGAGAAAGAATGACTATGCTGTTTGAGTGGAGTTTTATGGAACAGGAGGTTGGGCGACAAAGTGAGAAGTTACTGTAGTTTTTTTTGGATTTTTATTTCATGTATTTTGAGGGTCGTCATGATTGGATCATGCCCATTCATGATGACCCTGTAATCTAAAAGTAGGGATAAATGGTTCATTTTGAAGGTATTAGAAAAGCCCATGTAAAGGGCCCATTTATTGGCCCTCTTTATTGCTTTCTCTCATCCTTCTTTAGTCGCACATCTTGTATAGGATTTATTCTTCTTTCCTCTTTCCTATATATTTGTATTCTCTCCCTGTATTTACTTACTTGAGCAATACATACAAGCTTTGAGCTTTTACAACATGATATCAGAGCCAGGTTCGAATTGAGCGGACTGTCTTTCTCAACCCGCCCGGACTGTTTCTGTCTGCTACCCGCTCGGCCTCCTGCGGCCTGCCGGTCTGTCCGCTCCGCTCCTCCTCTACCTTGAACTCCTCTTCCCGTGGTTCCACCCCTCCCCTCCGTCTTTTATATCCCTCCCTCTTCTTCTCCGTGGGTCCACCCTCCCTCTCTCTCCTCCAGACCGCTATCTCCCTCGCGGCCTGTTCTCCCGCGCTGCGGCTTGCCCCTCTCGTTGCCTGCTCGCAGCGGCCTCCCTCGCTTGTTGCGACCTTCTCCGGTTCGCTGCGGCCTGCCCCTCCTGCTCTCTTCTCCTCGCTACCCGCCCGGCCTCCTGCGGCCTGCCTCCTCTGCGGGTTCTTGTTGGTCGCTGCGGTCTCCTCTCTATCCGCTCGCGTCTCTCTCCTCGCGGTTTTCTTCTCCTCCGTTCTCTGGTCTGCCTGACCGTGCGGGTTGTTCCTCTCTCCCCTGCATCTTGGTCGCGGTATCCTCCGGCTTTTCCCTCTCTATCCGCGCGGCCTGTGTCTACCCGCTGCGGAGTTCTCTGAGCGCGGC
Source organism: Platanthera guangdongensis (assembly GCA_039583875.1). NCBI lineage: Eukaryota > Viridiplantae > Streptophyta > Magnoliopsida > Asparagales > Orchidaceae > Platanthera > Platanthera guangdongensis. Next base: position 123,632,981 of record CM077154.1, on the reverse strand, counting down.
CTGTCTCTGTTCGCGAGGACTATCTCTGCCCGCTGCGGCCTGTTTCTCTCCTCGCGGCCTCGCTCTGACCGTCGGCCTCTCTCTGCCCGCTGCGGCCTCTCTCTGCCCGCTGCGGCCTGTCTCTGCTCTCCTTGCCCGGCTCCAGTGCGCCGCGGTCTGTTCCTATCCTCCGCGACCTCCTCCAGCTCGCCGCGCCCTCCTCCAGCCCGCTCCTTGCCGCGCGTGTTTGAACTCGCTGCGGCCTGTCTTCTGTTGTGCATCAGTCCGCTGGTTTTGTCCGCGCCTCCTCTCCTCCAGGTCGCCATGTCCTCTAGTGACTCCATCACCGCTCAACCCCCGGCGGCCCCCGTGGCTCCTCCTCCCGAACTCCGCGATGAGCTTCGGATTACTACTCTTTCCCTCTCCAGCAAGTCGAATTTCATCCCCTGGGTTCACTCCGTCTGGCGGGTCTTGCAAGCCAAGGGCCTCGCTCGTCACCTTACCCAGGGACCTCCATCTCCTCCTACGGATGACTGGCTACGGAATGATGGTCGCGTCCAGACCTGGATCCTGAACTCAGTGGAGGGTGAGCCGTACCAGATGATTATGTATCATGAGACTGCCAAAGCAATGTGGGATGAACTCCATTCCTTGTACTCGGGCAAGGACAGTCTTCAGCACCTGTTTGACATCATCACCACTCTTCAAGCTCTGGATCTCGGCACAGCTATGGACATGACCTCCTTTGTGGCCCGGGCTAAAACTCTCACGGAGGCCTGGATTCAGCACCAGCCCCCTACTACTGATCTCGCTATTCAACGCGCCCAGAAGGAGGCGGTCTGTATTGCTATGATTATGGCTCGAGTCCTGCCGCACCTTCACAGTATCCGGGCCCAGGTTCTGGCATCACCTGCTACCCCTTCCTTCTCCGCTATTTGCTCTATGTTACTCCGCGTACCACCTCCAACGGAGGCTTCTACACCACCCTCGCCGGCTCTTCTTCAACAGGCCCTTCCTCCCTTACTTCCCCCACCATCTCTTCCTCGGGGTGGACGTACGGGCTCCCGCGGCCGGGGCCGCGGTGGTCGCGGTCGGCCTAAGTGCACCTTCTGCGGCCGGGATGGCCACACTGAAGCGGTCTGTCACAAGAAACATGGCTACCCTCCTCGCCCGCCTACTGCTGCTGTTACTGATAGCTCTCCACCCACTGGTACAGACCTTGAGGCTCTTCGCCTTCAGCTTCAACAACTCCAGGGGCTCCTCAACCCTCCATCTGCTTCAGTTGCCTACACCTCTCCTGCAGGTATTGCCTCCTCCTCCATTACAGGCACTGCCTGTCTCTCCTCTGGTTCTCATTGGATCCTGGACTCGGGCGCCACCCACCACATTACCTCTCTGCTGCCACCACGGGTCTTGGATGCTCCTCATCCCCCGTCTATTACTGTGGCCAACGGTGCGCTTGTTCCGGTTTCCGGCTGTGCTGATCTCTTTATTCACCCCTCTCTCTCTTTTCGCTCTGCCCTTTATGTGCCGGCCTCACCCTTTAATTTACTCTCTGTTGGCCGTATTACTACTGATATGAACTGTTTTATCACCTTCACCTCTTCTGGTTTTTTGATACAGGATCGGCAGACGCAGATTACCATTGGTAGGGGTCGACTGCAGAACGGGCTCTACCTCCTCGATGTCTCTTCTACCGCCCTTTCCTCTGTCTCCTCCACAGACTGGCATTGTTGTCTTGGGCACGCCCCTCTACCTATCCTCCAGAAGGCGCTTCCTGACGTCTCCCTTCCTGCTTTTAAATGTGATTCCTGTATTCTTGGCAAACAGCCACGTTCTTCTTATCCCGCACATTGTACTCGGAGCTTTGCTCCTTTTGATTTAATCCATTCTGATATTTGGGGACCGTATAAGATTCCAAGCATCTCTGGTTATCGTTACTTTATAACATTTATTGACGATTACTCTCGCACCACCTGGTTGTATCTCCTTCATGATCGCTCTGAGCTTCCTCGGGTCTTCCGGGCTTTTGTGATCGAGACTCGTACGCAGTTCTCTACTACTATCAAACACTTCCGCTCTGATAATTCCCGGGAGTACACTAGCCACGAGTTTGCTACTCTCTGCGCCGACTTCGGTATTGTTCATCAGACCTCATGTCCCTACACCCCTCAACAAAACGGGGTCGCCGAACGGAAGAACCGTCACCTTCTCGATGTTGCTCGCTCCCTCATGCTGCACATGAATGTTCCCAAAATCTTCTGGAACTTTGCGGTCTCCACTGCGTGTTTTCTTATCAACCGTCTCCCTTCCCCGGTTCTCCAGCATGCTTCCCCCTTCAGCCTTCTTTTTCCCTCTGCACCCGCCTTTCCTCTCCCACCCAGGGTTTTTGGCTGTACATGTTTTTTCCATACCCTGGGCCCCACTATCGACAAACTCGATCCCCGTGCGGCCAAACACATTTTCGTCGGCTACTCCCGCACCCAAAAGGGTTATGTCTGTTATTCCCCAGCCACCCGGAAAGTCTTCGTCTCTGCTGATGTTATTTTCCGGGAGAATCAACCCTTCTTCCCTCCTTTACCACTACTTCTACCACCACCCACTCTACCACCCTCCCTCCCACGGCCGGTGATCCCTGTCCACTCGCCTCCCACCCTCCCTCCGCCCTCTCCCACTATTGACCCTCCTAGGTCGCCCGTCATTCGGGTCTACACTCGCCGCCCTCCTCCTCCCGTTGCCCCTATCAGTCGGCTTTGACCTCGGGCTCTCCGTGTTCTGCTGCTCCGGTGCCAGCTTCTACGGCTCATCCAATGGCTAACTATGTTTCTCTCCATCGCCTCTCTCCACCGCTTCAGACCTTGGCTACTTCCCTATCCTCGGTCTCTATTCCTACCTCTGTACAGGATGTTCTTCACCATCCTGGGTGGTGCGCTGCCATGGAAGACGAGATGGCTGCTCTTTGGGCCAACCAGACTTGGACCCTGGTGCCACTTCCTCCCGGCCAGAAACCCGTTGGGTGCAAATGGGTGTTTGTCATCAAACATGCGCCTGATGGGACCATTGATCGCCTCAAGGATCGTCTCGTTGCTCGTGGCTTCACCCAGCAACCGGGTCTCGACTACGATGAGACTTTCTCTCCGGTCGCTAAGCTCAACACAGTCCGCATTCTCATCTCCGTAGCTGTCCATCGCCAATGGCCCCTATTCCAACTCGACGTCAAGAATGCTTTTCTGAATGGCGACCTTCAGGAAACGGTTTACATGCAACAACCTCCCGGGTTTGAGACCACGGGGGAGCCTCAGGTTTGTCACCTTCTCAAATCGTTATATGGTCTCAAACAATCATCTCGGGCATGGTTCGACAAGTTCAGCAAAGCTCTCCGGACAATTGGCTTCACTTGGAGCTCGGCTTACTTCTCGTTGTTTACTTGCCACCGGGCAACGGGTACGGTTCTCCTATTGGTATATGTCGACGACATCATTATTACTGGAAACGACTTGGACAACATACAGGCCGTTAAGCAACATCTAAGCTCCGTCTTCCAAACTAAGGATCTGGGACCCCTTCGGTACTTCCTAGGTCTGGAAGTGGCAAGAAGGCCTGATGGTCTGGTTCTCTCTAAGCGCAAATATTATCTGGATCTTCATGATGCAGGCTATTCTGGCTGCAAACCGGTAAACACTCCCATGGATGCTAATCACAAACTGTATGCTCAGTGCTCAGATTCTGATTCTCTTCTACAAAATCCAGAGTATTACCGTCGTCTAGTTGTGAAACTTATCTACCTAACAGTAACAAGACCTGATATGTCCTTCGCTGTGGGAGTTGTTAGTCGCTATATGCATTCTCCTCGAAGTTCTCATCTTCAAGATATGGAACGCATTCTCAGATATCTCAAGACAGCCCCTGGTCAAGGCCTTGTGTACAAAACCTCATCTTCTATTCCTACACTAGTGGCATACTCTGATGCCGACTACGCTGGCTCCCTCGATGATCGACGATCTACTAGCGGGTTCTGCACATATTTTGGAGGACACCTGATTACTTGGCGGAGCAAGAAACAAGCAGTGGTTGCTCGATCCTCAGCAGAAGCAGAATATCGGGCAATTGCGGCTGTGGTCTCGGAACTCACATGGATTGAGAGTTTCCTTACCGACCTTGGTGTTCGACTATCTTCACCAGCTCTCCTCCTATGTGATAGTCAAGCTGCTATACATATTGCTAAGAACCCGGTCTTTCACGAAAGAACAAAGCATATTGAGGTAGATTGTCATTTCATCCGAGAGAAAGTCCACATGAAGAAGGTCGAGCTCAAGCATGTTCCGGGTACTGAACAGGTTGCAGATATCCTCACCAAAGCCCTACCGAGTACCCTCTTCTACCAGTGCCTATCCAAGTTTGGCGCCTACGACTTGTACGCTCCAGCTTGCGGGGGAGTATTAGAAAAGCCCATGTAAAGGGCCCATTTATTGGCCCTCTTTATTGCTTTCTCTCATCCTTCTTTAGTCCCACATCTTGTATAGGATTTATTCTTCTCTCCTCTTTCCTATATATTTGTATTCTCTCACTGTATTTACTTGAGCAATACATACAAGCTTTGAGCTTTTACAACAGAAGGCATTGAAGATTTGAGTGTTGAAGCCTTATCTTTTATCATTTCGGTGCCGAAATCGACCCCGGGCGTGAAGCTTGGAACCCTTTCCTTTTCTCCTTGCCGTGAGTCTCCCCCCCCCCCCCCACACACACACCTTCCTTGGCCGGATATAGAAGCACCATTTCCTCTCCATTTTCTCCTCTCATTCACCCACCAACAGCAGAACTCCCCTCCCTCTCCTTTCTGTGATCCCCATTCTTCCCTTCCCTAGCCGGCCTCCACCCTCCCAGTAACGCCCCTTACAACTCCTGCCCAACGCCTCTTCACTTCCCCAATTTCCCCCGCCGACAAACCCTTCCACCACCCTCAAAATCCACCCAACCATCTCTACAACTGCCCCATATCGTCCATCAAAGCGCCCTTTTTACCCTCACCTAATTAATATATTCCTTCCTTTGGCGATCGCCGGAAGGCCCCCTCCGGTGATCCCCCATCCATTCCCCTTTACGTTGCATTCATTTTCAGTATTTTGGCAATCATCGAAAAACTACCCCTCCAACCACCACCACCACCTCCTCCTACGACCCTTGTCGGAAACCACCTCCGACGGCCACCATCGGCAGCCACCACCTCACTTCCCCACAACCACCCCATAACTACTTCCTTAACTCCCCACCTCCTCTCCAATTTTAGGATACTCCTAAAATTCCTCTCCATTCAATTATCCACTTCCCCATTTCCCACTCCCTCCCCATTCACGTCAAAGCTAACTCCTTGGCCCAACCATTCCCCCACTAATCCCATCAATCTCCCATACTTGAAGCCCAGCCTTTCCCTTGCGGCAGCCTGCTCTCCTCCACCTCCCATTAATCCCAACAGCCGGTCAGCCCTTTCCTTATCTTCCCTTCATGAGGAGCCACCCATCACTCTTGCCGAGATCCTTTACTTTCCCTACAGCCAACATCCTTCAGAGAGATTGCTGCCGGTTGCTAAACTGCATCCCAACAAATTCCAGATTGCTGTCCTGGTTCCAGGACAGCCATCTTTAGCAACTTTTTTCTGAATTCAGTCCCTCTTATCCAGCTTCCAGGCATTCCAAGTCCATTCTCAGTAGTCGATGTCGCTGTCCAGCAGTTGGGCACTTGGGCCCTCAACTGGAGGTCTAAAATCATTCTCCGATTGCAATTTCAGCTACTCCACAGCTCTGCAAATACACCTTCAGCCCTTCCCTTTCAGTATTGTGTGACCCCAAGGTTTGTTTGTTATTTATTTTAGTTTAATATCGTGTTTAGTCTCTACTTGAGGATATATTGGCTTATAAACTTTGAATTCAGTTGTTTAAGTTTTTGTAATTTCTCATTTAATTAATCATTTATTTTCAAGCGCTCTTGTGTTTGTACTCCTCTCTTGTTTCGTTAATTTAAATGCTTTATTTTCCGGTGGCAAATCAAAAGAAAGTGGTTTTAAAAATATTATATTTTAAGATAACTTTTGTTGAAAATTGTGTCTGCATCTATCCCTTGTTCCATTAGGACCTTACCTTGCAAAACAAGTTCTTCTATTTCTCCATGAGGATCAACTTGCTTAGTGTCTTTATCACTTTGTTTACTACGAACATCATTAAATTTAGCATACATGGTCTTTTCATGTTTGTCTTCCTACGTAGTCTTTATACAAAACATTCTAATTGAAGATCACATTTCTTCTCCTGAATGCTTTGTGATTCTCATTCTCTCACAACTTATAGCCAATGCTCTCTCCACCATAGCCTAAGAGAGTGAAAATCTTGGATTTTGCATCCAACATAGATCTGTTATTTGCATCTACATGGACAGAAGAAGTGCACCCGAATATACGCACGTGTTAAAGCTTCACTTCCTTCCCAGTTCATGCTTCTTCTAACAACTTGCCATCATTAAATGTAATCAGCCCTTTATTGATCAGAAAAGCAGTCATATTAACAACTTCTGTCCAGAACTGCTTTGGCAAGCCCGTTTTCAACCTCATGCTTCCAACATGTTTTACTATGGACCTATCCATATGTTCCGCCTAGGAGTGCAAGTGGAGTTGAGCCGGCTAGTGAGCTCGATGTGCTGGCTCAAAAAAAGATCGGCTCGAGCTTGAGCTCAATTGTGAACCGTGTTGAAGCTCACATGCTTCTGTTCATGTGTTCACGAGCCATTCGTGAGTTTTTTTTCGAGCATTAAAAAAAATAAAGAAAATGGCTCATGAGCAACTCGAGCTTGAATCAAGATCGTGACTTGGAGAGCTTGAGCTCAAAATAATGGTCTCGAACTTGAGCCATGCAAAATGAGCTCGTCGAGCTCGAGCTCAAAATGGTTAGGTCGAGCTCGAGCTCGAAATGGTAGGTCGAGCTCAAGATCAAAATGGTTAGGTGGAGGTGATCTCGAAATGGTTAGGTCGAGCTCGGGCTTGAAATGGTTAGGTCGTGCTCGGGCTTGAAATGGTTAGGTCGAGCTTGTGCTTGAAATGGTTAGATCGAGCTTGAGGTCGAAATGGTTAGGTCAAGTTCGAGCTTGTGAATTTTGCCAAGCCCGACTTGAGCTCGGCTCTTTTGCACCCCTAGTTCCGCCATACCATTCTGTTGGTGTGTACCTGAGATCGTCTTCTCTTTTCAAATATCATTCATCACACAATATTCTTTAAATTCATTGCTACAATATTCGCCTCCATTGTCAAATGTAAAACATTTCAACTTCAGATTTATTTCATTATACTCTTCCTGTTTTTGAATACATCAAATATATTTTTTGAAAAATAAATCCAGAGCTTCCTTATAGAATCGTCAATGAAGGTGACATAATACTGAGAGTCACTAATAGAAGGGACCTTTGAAAGACCTCAACATCTGTATTAACAAGATCCAACTCGTTCATTTTTAAAATTCTCTTACTCTTTGGAAAACTCACCTCATTCTTTTGAAATATACAACCTTCACAAAAAGGTAGGTCAACAGAAGATAATCATCCTACTTCCTTTTGAGACCACCACCTTTATGCCTTTCTAAATTATGTGTCCAAGTTGGTGCCACATTGATATCAATATTTGAAGTGAAAATATTGATTTTGACTTCAAATGATATCATATAGAGAGTGCCCTCTCTATTTCCCTTCACTATTTCTAGAGATCCCTTCTTAATCTTCCATGAGTTACTACCAAACATAATGGTACATCCTTCATTTGAAAGCTGACTCACCAATAGATGACTCATTGCCGGCTTGGGAACATGTCTAATTTGTTGCAGGGTGAAGGTATGTCCATCAGCTACACATACATGCACGCCTTGCCTTCCAACTATCTCACATGGCTCATCATCTTCTAGGTAGACCATGTCAAAGTTCCCTTGCTCATAGTTCAGGAAAAACTGACGATTTGAAGTAGCACGAAACAATGGAACTGACTCATGTACCCAATCATTACACCTAGTATCATATGGAAGAACGAAGGCATCGTTAGATGATTCACTTTATATAATCAGATTTGTTGATTCCTTGTTACCCTTCTATCCACCTTTTATTGATGTCTTGTATGACCTTTCTTCTGACAGTTCCAATACACCACTACACCTTTAGATTGACTTCTACTATACTTAGACAATTCCTTCCATCTGGTGTTGCTCCTCTTTAAATATCTTTCATGTTCTCCAACATTCAAGGCACCACTAGAACTACTAGTAGAATTATTTCTTCTCCCCATGTCCTTAAAAAACATCAACCACATCCTCAAATTTGAGAGGGTTTGATCTAGATGAGTTACTAACTACCATAACAAGACTATCCTAGTTATCTGATATGTTTGACAAGATTAATAAAACTAGCATCTCATTCTCAAATACCAGTCCAACTGATCCCAACTAGCCAGTGATTGCGGTGAAATCATTTGGATGCTCAGTCATTCAGTTCCCTTATGCATGTTTAACAAATGTCTCATTAGGAAGACTTTGTTTGTTGCTGAGGGCTTCTCATATATCATCACCAGGATTGTTGTAGATGTCGGCCGACATGTTCGATATGTCTGCTAACATAAAGGTTTTGTGAATAAAGTGACATGACATCGATACTTTAAGCAAAAATGTCGTTTTTGAAAATATCTCCCAATATATCCGTTTAACCTGATATATCGGGCAATATTTCACGACCGATATATTGTCTAGAGTATTAAAAATATTTTTTTCATTTTTTGAAGAGACCAAACACCGGTTAAGGTGTTGTCGTGTGACCTTGGAGTCACGAGTTCGAGTCCTGGAAGCAACCTCTTGCAAAAATGCAGGGTAAGATTTTCCTAGATTTTACCCTTGTGGTGTGATTCTTCCCCGAACCCGCTCTGCGCGGGGATGCTTTTTGCACTAAGCTGCCCCTTTTGAAGAGACCAACCAGAAATATTTTATTTTTTGCTTCATTTCGTACATCTCTCTAAGTCTAGTGTCGTTATTTTCTCATCTCGCTCTCATTTGATGATCTTTATCTCGTTTATTGAAGTTGACATTTCTTTTTTGTGTAATTTATAATATACATTATGTATATATGTTTATTGTGTAATTTTTAAACATATATTATGTATACAAGTATAAATATTTATAAAAACTGTGTATATATAAATAATATTATTTAAATATTAAATTGTTATCTACAAGCTTGAGACATTTACTATAGTCTTCTCCTTAGAGATGGTGAAAGCTACGAATGATGATAGAGGGAGTTGAATCGCTCCGAGGGCTTTGCGGTACGCCTCCTCTTTCTTGTCATCCATATTTGTTGGATTATCCTTCTTTCCGCGAAGCATTGAGTGCAAATCCCTCTAATATACTTGTAGTCCTCCATCTACATCTTCTAGAACCCAAAATCTTCCCATAAAATTTGCCGAATTTTTACTTTCGGGCGCTTCCATGCCTGCTCCCACTGAAACTGAGTATCGGCAATATGTCACTGATCTTGGAGTTTATTGTTTTAAAGATCATGCTCATAGAAGATAGAGAATGAACAATGGCCGTCACGTACCGCACTAGATCACGAACCTAATCTACTCAAGCACTCATCTCAATTACAACTCTGATTCCACCAGTTAGGAATGAGGGGAGGATGCAATCACATTTTTCACAAATTTCTTTATATTTAATATTATGAAACCCTAATGTGGCAAAAAATGCAATCAAACATGATACCAAAATTACAACAGTGCAAAGAAAGAAAAGATAATTGTGTCCCGCTTGACCCTTTACCATCCAATACTATGAAACACACATACGTACATCCATTATATAGACTAGCGTGTTTTGTTTAGCCCCTAGTTGAGTAATACCTTAAAGCACCTCTAGAATACAATGAATGTAAAATGGAGAGATCTCTCTCATTCTTCCTCCTAAGCATCACCCTCCTCTCTTGATCACCTCTGAAAGCTCACTTGCTCCTCTACTTGACTCAGAGAATATACACAGCATGGGAATGTCACCCTCGCCTGCTTGTCACCCGAAGGAAGGCTGAATGCGCTCACCTCCTTCAATTGGGTGCTGGAATGAGAGTTGCTCACTAGTTCCTCTTTTGTTGTCTACTTTTCTCGACCAAAAATGAATCCACATAGCCCTTCTCTCGCTAGCCCTAGTGCTAAGGAAAGGAGATGCCTTGGACTTTGATCTGGTCCAAATCAGGACCACACAATAGGGAGCTCTGTGAGTTATGGGGCCAAAGGAATATGTCGAACATGTTTAGAGGAATGCATTGGAGGAACACTTGCAATAATATTTATAATCATAATGTGTACTGGCTGAAGGTACTCTCTTCTTCGAACACTGCATAGAAAAATCACTTATGACTACTTCAACTGCCAGCCGGATATTGTGTACGGGATTTGATGCACGCACGCAACTAACGGTATAAAAAAGGAAATACGGACGTACATTGATGATGAATTATGTAAATATGATCATTGTCTTAGTCATAATCATACTGTTCTTTAGAAAGAGAGTGACATTTCTTATAATAATCATACAAAATCTAAGACAATCAGGATCATTACGTGTTTTATGCTGACTAGGAGAAATGGCTGAATGACTAGAGGATCTTCATACAAGATAGGTGCAAACGTATCAGCTGACGTAGTATGGTAGTGAAGGACATCATAACATTGGGCTAGAATGACAATAATCATGGGTTTTTATAGCTATCCATTTGAAAAATAAAAGTTTATCAGGTGTTCATGTCAAATTGATGGTTAGGTGGAAATCTCTGCCGGTGTATAGCAACCAAACAATTGTTGTCAAAAATGACCAAATTATTAAACGTATGATTGATTGACAAAACAACGGAATAAAAATCTTGCAATTCCAATAAGAAATGAGATAGACAAATCAAATTTATCGTGGGTCAGAAGAGACAATAATGCACCAGAAAAAAGCAACTTATTCAAGGTTCACCTTCACAAACCCTCAACATGTATTCGCTCTGATATCAAATGATGGAGATGGAATGCATCAGAATTATTTTGATTATAATTACGTGCTTCAAGTAGAGGGTACACAAATGACAGGGACGAAGAAAGGCTGCACAATCTTAAGGGAGAAGGATAAGAGGATTGAAGCACGCATTCTCTTTTTTCAACATTCTTCAATCTTGTATTGCAACCTAAGGTATGCTCTATATACTTTATATAGAAGAGGGTCCTCAATCAATGCTAAAATGCTCAAGAATAACAAGACAAGAAATAATGTGTCCTTTTTGTTGATGCATGGTGATGATTTTTACAGAAAATGTCTGTTGATGTGATTTTCCTGATATTCCAAGTTACATTTGTTCTATTTCATGTTGCGTTTGTTTCCTTTAAAGCTGTTTTGTTCTATTCCTAGTTGTATTTGTTCTATTCTTTTAGCACACCTTCATGCACACGTTTATAGCTGCTGAATGCCATGTCTCACCCTTTGTGACTCAAGTTTGAGGTTATCTGTGAATTGATCTTCTATGCATGGTTTATTAAGTACTTTCTTCACGACTCTATTCCGAAGTGCTCCTATAATTATTATTTAACTTATAAATAGGTGATAATGCATTGAAAAATTAAGAGAACAGGGAAGATTTTATTCCTTTTTAAGGGTTTTTTTCTCTTTCTATGCGACTTCTTACCTATTTCCCCCCAAATGATCCTCTAACTTGATCGTATTAACAGATAGAATGGGAAGATCACCAAAGATTGGCAAAACAAAGATGGGAGAGAGAACAAGGACGAAAGGAAGCCACAGAGGAAATGTTGGAGGAATTATCGGAAGGAGAGAAAGGGGACACTGTTGGGGAGATGGTTCACAATGAGACGCCAAAGAAGAAGCCCCATTCTAATGCCCCCGATTTCCAATTGTGGTCTGAGGAAAACAAGGAAAAGAAACTTTATATAGTCCTCATCAGGTAGTAGGCATAGCTTTTCTCCTTTCGAATAAAAAAACTAGGTTATTTAACTGTTTTTCATGCACTCTTCAACCAGCTTACATGGGCTTGTCCGTGGAGAGAACAAGGAGTTAGGCTCTGATTCGGACACGGGCGGTCAGGTGATATAGCCCTTTTTTCTACCATAAGTATGTGCGGTTATTTATAAGGACCTCCCCTCCAACTTTACATAATTACAATGACCTCTCCTCCAATTTTGCATAATTATATGGATCTCCCATTTATTTTTTAAAATTATCAATATCTTTCTTCCGTGTTTATATTACCATACATGAATACTTTTTTTTGTACATGTATGTTAACAATGTAAATTTAGAGGGAAAGTCTTGGTAATTTTAAAAGTAGAACGAAGATCCCTCTAATTATGCAAAGTCGCAAGATAGTTTTTCTTAATTATTTTAAGTATGTATAAACTTCACAAAATGACATGACACTACCTCATACTTCTGAAGCAACTCTTTGCTATCAAAGTCTTTTTTTGATTTCCGCATCTCTTTTACAGAATTTCATCTGCCAACTTCTAACCATGTTGATTTTCTTGAATACATCCTAAAAACTCAGGTGAAGTATGTTGTAGAGCTTGCCAAAGCACTATCAATGATGCCAGGAGTGTATAGGGTAGATCTCTTCACACGCCAGATCGCCTCACCGGACGTTGATTGGAGCTACGGGGAACCCACAGAGATGCTCAGCACCGGTTCCAGCGATGTCGAGGGCAACGAACTCGGTGAGAGTGCGGGAGCATATATTATCCGCATCCCATTCGGTCCCCGGGAAAAGTATCTCAGGAAGGAGCTTCTCTGGCCTTATATTCAGGAATTTGTAGATGGAGCCCTTGCCCATATCATCAACATGTCGAGGGTATTGGGCGAGCAGGTTGGTGGAGGGCATCCAGTGTGGCCATATGTCATCCATGGCCACTATGCTGATGCCGGTGATAGTGCCGTACTTCTGTCCGGCGCCCTGAATGTCCCTATGGTGCTTACTGGCCATTCACTTGGTAGAAATAAACTGTATCAGCTCCTGAAGCAAGGAAGGCAGTCCAAGAATGATATCAATGCTACATACAAGATAATGAGGAGGATTGAGGCTGAGGAACTGTCATTGGATGCAGCTGAGCTCGTGATCACGAGTACGAAGCAGGAGATTGAGGAACAATGGGGTTTATATGATGGATTTGATGTCAAGCTTGAAAGAGTGCTCAGAGCTCGTGCGAGACGAGGTGTCAGCTGCCATGGACGCTATATGCCGAGGATGGTCGTAAGTTTCACTATCATTTTCCTAAACTTCACAATGGTATGATTTTTCCCGAAATCTGTATGAGTACTTGTAAGAACCCATGCATCCATCTTGAAATGAGGGGATGGATGTCTAGGTTCTTGCATGGTATCATAGCATACTAGCATAGTTGGGGACCCCGCCTCTACTATCCAATTGAGGGGGTGTGTTGGTGTTTCGTCTAGCATGACCCTCCGGCGTATATCCCTGTACTGTTGGACTTTGTGCTGGTTGGGCCCGATGTTGTGTGGTCAACATTGGTTGAGCTTCTCCTGTTTATTGGTGTACAATAGTAGTCCGACGTCAGCTATCCAGCATGAGTTTGATGACCGCCTAAGGCTTTGGGCCCCTCCTCGTACCAGCAGTTGAGTTTAGGCTGAATGTTTAAGTTCTTACAGTACTTAAGCGGTTAATTCTGATCTTGTTCATTGACTCGAAGCTTGAATCGAGTTAATACCTATGTTTAGATTTCTTCTGAGCGTTCCGAGTCCAATGGCATTTTTAGGTAATTCCTCCTGGGATGGACTTCAGCAATGTTGTTGTTCAGGAAGAGCAGGCTGAAGCAGATGGAGATCTTGCCACTATTATAGGCCTGGATGGCTCTTCTCCAAAGTCAATTCCACCAATATGGTCTGAGGTAAGCTGCATTCACATCAAATCACTTAATTGTTTCCTAAAAATCTCTTCACTGCTGTTTGAGAATTTCACTGAGGTTTTCACATAGGTTATGCGGTTCTTCACAAATCCCCATAAGCCGATGATCCTGGCACTGTCTAGACCTGACCCAAAGAAGAATATCACTACTTTGTTAAAAGCATTTGGGGAGTCTCGCCTGCTGAGGGACCTGGCAAATCTTGTAAGGAATTAGTAAATTATGTTTCTTTTTATGTCTTCGAAGAATGAATTCTGTAGATTATTCAGAAAAATGCAGCAACTCTTTAAACTAGATATTTCTACTAATGCAGTTAAATTATAAAGACAACCATACAATGAGGATCCCCAAGGAAGAATAACGAATAAGTGTTCTAAAATAAGAAATGGGTTATTGAAATTGTTACCGAAAAGAAATTTCTACTGTTAGGAAAGGAAAGGGGAGGACGCTCAAGAACAATATTGTACCAAAAAAAAGAACGAAAACACAGTTGAGGAAGAATCTCCTCTAACTCTCAGAGGTTGGTTCCCTTGTAGTGCTCCTCTCCAAGAGAGCTACAAAAATTCAAGGGAATGAAAGATGCTCAACACTACGTTTAAGACCTTATACATAGGGGAGGCCCTTGTAATAAGACAAAATTATCTGAAAGACAATTATAAAAATTAATTAAATGCAAAAATTATCATCTTGGCGTATGTTGAGTTATGTGTTATTATCGTGTTATTATCGTGTTGGGTTATATGTATGTTGTAACTATAAATACCCTTTGTTATGTGGAATGAAGTAATCTCTTTTCCCCTTTCAACATGGTATCAGAGCCTTAGGGCTTCCGATATCCCTCGACCCCGTTTCCGCCGACCCGCTTTCCAGCGCCCGATCCCGCATCTCCACCGCATCCCGCTTCCAGCGCCTGATCCCAATCCCGCATCTCCACCGCGTCACCGCGTCACCGCGTCGGGCTCGCCGCTCCCCGCACTCCAACGCCACCGCGTCGGGCTCGCCGCTCCAGCCGATCCAGCCCCTTCGCCGCTCCAGCCTCTCCCGCTCCCGCTCTCCGCCGCCCACCACTCCTAGCCCCAGCGGTTCCTCCTGCCGATTTCTTAACACCAGAAATGTGGTGTTCCCTGTGATGTCATTTATGGTGTCCATTCTTCTATTGGGATTGTTCCTCTTTCTATGAGGAAGACCTAGTTTCTCTCTCGGTTGGTGTGTTGCTCCCTAGAGATCCTCGATTTGTATTCTATGTCTCCATGGCCGGGACAGATGACTCTCCTACCTTATCCTTTTCCACTGGTGCTCCTTCGGCTACTGCGATGTCTAGTGGCTCCTCCCGTCCTACCCATGACCACAATATCCCTCAGATCACGACGATTCGTCTGGATGGTACCAATTATCTCCCGTGGTCTCGGGCTATTACTCTTGCCTTGAAGAGCAGGAGGTTGTTTGGGTATGTCATGGGAGCTACACTGCCACCTCCTTCTGATTCCCCTGACTGGTTGCACTGGGAATCAGAGAATTCCCTCGTCATGTCCTGGCTGACTAATTCCATGATTGACTCCATCGCTCGGAACTATCTGTTTTTAGATACTGCTGCCGATATTTGGCGGAGGGCGGAGTCTACTTACTCCTGTCACGGCAATGCGGCCCAGATCTTTCAGCTCCGCCGGAAGATTTTTCTTCTCCGTCAGGCGACCGTCCTCCGTCTGCCTACTATCTCAAATTCACTCAGTTGTATCACGAGTATGATCATTTTGACTCTCTCACTTTGGTGTCCCCTCAAGATGAGATCCTTGTTCGCGCACGGGAAGATCAGAATAGAGTTTTTGAGTTTCTACATGGACTGCATCGGGACTTCGATCAAATCAGTGTGCAGATTCTTGGACGCTCTCCCTTTCCCTCTCTTCCTGAGGTATTCAGCCTGATTCAGCAGGAATTTGATCGGCGGCAGACTTGGACTCCTGATCCTCCCCCTGATGGCTCTGCCTTGGCGGCTCAGTTTGGGGTTCGGACAAATCGTGACTCAAGTCCCAAATCCAGTGACAAGGACCACCTGCTCTGTGACTATTGTGGAAAGGCCCGTCATACTCGGGAGACTTGTTTTCGGCTTCATGGATTTACTACACCCCGTGGTGGTTCCTCCTCTCGCGGCGGTCGTGGTTTGGGGCGCTTTTCAGGCCGCTCTACACAACCTCGCTCCGCACATCTGTCTGATGGTTTCGACGAGCCGCGACTTCCACCTGTCCAGACCGCTCCCACTTTGGGTTTGTTATCTGATGAGATTCTTGCCTTCCGTCGCTTAATGCAGGGACAGTCCTTTGAGTCTCGTATTTCCTCGTCCTCGTATGCTCATCAGGGACCACCAGGTGCTCACGTTGCCTCCTATGGTCCCTCTATTGACTGGATCATCGATTCTGGAGCAACGGATCACATGACCGACTCCTCTTCAGATTTTGTGTCCTACCTTCCTTTGTCTGGTCGAGACAAAGTGAGCATTGCGGATGGTTCCCTCTCTCCGATTGCCGGAAAGGGTTTCATCCCCTGCTCCTCTCTTACCCTCTCCTTTGTTCTTCATGTTCCGAACTTTACCCGAAATCTCCTCTCTATTAGCCATTTAACTAACTCTATGAACTGTTCTGTGACTTTCTTCCCTTTCTCTTATATCTTTCAGGACCTGAAGACGGACACGGTGATTGGAACTGGTAGTCTGGTGGATGGGTTTTATGTGTTCGATTCTTCCACCACGGTCTCTTCTCCTCAGGCTCTTCATGTGGATCAGTCTGCTACCTTGGAATCCTGGCACTGTCAGCTGGGACATCCATATATCCTTTTTATGAAACGCTTATTTCCTACTTTCTCTACTGTTTTGCTTGATAAGTTTAGTTGTGATGCTTGTGACCGTAGTAAACATCATTGTGTTCCTTTTCATCATGTTTCTTCTCCCAGTAATGCACATTTTCATTTAATACATAGTGATGTTTGGGGCCCTTGCCAAGTTGCATCTATTTCAGGTTGTTTTTGGTTTGTGATTTTTATTGACTGCTTCTCTCACACCACCTGGGTTTACCTCATGAAAGCGAAAAATGAGGTTTTTTACTTTATTTCGGCGTTTTCATAACATGGTTTTAACTCAATTTCATTTTCATAACATGGTTTTAACCCAGTTTGCCACACCTATTAAAATTCTACGCATGGATAATGGTCGGGAATTCATTGATTCTGCCTTCGAGCAATACTTGTCTGATCATGGGATTCTCCATCAGACGTCCTGTGCCTACTCCCCCTCTCACAATGGGGTGGCTGAATGTAAGAATCACCACCTCCTGGAAGTTGCCCGGTGCCTCCTCCTTCACATGCACCTTCCTAAATATTAATGGGGGGATGCTGTGCTCACCGCGGCCTACCTTATCAACCGTATCCCTCCCGTGTTCTCGGGTTCAAAACTCCTCTCACCACTCTTGGGATGCCACCTACCACTCTACAACCCTGTGTCTTTGGATGCGTTTGTTTTGTCCATATATATCACCGCACGAAACTTGATGCTCGTGCGCACAAGTATGTTTTCATTGGCTATTATCCTACCCAGAAAGGGTATAAGTGTTTTGACCCAGTCCGCAAGAGGGTTTTCGTTAGCATGGACGTCACCTTCCGTGAGTCTGAGCTCTACTATGGGTCCTCACTTCAGGAGGGGGGTCTCCTTCTACATCGGAAGTGAGTCCCTTCTCACATTTTGACACTCAATCTTCCACTCCTCTACCTATTCCTCTAGGATATCATCCCTCTTCGCCTGCGTCTACTACTCCATATGTCCCACCTGCAGAGGCCCCGGTTACTATACTTCTGCAGGTTTACTCTCGTCGTCCAAAGGGATCAAACACACGGCCCACCATCTGGATTTCAGAGCATCCACTTGACCCGTCGCCAGGACCCATCATTCCTACGGAAGGTACCTCTACTCGACATCCCTTATCTCAATTTGTTTCTTACTCATCCCTAACAGCTTCCCATAGAGCATTTGTTTTCTCTTTATCTTCCGTTTCTATCCCAACTTCATGGCAGGATGCTCTTTCCCATGACCGGTGGAGGTCAGCTATGCTTGAGGAAATGAATGCCCTGGAAAAAAAACAGCACATGGGACCTGGTACAACTACCACCAGGAAAGAAAGTTGTTGGATGCAAATGGATATTTGTTGTTAAGCAGAACACCTTGTGAGTCATTGAAAGATACAAGGCAAGGCTAGTGGCAAAAGACTACACTCAGTCGGCGAGCATTGATTATCAGGAGACTTTTGATCCTGTTGCAAAGATGAATTCAATAAGGATTCTCATGTCTTGTGCTGCCTGCAAGGGATGAGAGCTTTGCCAATTGGATGTGAAGAATGATTTTCTTCATGGAGACCTGGAAGAAGAGGTGTACATGGCTCTACCTCCGGGGCTTACTCCTAGTGGATCAGAAGGGAAGGTATGCAGATTAAAGAGGCCGCTCTATGGCCTGAAACAATCCGCCAGGGCCTGGTTTGGTAGATTCCACAAAGCCATGAGCAGGTTCGGGTACCTTCAGAGTAATGCAGATCATACCCTGTTTATCAGAATCAACAAAAGAAAATTAGCCGCTCTGATTGTTTATGTGGATGATATTATAATAACTGGGGATGACAAGGAGGAGATCCACGCTCTGAAAGAAAAATTGGCAAAGGAATTCGAAGTAAAAGATTTAGGTAACCTCAAATACTTTCTCGGCATTGAGGTTGCGAGGTCAAAGCATGACATCTTCATGTCTCAAAGGAAATACATTTTTGACCTTCTTGAAGCCACTGGGATGAGCGGATGTAGACCCGCTGACACTCCCATTGAAGCCAACCACAAGCTAGGCAGGGATGATGGCAACACGATTGAAGACATTCCTGGCTTCCAAAGGCTTGTAGGAAAATTGATTTACTTATCTCATACTCGCCCAGATATCTCCTATGTCGTGGGTGTTCTCAGCCAGTTTATGCACTCTCCAAAGGTCTGTCATGCTGATGCTGCACTTCGTGTCCTCCGGTACCTCAAGTCCTCACCAGGAAAAGACATTCTGTTCTCACCAAATAAAGAGTTGACTATTGAGGTTTACACTGATGCAGACTGGGCTGGATCGCCCTCTGATAGACGTTCCACGACTGGATATGGCTCTATGGTTGGTGAAAATTTGGTTACCTGGAGAAGCAAAAGGCAACATGTTGTGGCTAGATTCAGTGCTGAGGCCGAGTTTAGGGCTATGGTTCACGACATCTGTGAAGGGCTATGGATCTCAACATTCTGAGAGATCTTTGGCTTAAAGGAAGTGAGCCTATCCGGTTATATTGTGATAGTAATGCTGCCATCTCCATCGCTCACAATCCTGTGCAACATGATCGTACAAAGCACATTGAGATCGATAGACATTTCATCAAGGAGAATATTGACAGAGGAACTGTGGTGACCCCGTTCGTACGATCTGGTCAGCAACTGGCCGACGTTCTCACCAAGAGTCTGAGTTTCAGTGTGTTCACAGACCTTATTGGCAAGTTCGGCATGACAGACATTACACGCCCAACTTGAGGGGGCATTGAGTTATGTGTTATTATCGTGTTATTGTGTTGGGTTATATGTATGTTGTAACTATAAATACTCTTTGTTATGTGGAATGAAGTAATTTCTTTTCCCCTTTCAACAACATACAATGCAGATTTGTCATCCATCAATGAAACCCTAAATCAAAATTTCTAAAATTAAATGTCATTAGAGTAATTAAATGATGATTAAAGGCCGAAGTAGAGGGCTGGTAGCAGAGGGAGCTGGATGAAACAACACGTAGTAATCAGCTTTTCCAACTCGATCTCAATATTCAAGTTTCTTTTGATTATGTCTCCATGGGTTTACGCATTTGTGAGGCTTCGGTTCCCTACCTTAGCTGGTCCATTTAAGTAACTTGAACTGTCAAAATAATTGTACTTGATAGACTTGTTTTTATTGCATGTGTCTATTCCACAAATCTATAAGTAAGCTGTGATAGAGGACCATTCCATGCCTCCTACTTTTACTTTCATTTCATTGCATTTCATCTTCCTCATGGAAATTTATACTTGGAATTAATGATAACTTTGATATTTTAACCTTTATGCAGACATTGATCATGGGAAACAGGGATGACATTGATGAACTGCCATCTGGAAATGCTAGTATTCTCACGACAGTACTGAAGTTGATTGATAAGTACGATCTGTATGGCCATGTCGCTTATCCAAAGCACCACAATCAGGGTGATGTGCCTGAAATTTATAGACTTGCAGCAAAAACAAAGGTTTGCATCATAGTGGCAAAATGTTGAAATCAGTCCCTATAGTTTAGGGCTGACTGGAATTCCCAAAATTTTATTTTGGAGTAAATAGGTCCTAATAATTAATAGATTATTAGCTACCCGTCCCTTCTTTCAAATTCCTAACTTGATTCGGAAGCGAAGGGGATGTCCGTATAGCCGTGGGAAGATGGATTTGGAGACCAAATGAAGCTTTTGCGAGCTACTGAAGTAGAGCGATTTGGATTTAGTGTTTTAAGGTTGCACATCAGCTATCCGACTCAGCAAAGAAAAGTCAAATTTACAGAAGAGGAAGATATCCCTTAATCTATTAATTATTGGGACCTATTTGCTCCAATTGTTTTTGGAATTTACTTGCAATAATCCCTAAACCATAGAGATCGATGTAAGCATTTGCCCATCATAACTCAACATATGTCCTATTTCTTCAAAATTCCACCTCTAAACTAGATACTTTCAACATGCAGGGAGTTTTCGTAAATCCAGCTCTTGTCGAACCTTTTGGTCTTACTTTAATTGAGGTTTGCGGGGCCTGAGATTAAAATTTTAAATTCAAATTGAAAAACTTTTATTGTAAGCTAAAAGTAAAACCACACACTTTTCGCTGATTGCAGGCAGCTGCACATGGACTTCCAATGGTGGCAACAAAGAATGGAGGACCAGTTGACATTCACCGCGTAAATATGCATATTTCAACTTCCAAATTCCAGGACGAATGAGACCATATTTGACTTTCACTTTCCATCTTTTGCAGGCTTTGAACAATGGGCTACTTGTAGATCCTCACGATGAGAAGGAGATTGCTGATGCTTTGCTGAAGCTCGTGGCCGAGAAGAGCTTGTGGGTCGAATGCCGGCGGAATGGGTGGCGAAACATCCACAGGTTCTCTTGGCCTGAGCACTGCCGCATTTACCTTACTCGTGTCACCGCGTGCCGGATGCGCCACCCACAGTGGCAGTCAGACACTCCCGTTGCGCTCCACGATGATGAGGAGGAGTTGTTTGGGGACTCCCTCAACGACGTGCATGAGTCTTATCTACGCCTGTCGATCGACGATAAGATCTCCGTAAATGATTCAGGTTCACCTGGGCTTAATAATGATGTTGATGCTGATTTGCCTGATCAAGTGAAGAGAATTCTGAGCAAGATCAAGAAGCAGGCAACACCAGAATCTCAGTCTGGGAGTGTAAAGCCTATAGAGCCAGCATCAGGGAATTCTCTAAACAAGTACCCTCTTCTCAGGCGGCGGCGGCGGCTGTTCGTGTTCGCGTTGGACTGCTATGGAGAAAATGGAGCTCCCGAGAAGAAGACGGTTCAAGTAATCCAACAAGTCTTTCGAACCGTGAGGTCAGACAGTCAGTTGTCGAGGATTTCCGGATTCGCCATATCAACGGCGATGCCGCTTTCCGAAACGCTGAATCTGTTGAAGTTGGGGAAAATTCAAATGACAGATTTTGACGCATTAATCTGTGGTAGTGGCAGCGAAATTTACTACCCAGGGACCGTCCAGTGCATGGATGCCGATGGAAGGATGCATCCAGACAAGGATTTTGCCGCTCATATAGATTACCGATGGGAATATGAAGGCGTGAAAAGGACCGTAAAAAAGCTGATGAACTTTCATGATCCACAGGAGGGAAATAAGGCTCAAGCAGCTTCTGAGAATGTTGTTGAGGATGCGGCAGCAAGTAATGCTCATTGCATCTCCTTCCTCATCAATGACTTGAGCAAGGTGAACATAATGTTTTTAGTTTATGAGGACATTTGTGAGTTGAGGTAGGGATAAGTGATAAAGTTTGTTGAAAAAGGATTTTTCTTACAGGCTAAGCCAATTGATGAGCTCCGTCAGAAGGTTAGATTGCGGGGGCTTAGGTGCCATCTAATGTACTGTAGGAATTTGTCGAGGTTGCAGGTCATTCCTCTCCTAGCATCTCGCTCTCAGGCACTCAGGTACCTGTTTTTCCGAGATTCTTATTTTTTTCGTTCTCTATTATTGTTGAGAATAGTTCAACATTGGCAAGCTAATATAGTTTAGTTTGGTTCGTTTAATAGAGATTTTAGGCCCCTTCACCATTTACCACTTGGTTTTGGGCTAGGTTCTTAAGTTCTTACATGGCATTAGAGCATTCTAGGTCAAAATGCCTACTTGCGCACCACTCAATTAAAAAAGAGTCCACATGTTTGTTGAACCTGGAAACCACGACTCGACGAGGAGTTCGGACCGGAGGTATAGCTCGCCTTTACTTCTCCCGAGCCGGTGTCCTGGCCAAGGACTTAGAGTTTGAAAACGCATATCGAGGAGGTTCCACCCCTCACCCGGAAAATCTTAGATTGCTTCCCCTCCCTATCCAATGCTGGATTGAGCATCTTTGGAGGGCCGCGATAGATCCCGACCACCCACCCGGAAACCATGGTGAATGATGAGCAGAAGCCCTTGCCAACCAAAGCTAGCCTTGGGAGAGGAAAAATCCAGAAGTGGTCTTCTCCAGAGGTGCCCTTGGGGGTCTATTTATAGTTTTCTGGGGATGGTATGCCAACAGCGAAATCTTGCCTTTTGGTTCTATTAAACGCAACCCAAAGTGGTCTCCAACAACGAAACTCCGTTGTTTGAAAGGGCTATTAGCAGGACAAAATGGGATCACAAGAAAATGCATATTTCTTCTCCTGACAGGCGAGCCGGGCCGACCTTGGCTCAGTCGCCCAAGCGGCGAGTGCTTGGTGGAACTGGGCACTCGCCACTCGCCCAGGCGGCGAGTGCTCAGTGGAACCGGGCACTCAACACTCTCCTCCTAGCCACAGGTGAACGGGAGCTCGCCTACTCCGCTCTCCAAAGGCCCCTCGTCAGGCGGGTAGCGGATGCGTGGTGAAGCTGGGTACTCACCTCTCGCCACCCGCTGCGGGTTTGTCTGGGCCACTCAACAAATACGGGGTTGCACACAATCCCCGCTTTTTGCGAGTCTTGTCCCAGACTCGAAAAGACCGTTCAACCCCATCGTTATTTGGCGAGTGTGGATTTTTAGGGAATCTCTCAGTGGGTCCCACCGAAGCCTATATATATATATATATCACAGGATGGAGGTCACCCCTAAGACCCCCCTCCTCCCCACTTAACCCAAATTTCTACCTACACTACAACACCATGCCGATCTCATATGCAGCTCTCGAATGCCTCGCCGCCGACAAATAAAAGAACATGGCAGCCACGGATACCCTGATGGCAATCACCACTGAGCACTCGTCGCGTACTCTGGTGAGACGGTCAGAGGATAGAGTGATAAAGAGGTTGAGGGCCGACCCCGCCGGGGGAATGAGCTTGCTTGACCCCCTACAGCCCAACCCCAGCCAAGATCTCGGCCCCCTCTTCCAGGTGCTCTCTTTTGACCTTACCTCAGGCTCAACCTGCTTTTTTCGGGCCCCTGGCGAACTCATGTCATATGCCTTTACAGCTCAACGCTCTTACCAAGGTCGCGGAGGGTCTGGCCGACGACATCCAGGGGGCTTCAGTGAATCAGAGTGAGTCGGATGTTCGCGTGCAAATCCTTGGTAAGTAAAATTGTTCATTACTGGATTCGACTCGCGCCCCTGGCCGAGCGATACCCTGATCATGTTTCCCATACAGTGCCTTCCTTCATCGACATCACCCCAACTCCTCTGATGTTGAATTTGAGGCATTGGTGGAAAGATGATGGGACGCAATAGAAGGCGCTGATGAGGGGGCACCCGAAGATGACATTGTAACTGCTCGGGGCGTCCACAATGACGAACCAACAGTTCCTTGAAGTTTTCCCCAACGTCACATGGAGTCCGACTCCACCCTCTACCTCCTTCCTCGCTCCAGAAAATCCAAACAAGGGTCCATCTGAGGCTAGCACCCTCCTTGCCTCCACCTTCATCTCGTGGCCTTCTTGAAGATAATGTTCACTGAACTCCCGTTATCAACCAAGATATTTGAGACCGTAAAGTTTTCAATGGTCGTCTGGATCACTAAGGTGCCACAGAACGGATCTTCATACTCCGACATGTCCTTTGATGAAAAGGTGATTTTTTTCGCCGGGGGTGGGGTCATAGAGGTTGAAGCAATGCTCTGACGGAAAATAGTTTGGAGGCTTCCCTTTCGGGTGGCCTCAATCCCCAATCCCCTGTGGATCACCCCGATCGCTCCTCGGATACCCACATCGGCCCGGTTTTCGCACTGATCCTCCACCTCAACTCCTTCCTCCACCCTGACTCTTGCTTCTTCGATCCGCAACGGTTGTCACATGGCCCTCCTCGAAACTCCAAGAACTCAGGGCAGGTGGTCGTCACATGGCCCTTCTCCTGGTGGAAGTCGCAAAAGAGCAATGCCATCCCCCGCTTCCCCTCTTCCGGGCTGGTTTCTTCTTCCTCTTCCTCTACCTCTTCCTCGGACTATCGCCATGGCCTGCTGGGGTGGTAGCGACCTCGGGCATGGTCTTCATCCCGGAGGGTTGAACGGTCCCCGCCCTACCCAATGATTCCCCCCGCCTTGGGCTCCTCTTTCCTGAACTTGGGCCGGCCCTCTTGCCGGCCTCCAGACTGGCTGGTGAGCTGGCAGCTGAATCCCCCACCCCTGCTCCCAGAGCTCCTGTCTCTTTGGCTCTTCCCTTCTTCTCCCTTCTTCTTGCGGACCACCTCCCTGCGGTTTCACTCGACCTCCTCTAATATGGGCCATTTTCGAGACGAAGTCGGGCTTGGTTGCTTCGCACTCGATCTCCCTTGCAGTGCGATCTATCAACTCTTCAAAAGACCGCAGGGGGTCCTTGGTCAGTTCCATCCGGAACATTCACTGCTGCAACTCCAACGTGTAGGTCATCTGCAGGAGGTGCCCTGAGACCTGGATCAGGAAAATTTCCTCCTGGAAGCGATCGGTTCAATCCGCCAGCGTCTCTTGCACCCCTGCTTTATCAAGAAGATGACCTCAACCCCCTTCTTCCTTTTCTTTGACGTTGAGAAGCGCAACAGGAAGTCGCGACGCAAGTCTTCGAAGTTGCATATTGTTCCTGAGGGGAGCTGATGGATCCAGTCCCTTGCCTTGTCCTTGAAAGTGATGGCAAACAACTTGCACTTGAAGGCATCTATCATCTGTCTGATGGAGACCGCGTCCTCGAACCATTGCACATGTTGAACTTGATCATCTTTGCCCGTATAGAAAGACATGACTGGCTCTCTGAAGCCTTCTGGCACCGGGGCCGAGAGGATGAGCTCGCAAAAGGGGCTCCCTGAGCCTTTCTGGCGAATTGATGTATCTCGCCAAACCAGCTCGCCTGATTGGGGAACCACCAGTGAGACGGGGAACAACTCGTGCCCTTTAAGCGACCTCTCACCCCCCTCTACCACTATCTCCTTCCCAGCTCGCCTACTCGACGCCCCCTTGCCTAATGTTGGTTGGGCGAGTACTGGAACCGTGGGAGTCAACTACTCGCCATCTCGCATCATGAGGCCGGAATGTAGGGTCTCCATGATGACTTTCGTGAAATCTTCAAACTTTTTTTGAGTTGCGAAGCCACTCGCGGGCGGCGAGCCCTCTGGGTTAGTTCCTTGCCCCTCATCTCCTGCCATGACACCCGCTTAGGATTTTCCTGACAAACTACGGTCCACGCTCACCGCACCAAAAGTGTTGAATCCGGAAACCACAGCTCAACGAGGAGTTCGGACCGGAGGTGTAGCTCACCTTTACTTCTCCCGAGCCGGTGTCTTGGCCGATGACTTAGAGTTTGGAAACCTATTTACCCGAACAACCTCAAAGACCTCGAGCCGCAATGAGGAGGTCCCGCTACTTACTCAGAAGATCTTAGATTGCTTCCCCTGCCTATCCATACTGGATCGAGCACCTTTGGAGGGGCGCGAGAGCTCCCGACCACCCACCCGGAAACCATGGTGAATGATGAGCTGAAGCTCCTGCCAACCAAAGCTAGCCAAGGGAGAGGAAAAACCCAAAAGAGGTCCTCTCCAAAGGTGCCCTTGGGGGTCTATTTATAGTTTTCTTGGGATGGTCTCCCAACAGCAAAATCCCGTCTTTTAGTTCAACTAAACGCAACCCAAAGTGGTCTGACAATAACGAAATTCTGCTGTTTGGAGGGGCTATTAGCAGGCCAAAATGAGATCACAAGAAAATGCGGATCACTTCTCTTTACAGGCGAGCCAGACCGACCTTGAATCACTCACCCAGTCGGCAAGTGCTCGGTGGAACTGGGCACTCGCCACTCGCCCCTCTCCTAGACGGCGAGTGCTCGGTGGAACTGGGCACTCGCCACTCGCCTCCTAGCCACGGGTGAACGGGAGCTCGCCTGCTCCGCTCGCCAGAGGCCCCTTGTCAGGCTGGTAGCAGATGCCTGGTGAAATTGAGTACTCACCTCTCGCCACCCGCTTCGGGTTGGCCTGGGTCACTCGACAAATACGGGGTTAGACATGATGTCAAAACACCTTAGATGTGGGGGAATATTGAGAACAATCTTTGAATTGAAAAACTAATGCATTCTTGCACACTACATAGATTTTGTGCCCCTACAGGGATAACCAATTGATTTTATGTTATATACTTAGGTTCTTTGATGGTACCAGCGCATCTAGGTGTACCGGCTGACTTCTACATCACCTAATTAAAAAAAGTAGCATACATGTTAGAGGTCAAAGACTCTTCATGTGAGGGAAGTGTTGAGAACTGTTGCACATTGAAAAAACTAATGCATATTTGTGCATAATATGGATCCTAGACCCCTCTACCTATTACCAATTGGTTTTAAGCTAAATGCTTAGGTTCTCACATGAAATCAGAGGTGACTAGGTTTAACAGCCCACTTCCACATCACCAAATAAAAAAATAGTCTACGTGTTAGTGACCAAACACCCTACATGTGGGAGGGCGTGTTGGGAAGAATCCCACATTGGAGAACTAGTGTTAGATTTTAGACCCCTCTACCTATAACCAATTGATTTTAGGTTTGATACTCAATTCCTTACATGATATCAGAACAGGCTAAGGCCTAATGACCCACTTCCATGCCGCTCAATAAAAAAAATACGGTTTACATGTGTGATTCCAATACGTGCATGTCAGGGTGCATCTTGAGAATAACTCCATATTGAGAAATTAATAATCTTGTGCCCTTAATGTGGAGCTTGTGTTCTTCTACCAATAACCAATATTTTTCAGTTGGATGCTTAGATTCTTGCAAAAAAAGAGAAGTGGATGCTTCTCATACCATGTGCGCGATATTAATTTGATGTTAACTCAATGTTCTCTGATTAAGGTACCTGTTTGTTCGCTGGGGTCTGAGCGTTATGAATATGTACATATTTCTCGGGGAACGGGGCGATACTGACCACGAAGAGCTGATGGCAGGGTCCCATAAGACAGTGATCATGAAGGGCGTGGTGGAGAGAGGATCAGAGGAGCTCCTTCGGACTACGGGCAGCTATCAAAGGGAGGACATTGTGCCAGAGGAAAGTCCCCTCATTGTCTACACCAAGGAAGGCATCAGGTCAGAGGATATCATGAATGCACTCAAAGAAGCTTCAAGAGCCACTGCAGTGATGTGATGTCACAGCCATGGAATTTTACTGTATAATGGCGAAAATATATCCTTGTGCACATTTGAACAATTGAAACGTTTCTTCTTGTATAATTTTGTATACGAATTTTATTTTCCAGAAATAAACTGAATACAGCAAGGAATAATGGAACATCTACATGTTTTTATGAAGCTGATGTTGTTTGTTTTCATGTAGATTAGCTTTTTACAGTTCTGGAGGCCAGCATTGAGCTTAGTTGATCAAAGAAAACTCCTCATTATGTGAAGGTAATTGGTTCCATTTCATGTATAATTAATTACTTGGCCAATTTTTTTTGCAAACAGTCATCTTGTCTTCTTTTTTCACCACTCACACTCATTTATTTCATTTTCTTTTTTGAAGTTTCATGGTTGGTTCTCATTGCTGCTTTTTTCCTTTTTAAGTTTTGCTTTCTTCACAAACATCAAAAGATGAAGTTTTTAGGACTTCATTTTAATAAAATAAAATATTAAATCACAGGGGTTGAAGAGTGATTCGAAGTTTATGAAAGTATCTTAACATATGAAGCAATATACCAAAAGTTTTGTAAGATATGAAGGTCGGATTTCCACGGAGAGTCGTCATTTGGTCTTCCAAACTGAACTTTATTAACACACAATCCATTTTGTTGATGTCCCTTTCTTTTGGAGGAGCTTTGCTATTGAATACTTTGATATTCAGGCTGCGTTTGGCACTGCTTATCGCAGCTTATTTGCTCCTGTGAGGATGGATAAAAACGTCATTGTATGTTTGGTATGACAATATTACAATCATTGTTAAAAAAGAAACTAATTTGGGGCATAAAATTTTGATATGTCAATGACATTTTTGTCCAATCTCACCGGAGCAAATAAGCCGCGAAAAGTCGTCCCAAACACAGCCTCAGTCTAGGGCCCACTTTCAAAATTTATCACACATAATAGTGGAAACAAATGCATCATTTACTATTTTCATTATATCTGTATATGCTTACAATTCGATACACAATTTATAGATCGAGCGTAATAGAGACATGGAGCGGATCCAAACGGAGCCCTAGGGACACTGCCCACATTGAGATTTGTTGCAAGCACACCGGGTTGCCCTATTCATACTTCAATTTGCGCTATTCACACACCAATACTCTATTCTTTTGTAGTAGTTTTTTGCACAATATTCTCTACTACCATGATGCCCTATCTTTTGTGAATCCGCTTGCGCTTGGTATGGTGGAAACCTAGGCACTCTCTTCCTTGAATCTGCCCATCAGCCCACGTTGAATGCTTGCTTCAATCGGAGGAAACCGGTCACACGTACCTACTAGAAGTCTTCTCCCGGAGCCCAGCGGCTCCTGCTCCTGCATCGACATCACTGGCTCACAATGATCTCAGTTCATGATATCACTGCATTATCAGTTTAAAGTTGCAATTCAATATTTGCTAGAATCATTCTTTGAATGTCTAAAATTCATGGGCTAAGTTATGATAGAGTTAGTAACATGAGTGGTGAGATAAATGATCTTAAAAGTTTTTAATTATGAGTGTGCTTACTACATTCATTATTTCACTCATCAATTTCAATTAAAAATAATTGTTAATGCTTGCCAATGAGTTTTAGAAATAATTGCAACAATGTGGTGTTTCTTTCAAGTGAAATGAAATGAAGCAAAAAGTTCCCAAGTCCAAAAAGTTCCCAAGGCATTAGAAGATAATTGACTTAAAACTAGATCAAGTATAAGTTGCAAAACAGTATGAGTAATCAAATGTTGAATGATTGCCTCGTCATTTTTATTGTGAGTGTTTTTTAGAATTTGCATCCACGATGTGATTAATTGTTTCAAAAAATGAAGACTCCTCAAGGCCAATTGTAGATTTTTTTCATATATTTTGTATTTTCATCAATTTTGACAAATGGATGTAATTTCAAAATTTCTTTGGCACCCATTTTAGTATTTTTTTTGAATCTACCTATGTCAGTTCCAAAACACAGATGAAAAATGGTGAGGGTTGTGTTAGATAGATGACCAATATAAAATTTACTCACCCTTATGAATATGAATTATTTGAGAGATTGGGCAAAAGTTAGGTTATTCTCCGCAAGGAACGCGTTGCAAGGTCGGAGTGTGGTGTCTCGGCAAGGACCGGTGCATCTTAGGTGTTGATGCACGGAAACGTCGCGGGGCACCAGCCAGCTAACACGGAGGGGGTGTTCGGTCTCACAAGCTAGGAGAGGAGGAGAGGAGGGAAGGAAGGAAGCCTCTGAGTGCTCGAGAGTGGAGCAAACGGCTTGTCAAAGAGGGTTGCGGGGATAGAGGAGAGGAGAAGCTTGATCAACAGAGCGGGTTGATCAAGAGAGGAGAAGGAGGTTGATCAGGAGCTGTCGAGCAGACGACTAATATGACGGCTGTGTTTGCAGGTTGGTTGCCGAGAAGAGCTGAGCTGAGCAGATGGAAGAAGCTTGTTGAGCAGAGGAGCAAGAGGGGGCCGCTAGCAGCGGCAACAACACACTTCGCCCGTCGCGGCCTAAATGCCACTCTTGCGACGGGCTTTCCTTTGATTAATAGCGAGAGGTTACAAGCTTACAAGTACGCCTTTACAACAAATCAATAAAGGGGTACAAGGAGAAGCTGGCGGCTAAGAGAGAAGAAAGTGCCAGAAAGCAGAGAAGAGAAGCTGTCAGAGACTAAGTAAAAGAGTCTGCCAGCTGCTGGAGGACTGAGAAACTGAGTCTGCAGAGTCTGCTGGCAAGCTGCTGAAGAGCTGTGGAGGACTGCGCGGACAGGAAATCTGAGTCCGCAGAGTCTGCTGGAAGCCTGATGACGGACTGCGCGGACTGGAAAACGGAGTCCGCAGGGTCTGCTGGCAAGACTTGTATCCACCTTCTGGCCTCTCGAGCGATGCAGAATGAGAGGCACCATGGGCTATTTATAGGCCCAGGGGAGTTCTTCTAGAAGCGGGGCCCAGTGACGTCAGCATGACGACCTGCGCGGACTCCGCGGACTGAGATTTTGCGTCCGCCATTGTTGAGTGAAGCAGCTGGCTGCAGGAGGCCCTGGAGAGAACTGGAGGCCTCCCCTGGCGGGCGACCTGGGCGGACTCCGGGAGGAGTCCGCCCGGCAGGCCGGATGCCGCCCCCTAGCGGGCGGCCTGGGCGGACTCCGGGTGGAGTCTGCCCGGCAGGATGCCGGGGCCGCCCCCTAGCGGGCGGCCAGGGCGGACTCCAGGGGGAGTCCGCCCGGCAGGCCGGGCCGCCCCCTTGCGGGCGGCCTGGGCGGACTCCAGGGGGAGTCCGCCCGGCTGGATGCCGGGGCCGCCCCCTAGCGGGCGGCCGGGGCGGACTCCAGGGGGAGTCCGCCCGGCAGGCCGGGGCCCCCTTGCGGGCTGGGCGCCCCCTTGCGGGCGGCCTGGGCGGACTCCAGGGGGAGTCCGCCCGGCAGGCCGGGCCGCCCCCTTGCGGGCGGCCTGGGCGGACTCCAGGGGGAGTCCGCCCGGCTGGATGTCGGGGCCGCCCCCTAGCGGGCGGCCTGGGCGGACTCCAGGGGGAGTCCGCCCGGCAGGCCGGGCCGCCCCATTACGGGCGGCCTGGGCGGACTCCAGGGGGAGTCCGCCCGGCTGGAGGGCAGAGGCCGCCCCGAGTGGGCGGCCTCGGCGGACGGCGGCAGGAGGCCGCCGCCCCTCGGGCAGCAGGGAGGCCGCCCCTGGTGGGCGGCCTCGGCGGACGGCGGTTGGAGACCGCCGCCCTTTGGCAAACTAGGAGGCCGCTCCTGGCGGTGCTGTTGGCGGACTCCTGCAAGGAAAAGCACTGCACGATTAGCAGACCTAACCGCATGTCCCGCGAGGGTGAGCCATGGGAATAGCCCGCCGTCCCGCAGGGCACGCGGTTGCTAGGAGACCTAGGCGGATAGGGAAAACTGTCCGCCTACGCTGGGGCTCATCGCGATCAAAAGGGAGAATCTAAGGGTCACGATTATCCAGCTGGCCACCTTGGGAAGGATCGCCGATTTCTGGGTTAACATAATCCCCGCACTTTTTC
This sequence comes from Platanthera guangdongensis, assembly GCA_039583875.1. Classification (NCBI taxonomy): domain Eukaryota; kingdom Viridiplantae; phylum Streptophyta; class Magnoliopsida; order Asparagales; family Orchidaceae; genus Platanthera; species Platanthera guangdongensis. Next base: position 123,601,116 of record CM077154.1, on the reverse strand, counting down.
AAGTTCCGAAAAGAACTTCGAAAAAGTTGGAGACCCACAAAAATCGTGATCCCCCCCAACGGAAGAAGAGGAGCAAGGAGAGACAGAACCTGAAGACTCTCCTTACAAGCTTGGTGCTTCCTGTCTATTTTCCTGCAAAAGGAAAGTTAGGGTAAGCATGTATGGGTGGCACATCGAGTGTGTACCTGAATTTACTTTTGCAAAACGAAGAAGGCGTGTCTTCTGTAATGTTCTGCAAAATAAAAGTGAGGAAAACAGAAAGGCATAACAACTCGCAAGTACCTGGAAGGGACCTGCAAGTCTTTGCTGGTTTCTGCAAAGGAAGAGTTAAGAGTATGCACAATATATGCGAGTAACTTGCAAGTACCTGAATGAGGCTTGCAGGTGTCTGTTATTCACTGCAGAAAGAAAAGAGTGAGCGGCAGATACAAAATAATGATTTAGACTGCAAGTACCTGGGTGAGGCTTGCAGGTGTTTTCTAATCTCTGCAAGAAGAGAAGTTAGAAGCAAATGAGATATGAAAATAACTTGCAAGTACCTGTGAAGAGAAGTCTTGCAAGTGTTAACTGTTGATTGCTAACTGTTTGACAAGATAAGGCCGATATGACCAATTAGCAAGGAGAATGCCTGATGAATACTATTATGAAGCCCAGATCAATAAACTGAGTGCAATATCATGGCTGATAGCGCTTGAGCAAGCAATGTATAGAAGATGAGAACAATAGAGCTTATATAGGTAGAGTGCAAGTCATCATCCGATAGAGCTTTGAATAAGCAATTCATATAGGATGAGCATGAGCAAAGTGATTGCTGGAAATCCTTTTGGTAGGTCGGAATAACCTGTTCACCCGTGAAAGAAGGCAATAGACGAAAAAGGGGGAGGTCTATACTCGGAATGACTAAAGAAGGTTGAATGCGGCCACAGGTGTTCCCCGTGGGCCTTATGCATCACTTGCCTGAAAAATCATCCCGAGTATAGTCCTACTCAAAGCGGGCTGGCCGCGCATCCTGAAGGAGGGAAAAAGAAAAGGTCCATATTCGGAATGACTAAAAAAGGTTGAATGCTGCCACAGGTGTTCCCCGTGGGCCTTATGCGTCACTGGCCTGAGAAAATCATCCCGAGTATGGTCCTGCTCAAAGCGGGCTGGCCGCGCATCCTCAAGGAGGGCACATAAGAGAAAAGCAAGGGAAGGTCCTGAGAAGGACCGCTCGAAGCAAGGAGGATCCTGAGAAGGATCGCTAGAAACACTGCTCTCTTGCCTTGGGCACAAGCATCACTGATCAACGAGACAGGTTGCGCCAAGAGGCCTATATTGTCTGTGTATTGATCAGTGGAGTTGTGAGAACCCGAGAGGCACGGATCGAGGGTGCCGGAGAGTGCTCGACCACCACAGTTGAAGGATGATCAAAGAGACAAGGCTACGCTTGATCGCCATTGCTTGTCCAGCGAAGATCATCCTAACCGTAGTGTTTCCTATAAGACGCACAACAGAGCTAACACATGAGGCTCCCCTAGCACACACTCTGTGTCAGATGCCAGCTAGGATCCTAAGTCTGAAGCCCATAATCGTAGAGTGAACTGCTCCCACTACACATATGGGTATACTCCCGCCATATGTGGTCGAAGCGGTAGTGCGAGAACAAACTACGGAGGGAACGTTTCAGACTCGGCGATATCTCATTGGCGTACTGATCCCAGAGAGAGAGAAGAAGAGGAAGGGGCAACACAAAAAGGGAACTGTGTCAGTACGAGATCCCTGAATAAAAGCTTTGCAGAAAAGCAAGAAAAGAACACTAAGAAGTGTTGTAATGAAAATGTTTGAAAGGGAGAGAGAGAGTAAGGGTTGAGATAACCCCTGAAGGTTGCAAAGAGCTCTGGAGGACTGTGAAGTCCATCGCTTTGGAGGACTGTGAAGTCCTTGCTAGTTTAGAATAGCCTTCCCAGCACGCCCGCGTCATCGGCATCGAAGCACTCGACGGTTGGGTTAACAACGAGGAGAGGAGGCTCTTCGATGTGGTTCACTCCCCTTGAGGAGCAAGGAACATCTGAAATTTCTTTGCCCTTTGAAGTTGATGGATCAGGGCGATCTTCTTTAGGAAGGAGGTCATGCATCTTTCCCTACCGGAGCATCCTTTGCACAAGCTGGCGGAATGCTCAGCAGTCTTCTGTTCGATGACCTGACTCTTTGTGGAATTCACAATAAGGCTCTGAGTTTCTAGACCTCTGATCGGTCGGCCGATAGGGCTTCTTGTAGTTGGCCCTGTCTTTCATGATTTGGCTTACTTCTTGCACGACGTCGTCGAGATCAGACTCATGCAAGTCATCGTCTTGTTGCTGGTGAATTGCTGCTGCTTGAGAAGGAGCTAGTGGTAGCAATGGATCTTGAGCATCGCGGCTCGGGAAGGAGTATCGCTGGCGATGAAGCCTTCTCTCCTTCCTTGAATGAACTGGGAAACGATTGCAAGGAGACCTTGGAGGCTGCTTGCGAAACGGATCTTTCTCTGACACGAGCTTGGAGACGAAGCCTGGATTGCTCTTCTCGCCTCGGATGTACGAGTTGGCTAGAGCAATCAGCTCTTGGTATGTCCTTGGAGCACGGACATTGGCTTCAAATTTGAGAGGCCCTTCACGAAGACCGTGGATAAGAGCCACTCGATACATTTCTTGATCAACGACTTCGATGTCCAGAATCTCTCTCTGGAATCGATCAACAAATTGAGACCAAGTTTCATCACTGCGCTGTCTGATCTCAAAGAGGGCTTCAGGACCGCCCTTTCTCTTGGAGGAGGTAGAGAATCTGAGAAGAAACTCCCTTCGTAGATCGACGAAGGAAGTGATGGAGTGAGGACGGAGGCCATAGAACAAGTCTCTCACTTGCCCATCAAAGGTTGTCACAAGGAGCTTGCACTTGGTTGCATCTGACAGAGTCTTGAGAGCAACGGCTGATTCAAAGGCTTGAAGATGCTTGACCGGATCAGTCTCTCCAGTATAGATTGGCAGTCGAGGCTCTCTGAAGTTTGCTGGAGTAGGTTCAAGGCGGACGCTCTCGGTAAAGGGCGATGGCTCTTCCTGCTCTCCCACAGCATAGAGATTAAAGGGAGCATAGGCTGCAGCTGCAAAAGAAGCAGGGGGTAGAAAGGAAAGGTTGCTGGGGGAGGAGCAGAGGCAGGAGCTGGGGGGCAAGGATGACTTCCTTGAAAGTTAAGAAATCTTGCAGGACTTCCCCGGGCTGCTTGCCGGAAGAAGTTTTGGCGAGCGGCAAACTCTTCATCTTGAGTTCGCAAAGGAGCAGCAGGACCTTGCGGGAAGGTTGGGGTGTAAGGCGGATAGAACAGCGGGCAAGCTTGAGAATAAGCTTGCTTATGCTCCGATGTTGGTGTTAGATTGATTGGAGCAGCTGGAGCAGCCGGAGCTGCTGCAGGATGAGAGTCTAACTGCTGCGTGATTGCAGCAAGAACTTGGTTGATTGCTTGAAACTGTTGAGCATTCTCACGGCGCGACTGCTCAAAGGCTTCCTAGAGAGGATCTTCACTGGGACTTGTAGCAAAGTTCTCAGCTGATTGATCTGACATGGCTAACTGTCGTTGTTCACCGTCTGATCGGATCTGAAGGTCGCGTGTTAATTGTTGATGCGCGGAAACGTCGCGGGGCACCAGCCAGCTAACACGGAGGGGGTGTTCGGTCTCACAAGCTAGGAGAGGAGGAGAGGAGGGAAGGAAGGAAGCCTCTGAGTGCTCAAGAGTGGAGCAAACGGCTTGTCAAAGAGGGTTGCGGGGATAGAGGAGAGGAGAAGCTTGATCAACAGAGCGGGTTGATCAAGAGAGGAGAAGGAGGTTGATCAGGAGCTGTCGAGCAGACGGCTAATATGACGGCTGTGTTTGCAGGTTGGTTGCCGAGAAGAGCTGAGCTGAGCAGAGGGAAGAAGCTTGTTGAGCAGAGGAGCAAGAGGGGGCCGCTAGCAGCGGCAACAACACACTTCGCCCGCCGCGGACTAAATGCCACTCTTGCGACGGGCTTTCATTTGATTAATAGCGAGAGGTTACAAGCTTACAAGTACGCCTTTACAACAAATCAATAAAGGGGTACAAGGAGAAGCTGACGGCTAAGAGAGAAGAAAGTGTCAGAAAGCAGAGAAGAGAAGCTGCCAGAGACTAATTAAAAGAGTCTGCCAGCTGCTGGAGGACTGAGAAACTGAGTCTGCAGAGTCTGCTGGCAAGCTGCTGAAGAGCTGTGGAGGACTGCGCGGACAGGAAATCTGAGTCCGCAGAGTCTGCTGGAAGCCTGATGACGGACTGCGCGGACTGGAAAACGGAGTCCGCAGGGTCTGCTGGCAAGACTTGTATCCACCTTCTGGCCTCTCGAGCGATGCAGAATGAGAGGCACCATGAGCTATTTATAGGCCCAGGGGAGTTCTTCTAGAAGCGGGGCCCAGTGACGTCAGCATGACGACCTGCGCGGACTCCGCGGACTGAGATTTTGCGTCCGCCATTGTTGAGTGAAGCAGCTGGCTGCAGGAGGCCCTGGAGAGAACTGGAGGCCGCCACTGGCGGGCGACCTGGGCGGACTCCGGGAGGAGTCGCCCGGCAGGCCGGAGGCCGCCCCCTAGCGGGCGGCCTGGGCGGACTCCGGGTGGAGTCCGCCCGGCAGGATGCCGGGGCCGCCCCCTAGCGGGCGGCTTGGGCGGACTCCAGGGGGAGTCCGCCCGGCAGGCCGGGCCGCCCCCTTGCGGGCGGCCTGGGCGGACTCCAGGGGGAGTCCGCCCGGCTGGATGCCGGGGCCGCCCCCTAGCGGGCGGCCTGGGCGGACTCCAGGGGGAGTCCGCCCGGCAGGCCGGGCCGCCCCCTTGCGGGCGGCCTGGGCGGACTCCAGGGGGAGTCCGCCCGGCTGGATGCCGGGGCCGCCCCCTAGCGGGTGGCCTGGGCGGACTCCAGGGGGAGTCCGCCCGGCAGGCCGGGCTGCCCCCTTGCGGGCGGCCTGGGCGGACTCCAGGGGGAGTCCGCCCGGCTGGATGCCGGGGCCGCCCCCTTGCGGGCGGCCTGGGCGGACTCCAGGGGGAGTCCGCCCGGCAGGCCGGGCCGCCCCCTTGCGGGCGGCCTGGGCGGACTCCCGGGGGAGTCCGCCAGGCTGGAGGGCAGAGGCCGCCCCGAGTGGGCGGCCTCGGCGGACGGCGGCAGGAGGCCGTCGCCCCTCGGGCAGCAGGGAGGCCGCCCCTGGTGGGCGGCCTCAGCGGACGGCGGTTGGAGACCGCCGCCCCTTGGGCGAACTAGGAGGTCGCTCCTGACGGTGCTGTTGGCGGACTCCTGCAAGGAAAAGCACTGCACGATTAGCGGACCTAACTGCATGTCCCGCGAGGGTGAGCCATGGGAATAGCCCGCCGTCCCGCAGGGCACGCGGTTGCTAGGAGACCTAGGCGGATAGGGCAAACTGTCCGCCTACGCTGGGGCTCATCGCGATCAAAAGGGAGAATCTAAGGGTCACGATTAGCCAGCTGGCCACCTTGGGAAGGATCGCCGATTTCTGGGTTAACATTAGGATTTGAGTGTAGTATTACATATTCATGATTCCTCGTCGTATGATCGGAATGCGGTGTCTTGGCAAGGATTGTTGCACCTCTAAGATGTCTTGGGTGTAGTGTTAAATGTGCAAGAGCTCTCACATATTAGGCTTCCAAAGAAAGTAGATCATAGGATTTATGATCGGCTTATGTTTGAAAGTTGAAATTTAAGTACGTTAACAAAAAAAATAATGGAAGTAGTAAATATAATAATTAAGAGAAAAATAAATATTTTATGCCCACAAGAGATTAAAATGGGTGAGTGAGAAAACTAAATTTGTAGATAATTCAGGTTTTAAGTTATGGTAGAATCTTAGCTTTTAAATTGGTTATAGAAAAAGAAGCTATTAATATGATTAGTGCTTATGCGCCACAAGTAGGATTAAGCGATGTTATTAAATTGTAATTTTGGTACCTGTTTGAGCCGCACTAATAATCCAGATTTTGATGACATTTATAGATAGAGATAGGCCTACGGGTTCTCAAAATCAAGACCCAAGTTCCTTGCCTATGCTTTTGCGGGGCAAGAATTCGTAAAGTTCGATCAATAGGATGAATAAATTCCAAGTCTTTTTTTGTTGATCAGGCGACACCCAGATTCGAACTGGGGATAAAGGATTTGCAGTCCCCCGCCTTACCACTCGATTTGATAAGAGAAATCCCATAAAACTAGTAGATTTGTATGAGAAGAGACTTAAATGAACATATATGGAAGAAAAATATGGATCATATATACGTTCATGGAGGAATTGGGTATGATGAAAGAAATGAGGAATGTAGAATCATTTTAGACTATCATAGCACATGCACTAATTATGACAAATATGTTATTCATAAAGAGAAAAGAATATATAATTACGTTTAAGAGCGATCTAACAAATCACAAATTAACTTTTTTATGACTCACGAAATGGATTGATTTATTTGTAAGGATTACAAATTCATACCAAGAGAAAATGTGATAACACAACACAGGCTAGTGATGTTGGATGTGCAAATTAAATATAGTAAATTTAGGAAAATGACAAAAGTGTTGTCAAAAATTCGGTGATGAAACATGAAGACGGAAAAATGAGTTGCTTTCAAGACAACTGTTATGGAACAACTAATTCATGATCATTATGTTGATCCAGTGTCACATGAGAAATATGTCTTCACGTTTCAGGATTAGTTGAAAGAACAAACTTGAAGAGTCTAAAGATCGTGCGCCCCCACATAAAAAATTTTGGTGGTGGAAAGAGGAAGTACAAGACAAACTGTGGGCTGGCTATAAAACACTCTACACTTGTAGGAATGATGAAAACTTGACAAGATATGAACTCGCCAAAAAAAAACTAAAAGGATAGTAAGTAAAGCAAAACGTCAAACCTATGCAGAATTTTACGAGCGACTAGATACCAAAGATGAAGACATGGTATATATATAATTGCTCGAGTTAGAGAGAGAAAATAAGGGAATCAGAATGAAGAAAAGAAGAATGAACTGAGCTTTGAAATATTAAGTAAATCAAAAAAGTATATAAATATAATTTTTTATTATAAAATTCAAGGCTCAAGCATCAGAGGTAAGTAATGTTTTGAAGAAAATGAAGAAAGACGGTTGGGTCATAAGATATGTTAATCGAAATATGAAAATTCGTAAAGAATGGAGGAATTATATGACTTACATGTTTATTCAATAAGATATTTGAGACAAAAAAATGTTAGACTAATGAAGAAAAAATATTTGTATACATTTGTATAAGAACAAAAGAGATATACATAAATGTGTCAATTACAAAGGATTTAAATTAATGATTCATATCATGAAACTATGAGAACGGGTAATAAAGAGAGATTATCATTTCAAAAAATTAATTTTAATTTATGCCAAGGAGATCGACCATGGAAGTTATTCACCGCTTGAGGAGACTCATTGACAACTTTCGAAAAAAAAATAAGATTTGCATATGTTTTTTATCGATCTTGAGAAGACTTATGATATAGTTTCAAGGGAGGTCTAATGAAGAGTCTTAGAAATGAAATGTGTAAATATAGCATACATTGACGTAATCAAATATATCAGATATATTAAATAAGCAAGTTAACTTCTGCTACAGCGATCCGTAAAATCGGTCATATTTATATATATATTAACAATTAAAAATTATCAAAATAATTTAAAATTACAAATATATATATATATAGTTTAACAATAAACAAAATTACAAAAATAATATTATATATATAATTATAATATATATTATGTAGTTTAACAGTAAAATAACTTGCAAAAACAATATTATATATACCAGCATTTTCGCACGGGCTACGCCCGTGCTCGATGCTCTTGGGCGGCCTTTGACCGCAACAGGCGGGCGAAGCCCGCCTGGGCACGGGGTTCGCCCGTGGCTCATGCTTCGGGTGGTATTCGGCCGCATAGAAGAGGGCTTCGCCCGCTTCCACGCAATCCACCATCTCGTTTCTGCACCCGCCACTCGCGACCCCCGAAGCAAAATTATTCTGATTCGGACTTCGGGGGCCGCGAGTGGCGGGTGCGGCGTCGAGATGGTGGATTGCGTGGAAACGGCGAAGCCCGCTTCTATGCGGTCGAAGACCACCCGAAGCATGAAGCACGGGCGAAGCCCGTGCGCAGGAGGGCTTCGTCCGCCTGTTGCGGCCGAAGGCCGCCCGAGAGCATCGAGCACGGGCGTGCGAAAATGCTCGTACATATATATATATATATATATATATATATATATATATATATATATATATATATATATATATATATATATATATATATATATATATATATATATATATATATTCGCACGGGCGTTGCCCGTGCTCGATGCTCTCGGGCGGTTTTCGGCCGCATTCAGGCGGGCTTCGCCCGCCTCCGAACGGGCTTCTCCCGTGCTCGATGTATCGTTGCGGGCTGCTCCCGCATCAAAACGGGATGCACTCACTTCAAGACGGGCAGTGCCCACAATATAAACATATGAGTACTCAAAATGACTGTAAAAAAATATAAATCAATATTATAAATTTTATTTTATAAAAAAAAATTATGTTTTGTCGTAAAAACTTTAATTTAACGTAATATTTCTCTCTTTTTCTTCCCCTTCCTCATCTCTATCCCTTTCTCTCTCCCTCTCTCTCTGCCCCCTTTCTCATCTCCCTTAAGGCATCTCTCTCCCTTTCTCTCTCCCTCTCTCTCCTCCCCTCTCTCTCTCCTAACTCTCTCCCCCATCTCATGCTCTCTCTCATGATCCAATGGCTCTTATTTGATCTAGTGTGCCTCCAAATACCTATATTGGTTTATATAATAAGATATATATAGACACAAATTCAGTGATGAGGTTAAGGACATCTGGAAGATTAGCACATGAATTTCTCATCACTGTTGGCTTATATCAAGGGTCAACTTTAAGTCTTTACCTTTTTACTTGTGTCTTAGATGAGCTCACTAGACATATCCAACAAACATTACCTTGGTGTTTATTGTTTGCATATGATATTGTTTTGTTCGATGAGACATGCAAGGGTGTAAACAGAACTTAAATTTTGGAGAGACATTTTAGAAAAGAAGGGTTTTAGGTTAAGCAGGACAAAATAGAGTACATGAAACTTAAATTTAGTAGTGCAAGAAGATCGTATGACTCCATTAAGTTGGGTGACCAAGATATTTCCTACAATGAATGCTTTAAATATCTAGGATCGATGGTTCAAAAAGATTAAGGTGTAGATTACTATGTGATACATAGAATCCTAGCAGGTTGGTTGAAGTGAAAAGTCACGTTTGAGATTATATGTGATTGTAAGTATCATTAAAGCTTAAAAACAAATTTTATCATACTGCCAATTAGACCAATGATGCTTTATGGTTTTGAGTGTTAGGTAGTGAATTATGTACATGAGCAAAAAATGGGAGTTGCGGAGATGAGAATGCTTTGGTGGATGCGTGGACACACGAGATTGGATAAATTTTGGAATGATTGTATCCATGATAAGACAGAGTGACGCCAATTGCAGAGAAGATGTGAGAAGCTCGACTAAGATGGTTTGGACACGTACAAAGGAGACCATTAGAGACACCAGTTAGGAGTTGTGAGAGTTTAATCACTAGGCATGTTAAACGGGGGAAGGGTAGACCAATACATACTTGGAATGAAACTATAAGGAAAGACATGGTGTACTTAGACATTAGTGAGATTATGACTAAATATAGTGCGCAATGACAACAAATGATCCATGTAGACGACCCCACTATGGTGGGATAGAACCTCGAGTGTTGTTGTTGGATGTAATTTCGAAATTTCTTTGGCACCCATTTTAATATTTTTCTGGATCTGCCCTTGGATAGAGGAGAGTACAAATGTAGAATCTCAGTGTTATAAAAAGGAAAACAATTTCAAAGAGGAATGTATGATTCAATAATGCCTTCGGAGGAGAAGGGTGGCGGATGGTTCGAGCTTATGAAATGGGAACCAGGCGATGAGGTGATTGATTATTGAATTTTGGGGCTTGGATTAACCTACTTTATTTTTGGCTTAACCTGTTTTTAGGTTGATTATCTATCTGGGGCTTAGGCTCTGTTTGGGGCTGCGGTAGCGGTGAAAAAGCTCTATTCCCACCGCCATCATTATTTTTAGGTCCTTTGAAAGCTGCATAATGGCAAGTGTTTTTTTGAAAAAGAGTTTTGGGAGCTTTTTTGAGCAGCTGAGCCATGAATGTTCTTTGAAAGTCGCTTTTTCGCAAAAGTATTTGTTGTGATCTAATAATCATGTTGGGAAATTGTGCGGGGCTCTCGTTAGACTGGGTGTATTCAACCGCCTTAGCCCGTGAGCGGTCAAGCGAGCCAACAGTCAAAGATTATCTGGTTGCTGGGACAACAATTTGATAACATGAAAAACCCGCAATCGGGTGAAAAATCACACGGTCTGTACGATGCCGACCTAACTTTCACTATATTAGAGTTTGTTACAAAGCTTTTTGGAGAAGGGCGAGAGCAACAAACCGCGCCTCGTTACACTTAATGAGATGGGGGGAGAGTGAATGTCAGGTGTCGTTGGTTGTCATGCATGTTCCACGATCTTCTGTCGTGCGTTCACTGGAGGTGTGGGGCTTCCGGGCCTCCGGGGTTGTATTGACCCGTCGGTGGTGACGACTCCGGGCGTCTTGTTCTTGGCTTGATTGCTCACCAACTTCTTTGCTTTGTGGCCTTGGCGGGACCTTGTGGGAGCGATCTTGGATGGGGGATTCTGCAAATAGAAATCAAGAGTAAAAGAGAGTGAAGTGAAGTGAAAAAAATGGGAAAAGCCCTTTTGAAGTGGAAATTGGGCCTATTTATAGAATTTGACGAGGACGATCCGGTAATTTTGCCCAGTAACTATCGGACCGACCAATAGAATTGTCCGAAAATGATCACACGTATCACCGCTTTTAGGAAATGACCCCCTTGCCCCCCGAGTCGAAGGAAGGCCCGTCTGCGAGGAATGGCGGCCCGATGGTGTCGGTGTGGGCGGCCGGCCGCCGTTGCCCCATACTGCGAGCGGCTGGGATGGGTGGCCGATTGCATAGAGGTTGTCCGGGGACAGGCGACCTTGGGTGGCCCCCACAGGGGCCGACCGCAACGAGGCCGCCCGGATCCGGGAGACCTAGGCCGGTCCCTGCAAGGGCCGGCCGCCCGGAATAGGGCGGCCTTGGCCGGCCTTTCGCGGGACCGGTCGTGGCAAGGCCGCCTGGGATCGGGCGGCCTTGGCCAACCCTCGTGAGGGCCAGTCGCGGCGACGCCGCCCGGGATCAGGCGGCCTTGACCGGCCTTTGCGAGGGCCGGCCGCGACGAGGCTGCCCGGGATCGGGCGACCTTGGCCAGCACTTGCGAGGGCCGTCTGTGGCAAGGCCGCCCGAGATCGGGCGGCCTTGACCGGCCCCAGCAAGGCGGCTGCGGAGAGGCCGCCCGGGATCGAGCAGCCTCGAACGGCCCTTGCAGTGGCCTGACGTGTCGGGACCACCCGTTTCTGGGAATTTATAGGGGGGCGGTCGGCCCGGGGCCGGCCAATGCCGCCGGGGTGCTGCGGTTGGGCTGCAAGCGTGATCTGACGTGCGGTAGTTACCATGCAGATCGGGCGCGATGATCCCGCGCGCGGCGGTTACCTGTGTAACTTCCATGACTTTATTGGGGGAGTGGGTGGTTTCGCTATGTGTAGCCCGGTTCTTTCTATAAATTGGGGCTACCCCCATCATTTGCCACCCAAAGATCCCGGAGTCCGGAGCCGATGCGAGTGGAGTCCATGGGCTTTTACCCTTGCATGAAAGTAAAAAGGTATCGTTGAAAGTAAAAAGGTATGGCGATGGGGTGAGTCGCGGCGAGAGGGAGCAGGATGCCCACCCCAGCGCGGGGTCGCGCATGTGGGTTGTTCCCCGTGTGCAAGGGTTGTGCATGCGCAACGCGCAATGCGCACAGGTTGCACTGCGCGTGTAGCCCGTATGGCGCGTGTGGCGCGTGTGGGTTACCCCACACATGGTGCGCGGGGGCCAAGCCTATGTGGTGCACAGAGGTTGCCCCACACGCGGTGCGCGGCTTAGCCTGTGCGGTGCGCGACTTAGCCTGTGCGGTGCGCGCGAGGGTTAGCCCGCACACAGTGCGTACGGGTTAACCTTCGCACGGTGTGTGCAGGTTGCCCCGCATGCGGTGCTCACAGGATCCCCGCGTGAGGGCTTCTCTTGGCGGGGGGCGCGCCAGCTGCGCCCGGCGCGCCGCTCGTCCGTGGTGTGCCTCACGCGCTATTCATGCGGGCTTCCATGACGCACTGTGTGTGTGCGTGGTTTGCTTTGCTACCCCCGACGCGCGGATCGTAGCTCCTGAGGTGTCTCCTTGACCAGACTTTTACTTATCTTTTGCGTGTTTTTTCCAGGCTCTGAGGCATGCTGTTCACGGTATGTCGACGCATATACGTTCCACTCTCACTTGCGATCAAATTGCTTCTTGGAGGGGGCACTACAACATTCCCTCCAGTCTTGAAATCAAGATTCATCAGGGCGAGCAGCGGGTGCAGAGTCTCCCGGTAGGCTGGATGACTTTATGTGAATCGTCTCTTAAGGCCGGTCTTCGGTTCCCACCGTGTGAAGAAGTCACAGAGATTTTGAAGCATTGCGGCTTTCCTGCGTCACAGTTTGCCCCTTTGGCGATGATGTGCATTATGTGTCTGATTGCTTTCTTCTGTGAACATGGCTCGCGGTTTTCGCTGGAGCTCTTCAAGGAATGATGTGATGTTCGCGCCGACGATAGTGGACGTATTGAGGTTCATAGCAACAAGACCTAGTTGGTGTTTGAGAGTCGGGTGGACAGGAGCCACAGGAACATAGAGTATGGATACATCCGAAATCTATGGGAGTGGCCTGAGATTTGGAGCTCCCTTCCAGACCAATGCTGCCGAGTGAAGGGTCGCGAGCGCGATTTTACGTTGATGCTTGGGTTTGAGGCCGCGAACGAACTGGCGAACCATCTGTTCAGTATTTCTTTATTCGTGGAGGAGAAACACCTGCTGTTATGTGACCTTTCTGCTGATCCTGAGCGTTCTGCAGCTGTTTCGTTGGGTCACGATCGAAAGAGAAAGTTGGTGTTCGAGAGTCATGGAGATTCGTCCACGGCGCATCGCCCTCCTGACCTGCTGAAGGGGCATTTGGGGGCGGCCCATAGCAGTTCCTGAGTGGTTGGGACTCCGCTTGCTGAGGATCAGGATATTGAGGTTCTGGGATCTTTTGCCTCGCAGGCCCTGGCGGAGGGGGCTCCCCAAGCAAAATAAAAGCATGTCTCTTCATCTTTAGCTGCGATGAATAATTCGATGAGCCTATCTTTTCGCTTTGGTTTTTGCTTGTTGTTCTCAACTCATTAAGCCTTGCTATCTCTTGCAGATTGATGTGCAAGCTCAAATTGCTCTTACTTGGAATGATTGTTATGTTGGTCTGAAGGACGCATACCTCTCCCTTCAGGAGAAACTCCGAAATGCAGAGAGCTCCCTTTTTGATTTGAGGGGGAGGCGGGAGCACCACCTATCTCGCTTTTGGCATGTTGAGTTGGACTTGAAGGCTGAGATGATGCAGCTTCAAGAGGAGCTTCAGGCCAAGAAGCTTTTGGCGGAGAGTGCGCTGGGGGACGTTGCCCACTTAGAGTCCAAGGTGGGGCGTCTTTCTTCAGAGTGACTTTCTGAGTTGAAGGCGGCGGGGGTGACAGAGTACAAGAACTCGATCGCCTTTAAGCATGACCGTTGTTTGTTGGCTGAGGAGATTCGTGAAGAGTTCTGGACGAGGGATGTAAAACCCGATCTTTGCGACATCTGGTAGGTGGCATTCCGTCACGGGATGGTTAAGACCCTTCAGATGATATCTCGTAAGCATGAGTGTAATGTCTCTGATCTTGATTTTGATGACCTTTCAGAGGACGAGTGCGTCGAGTTTGTTGATGACGAGTATACTTCATCTTTGTTGTATTTTGCTTTGGTTGTGCTTGTATTATGCTTGATGTGTATTTGTGATTGGTTCTTGTTCCCTTATTTTGTTGTAACAGCTTTATGTCTCTGCCTCTCTTTTGATGGTATTATTTTGTTATTGTTTTGAGCACTTCTTGTGAGACTTATTGTGTTGGATCTGATACATTTATACGGGTGATTTGGTGGCAACCCTTTGAGGTTGGTTGTTGAAGGATGAGACCCAGATAGTTACATGACCTACTACCAGGGTGAAAGGCGCAAGCTTTTAACCGGATATTGGAAGATCAGGTTTAACCAGTCCAGGGGAAGTCGTTGAGTGGTTGGTGGTGAAGGGCTGACCTTCGAACCTAGGCGACCGCGAGGGGGCAGGCCTTGGCAGTGCCGTGACCTACTGTAGGAGAAGAGCAGGCCTTCGATCGCTGGTAGTGGGAGGTCGCTGGGACGTGGTCCTGAAGGTGCGGTTGAGAGCGGATCTTTGAACCAATGGAGAGCAAGGGGGCAGGCCTTGGCGACGCCGTGACCAACTGCGGAGTGAAGAGCGGACCTTCGATCGTTGGCAGTGGGAGGACGCTGGGGTGTGGTCCCGAGGATCCGGTGAAGAGCGGATCTTTGAATTGGTGGCGAGCAAGGGGAGCAGACCCTGTCGACATCACGACGTACTGCAGAGAGAAGGGCGGACCTTCGATCATCGGCAGTGGGACACCGCTGGGACGTGGTCTCGAGGATGCGGTGAAGAATATATCTTTGAACCAGTGGAGAGCAAGGGGGCAGGCCTTGGCGACGCCGCGACCTACTGTGGAGAGAAGGGCGGGCATTCAATTGTCGACATTGGGAGGACACTGGGACGTGGTCCGAGAATGTGGTGAATGGCAGTCTTCGAACCAGTGGCGAGCGAGGGGGCAGGCCCTGGCGACGTCGCTACCTACTGCAGAGATAATTGCGGACTTTCGATCGTCGGTAGTGGGAGGCCGCTAGGACGTGGTCCCGAGGATGTCATGAAGAATGGATCTTAGAACCGGTGGCGAGTGAGGGAGGCAGGCTCTGGCAACGTCGCGACCTACTGCTGAGAGAAGGGCGGACCATCAATCGTCGACAGTGGTAGGCCGCTGAGACGTGGTCCCAAGGATGTGGTGAAGGGCGGATCTTCGAATTGGTGGAGAGCGAGGGGGCAGGCCCTGGCGACGTCGTGACCTACTGCGGAGAGAAGGGCGGAATTTCTATCGTCGGCAGTGGGAGGCCGCTGGGATGTGGTCCCGAGGATGCGGTGAAGAGCAGATCTTTGAACCGATGTCGAGCGGGGGGGGGTGCTACAACTCCGCGACCTACTAAGGAGAGAAGGGCGAACAATCGATCATCAACAGTGGGAGGCCGCTGGGACGTTGTCTCGAGGATGCGGTGAAGAACAGATCTTTGAACCGGTGGCGAGCAAGGGGGACGGCCTTGGCGACGCCGCGACCTACTATAGAGAGAAGGGAGGACCTTCGATCATCGGCAGTGGGAGTTCGTTGGGACATGGTCCCGAGGATGCAGTGAAGAGCGGATCTTCGAACCGATGATGAGCGAGGGGGCAGGCCCTGACAACGCCGTGACCTACTACGGAGAGAAGGGCAGACCTTCGATCATCGGTAGTGGGAGGTCGCTGGGACATGGTCCCGAGGAGGTGGTGAAGGGCAAAATCAGGCTTTTGTTTCAACCCACTACATGGGAGAGGGACAAGCCTCTAATCCGTGATAGTGGGAGGCTCGTAGGAGTTTGTCCTTGTTGCTACGTCGAGGGTTAGACCTTGGGTGTGTCCATGTAAAAGCAATGCTGAGAGCAATGATAACGCATAACAGTTATAGAAAACAAAAATTGTTTGTTCACGAGAATTAGCTCGCGATTTTATAAAGTTAGTCGTCAGTTGTTTAAAGGAAAATAGTTCAACGATGCAAATAAAGTGTGACGTGGTAATGTGACCCTTTTGTCCTAAAACTTCTCCTATGGCCCTCCCGACCCTCTTCCTCGCATCCTGCGAGCATACAGAACTGCTCCCTGCCCAGGGTGCATCTACTGTAAGTAGCACGTCCTGACTGTTTCATGATTTTCCTTTGACACCACAACTCCTGCTGGCGTGACGAACTTCATGGACAGATGAGGGATTGACGAAATTGCTCTGAACGCTGCCTGGAGCGGGCGACCGAGGATTGTGTTGCATGGTGACTCTATTTCTACTGCCACGTACTAAACCTGATGAGTTGCTTGCTTTGGAAATTCTCCCAAGGTGACTGAGAGGTTGATTGTTACTTCGACCGGCACGGGTTCTCCGTTAAAACCGTAAATTAGGTCAGTTGCTGGATGGAGTTTCTCCTTAAGGATATGTGATAACTTCTCAATTGAAGTTATCTAGTCCCCTAGTTTTACATAATCGATGTGATAAATGAGAAGAAATGACTTAAATTAGTATAAATGTCCATAAATTAATAGTCATTTTATTCACGCTTAATTAACATATCTGCCTATGTTTTTCTTATTAGAAATGACGTAGAAATCGAACCGGCAAAGTAAGTGCAGAAATTATATTTTGGCTGTGCAGTTGTTACAGAAACCTGTTGCAGTTGTTATAACAAGTCTGGGCGGTTTTAAAATTCGAATTTCGAATTTTGCGCCAAAACTAAATAAGGAAGGAGGCATCTATTGGAAAAGGGCTGCTCATTTTTAACATGGGATTTTCATTCCTAAAGAGCACGAAATTAGAAAGAGGAGGGAGACCTTAGAGCCATCATCTTGGAGAAGAAG
Source organism: Platanthera guangdongensis (assembly GCA_039583875.1). Taxonomy (NCBI): domain Eukaryota; kingdom Viridiplantae; phylum Streptophyta; class Magnoliopsida; order Asparagales; family Orchidaceae; genus Platanthera; species Platanthera guangdongensis. The sequence goes on along the minus strand of CM077154.1, from coordinate 123,584,309 downwards.
AAGAGGAAGAACGGCTAGGGTTTGGACGCACCGATGAGAAGGAAGAAGGGTCTAAGCGAGATCTACACGCATATTCCTGCAGCATTAAAACTCATTAAGCATGTTTAGTAAGACTTTCTTTGTTGTGTGGTTTCATTCCTCTAGCATGAACTAATTGTATGGATCTTGTATGATGTGAGTACCTTGTTTTATTGTGATGATTTTACTTTAATTTTTTTTTATCGTTGTTTGAATCGCTATCTTTATTGGGTTTATGTTCCTTGTTAGTGGAAATTTTTGAGCAAACGTTCATCTTCTAATTAGCATGGCAAGATTCGAGAGAGGAGTTATGCTAATTTAGGGTTGAATCCGTTATTCTACGCGACGAGATTCGAGGGAGGAGTTGCGTAGTTTCTAATTCAAAATTCCATCTTTTTACTGCGCTGCAAGATTCGAGAGAGGAGTGGCGTAAGTGTGACATAAACTCCAATATAGCGTCAAGAGAGAAAGAGATTTCCTCTTGAGTTAGCATCATTGATTTTTGCTCGTCACATTATTTACTTTCCACCTAAGTTAGAGATAACTAGGGGAAATTGGGTAGCAAAATTCTGAGATCGATAGACGATGAATTTCAACTTAAAATCGATGCAAGATAGTAATGAAGAGAACCATTAATATCACTAGAAATCTCGTCACAATAGGCAAGGGAAAACAACATGCAAGATCATTTCTTCAACCCTGATAAAAGTATTTTCTAAGAATCGTGTTTAGTTTTATCATTATTAGTTTAAGTTTTCTTTATTATAAAATTAACCCACTAAAGAAAAAATATCCCACTTGGATTCACGGAACAGGTAAGGCTAGTAATTACGAGCACTAACATTGCACTTCCTCTAGGAACGATAACTCAACTCATCATTTTATTACTTGATTCGACACGTGCACTTGCGTGATTACGTAGATCCATTTTGGCCGTATCAAGTTTTTGGCGCCGTTGCCGGGGAAAGGTGTTATTGGCCAAACACTCAGCCCATGATACCATCTCCAGGTATCAGCTCTGCTTGATGGGTGCTCTTGTGGACAAGAAACAATTGAACTGGAGAGAAATCTTCTTTGATCTGATCAGGAAGAAGATTAACAAAAATTTTGTTAATTATGGGAGAATATTAGGGTTGGTTCTTCAGAACAGATGCCCTGCCCTGCTAGTTTCAAATGGAATGCACATCAATGCCTCCAAGAGGCTCTCATGTGCCCTGTTTGGAAAATGGGACAGGCAAATAGTGAAGCCCAGCAGGCCCTCTGCATCTACTACTTCAGGCACAAGGACTGCTGCAGTCACTTCCCCTCAAGCTCATGCAAGAGTAAAGGGGTATTCCTACTCCTCCTTGTCATCGCCAAAAAATCAGCTCATGCAAGAGTAAAGGGGTATTCCCATGCAGCAAAAATGCACTCATTAGGAAGAAGATTAACAAAAAACTGCTTCATCGTCAAAAAAGTAATAATACTTTTTGTCGACGTATCCGTCATTGATTATGACCGGAAGAGTGTTATCAAAAAACGATAACACATACTCGTCACATGTATTGAGTAGTGACGTACTCGTCACATGTATTGTAGTGACGATACATGTATGGAGTAGTGACGTACTCCACAAAAAGTAATAATACTTTTTGTCGACGTATCCGTCATTGATTATGATCGGAAGAGTGTTATCAAAAAACGATAACACATACTCGTCATTGATTATGCAGTTTTTTTCAATTGGAATACCCCTTTATTCTTGCATGAGCTGATTGCATTTTGCTGCAGTTTTTTTTTCCAATTGGGATATGTTTGGGGGCTATAACATTTGACTGTATTTTGGACTATATTTTTGGATATGTTATTGAGCTATGTTATTTGACTATATTTTGGGTGCTTAATATTTTGTGGGATGGTAACTGTGCTCGATTTTGGATGAACAATACATGGAATTTATATATGTGGGATGGTAACTGTGCTCGATGGTAACAAGTATTATGATATGCAGTATGTGGCTCGTTGTGTTTGTTTTAATCTCGTTATTTACTGCAATGTTTATAATTCTCATACTTGAAAATCCCTTCCAATTACATTTGTATTTTAGTTTATCAATTGGATCTTACTTGAGAAAAATTGTGTAGAATGGGGTGTTTCCAGGTTTTGTACACACATTAACCGTGCAGATCATTAGGACACGGGAAGTGAATCTCTATGCACTACGTTCCTACTACGAACATTGGCCAAAGTATCTTTGCGGGCACTCCTACTTCAGGGAAGTTCTTTACAGTCATTTCCGCCCTTTTATATGATTTTGTACTTATTACTACAACTATTTTACAATATCATAGTCCAACGATAGTTTTGCTAGGGACTAGCAAATCATTTAAGTGTGAAGGTGGAGGTATTACAACCCCTACCATTTGGATGAATCGCTAAACCACGTTTTGAATGATCTTAGTTCTTGTTTCATTTAATCAATAGACTATTCTAGATATATTCAAAGATAATTGATTGGTATGGCTGAACAGTCCAAAGAGTTCAATTAGTGAATTTGAAATTAGTAAGATTTTTTTTGATAAAGCTCACTTAAGCATTTTTGTTTTTATGCACAAAATTTTTGTTTACTTCCATGACAAGCTTTTGATATTGACCTCTACAAATAACGGGAGGGGCCAGCAAGAACTAAGTCAACGATGTAAGCCAAGACATGAGCTTAAGTAGCTATTCCATTTTGATCTTCACTAGAATAGTTGAGCTTGAACTTTTTCATACATATTATTTCATGCCTAAATTCTCTATATTTCGGCTAGTTGTATCTTAGTAAGTTAGCCATTTATGGGTGTTTAATTTGTATAAACAAATGATTGTACTTTATAGTGATATGAGGCCTAAGTATATGCACACATACTTGGAATGATCCCAACTATGATGATATAAAAAATATAGAGAAATTTATGTCATAGTGATATGCGGCCTAGGTATGTGAAAACGTACTTGGAATGATCCCAACTATGAGTAAAAAAAAAGAGCAAAAAAAAAGTGGTTGAGCATCATAGTGATATGTGGCCCGGGTATGTGCACTTATACTTGGAATGATCTCTACTATGAATAAAATATGTTAAAGAATATATGTTGTTAAACCCCATAATACGGTGAATTACTAAGACTATTAACTAGGGAATGTCATTTCATTATCAAGGTTATCCATAAATTTTTAACCAAGCCAAGTTTATCCTATTTTCAATTGAACTACTAACTCATGTGTATGCTAAATCGAAGCTTAGCCTATTCTTATCATTTCCAATAAATGCTGAGGTTCAAAGAGAAAAAAAAATTGCATGAGAGTAAATTACTTTTAAAGAAAAGCACGCACCGCACTAAGATACTTATTTGAGCGTTATCTTCTATCTAACTAATGAATTTGTGAATTTTGAGCTCTTATTGATTTCTAAGCCTATCGGTTAAGTAAAGTGAATTTCTTGAGTAAGCTTTGATTAAGTTATTTTACAAGAAGGATCATTTGAATTTGCATCTTGATAGTATATCTTCATCCAATCCATTGATCTGAATTATCTTTGCTAAGGACTAGCAAAAGTTCAAGTGTGGAGGTGTGATAACTTCTCAATTGAAGTTATCTAGTCCCCTAGTTTTACATAATCGATGTGATAAATGAGAAGAAATGACTTAAATTAGTATAAATGTCCATAAATTAATAGTCATTTTATTCACGCTTAATTAACATATCTGCCTATGTTTTTCTTATTAGAAATGACGTAGAAATCGAACCGGCAAAGTAAGTGCAGGAATTATATTTTGGCTGTGCAGTTGTTACAGAAACCTGTTGCAGTTGTTATAACAAGTCTGGGCGGTTTTAAAATTCGAATTTCGAATTTTGCGCCAAAACTAAATAAGGAAGGAGGCATCTATTGAAAAAGGACTGCTCGTTTTTAACATGAGATTTTCATTCCTAAAGAGCACGAAATTAGAAAGAGGAGGGAGACCTTAGAGCCATCATCTTGGAGAAGAAGAAGAGGAAGAACGGCTAGGGTTTGGACGCACCGGCGAGAAGGAAGAAGGGTCTAAGCGAGATCTACACGCATATTCCTGCAGCATTAAAACTCATTAAGCATGTTTAGTAAGACTTTCTTTGTTGTGTGGTTTCATTTCTCTAGCATGAACTAATTGTATGGATCTTGTATGATGTGAGTACCTTGTTTTATTGTGATGATTTTACTTTAATTTTATTTTATGGTTGTTTGAATCGCTATCTTTATTGAGTTTATGTTCCTTGTTAGTGGAAATTTTTGAGCAAGCGTTCATCTTCTAATTAGCATGGCGAGATTCGAGAGAGGAGTTATGCTAATTTAGGGTTGAATCCGTTATTCTACGCGGCGAGATTCGAGAGAGGAGTTGCGTAGTTTCTAATTCAAAATTCCATCTTTTTACTGCGCTGCAAGATTCGAGAGAGGAGTGACGTAAGTGTGACATAAACTCCAATATAGCGTCAAGAGAGAAAGAGATTTCCTCTTGAGTTAGCATCATTGATTTTTGCTCGTCACATTATTTACTTTCCACCTAAGTTAGAGATAACTAGGGGAAATTGGGTAGCGGAATTCTGAGATCGATAGACGATGAATTTCAACTTAAAATCGATGCAAGATAGTAATGAAGAGAATCATTAATATCACTAGAAATCTCGTCACAATAGGCAAGGGAAAACAACATGCAAGATCATTTCTCCAACCCTGATAAAAGTATTTTCTAAGAATCGTGTTTAGTTTTATCATTATTAGTTTAAGTTTTCTTTATTATAAAATTAACCCACTAAAGAAAAAATATCTCACTTGGATTCACGGAACGGGTAAGGCTAGTTATTACGAGCACTAACGTTGCATTTCCTCTAGGAACGATAACTCAACTCATCATTTTATTACTTGATTCGACACGTGCACTTGCGTGATTACGTAGATCCATTTTGGCCGTATCAATATGCATTCCTCGAAATGCCGACATGAAGAGTACATTGATCGAGCTTCCGTTATCCACTAGTATCCGCTTGATGCGGAAGCTCGGGTCTCCGATGTTGGTCGTTATGACGAGCGGGTCCTGGTATGGTGTCAGCAGTCCATCGAGGTCCTTGTCTCCAAAGATGATCTTTTCCTTTACTGATGCGCTTGGACCGGGTGTATTCTGACCGATTGAATTTATCATTGCAAACGAAGACCCGACTATGGTCTTCACTATCCCCACAACTTGCATGCCCCCCTGCGCTTCTTGATTTACAAGTGGCTACTCCTTCCTCTGATGCGCCAGCTGGCCTCTTGCTTGGTACTGAAGATACCTCCCGAGGACCCCCTGTCGGATGAGTCGTTCGATATCATCCTTTAACCTGACACATTCTTCCGTCGAGTGCCCCGTCCCCTTATGAAATCCGCAGTATTTTGTTCGGTCTCCTTTTTCCTACAAGGACTTCTCGGGGCATCCATAACGCTGGGTCGTCACGAATTGCGTAAAGCATGTTAGCATGGGTGGTGTTAAGCATTGTGTACTCCTGATATTGTCTGTGGGGGAGGTCCTATCGACGACCCTGCTGGCAGGGGTCCCCCCTGGACTCCTCTTGATGCCTTGGTGGCGGTTCTTCTCTCTTCCTCTTGACTCCTCCTTCAAACTGTCTTCTACGAGCTTCAATCTTTTTGTCGGCCGCGATCTGAGCTTCAACTCGGTGTACAAGGTCCGGATAACTGGGGACCGTCTCCATCATCAATGCAGAGTAGAATCCTCCAGGCCGGAGCTCCCCGTGGAAGACCCTGCATAGGAGTTCTGGGTCCACCCCTAGTATCTGCCTGACTTCTGTAGTGAACCGATGGAAGAACTCTCTGAGAGTCTCTCCCTCATTCTGGCGGATTCCGTAGAGATGTGATGGAACTTTTACAATGCAACGATTGGTTATGAATTGATTCAGGAACTACTGGGTAAGCTGGGTAAAGTTCCGGACGGTTCCATCTCTGAGCGAGTGGTACCACGTTCTTGCTTGTTCTTTCAAGGTGGTAGGGAAGACTTGGCAGAGCAACTGGTCCGATGCGTTGTAGATGTGGAGAATTGTGGTGAAGCGGTTTACATGCTCCAAGGGATCTTCGGTCCTGGCGTATGATTTGATGCTTGGAAGCTTGAAACCTGTGGGGACCAGGAATGTCGACACCTCTGGCGCTAGAGGCGATCCGTTCTTCGTCAGGCGGTGGACTTGCGCCCCCTCGACAGCCGACTTGGCCCAACTCTTCTTCAATCAATTCCCTCACTTCCTCTCGGGTCAACCCCCTTGCTAAATCCTCAGGGGCTCCTGTCCTCGGGCGTTGGTCGGAAACTCTGTCTCCAACAGCCCTGGCCTGATGGGCGGGATGCTCAGCGATGGCTTCTTGTGAGGATTCAAAACCTTCCTCCTCCTGAGCTTGTGATGTATTCTCTGGAGCTAGTACTCTTGTAGGTACTTGGGCGGTGGTCATACTTCTAAGGAGGGCGAGCATTTCCACAAGGTGCCCCTCAAAACGATCGTTTCTCCCGGTGAAAGCAGCATCCGAGGCGGTGATGACTTCCTCTTATTGTGGTGCGTTGACAAGAGAGTGTGAATTTTCAAGCTCGGCGTGTTCCCGATGTGTCGACCCCTGAGTTGTTCGAGTGATGCATCGAGCCATTCCTTCCTTTATCTAGTCTGACGGTGCGGGGTGTCCTATCCTCTGTGCCTCCTTGAAGCTCTTGGGAACTCCCAGTTCCCACATACAAAGCCAATTTGTTGGGGAATCGTGCGGCATTCTCGTTAGACCGTGCATATTCAACCGTCTTAGCCCGTAAGCGGCCGAGCGAGTCAACAGTCAAAGATTATCTGGTTGCTAGGACAACGACTTGATGACGTGAAAAATCTGCAATCGGGGTGAAAACCATGCGGTCGGTACAGTGCCGACCTAACTTTCACTATATCAGAGTTTGTTACAAAGCTTTCTGGAGAAGAGCGAGGGAGACAGACCGCGGCTCGTTACACTTAATGAAATGGGGAGAGAGTGAATGTTAGGTGTAGTTGGCCTCCATGCAAGTCCCACGATCTTCTGTCGCGCGTTCACTGGAGGTGCGGGAGCTTCCTGGCCTCCGGGGTTGTGTTGACGCGTCCGTGGTGATGACTCCGAGCGTCTTGTTCTTGGCTTGATTCCTCACCAACTTCTTCGCATTGCATCCTTAGCGGAACCTTGGGGGAGCGATCTTGGATGGGGAATTCTGCAGAGAGAAAGCAAGAGGAAAAGAGAGTGAAATGAAGTGAAAAAATGGGAAAAGACCATTTGAAGTGGAAACTGGGCATATTTATAGATTTTGGCGAGTGCAGTCCGATACTTTTTCCCAGTAACTACCGAACCGGCCAATAGAATTGTCCGAAAATGATCATGTGTATCACCACTTCTAGGAAATGACCACCTTGCCCCCGGGTCGATGGAAGGCCCGCCTGCGAGGAATGGCAGCCCGATGGTGTCGATCGCCGCCACCCAATACAGAGGGTGGCCGGGATGGGAGGCTAGCCACAGAGAGGTCGCCCGGGGGCGGACGGCCTCGGGCAGCCCCCACATGGTCCGGAAGCGGCGAGGCCGCCCAGATCCGGGTGGCCTTGTCCTGTCCCTGTGAGGGTCAGCCGCTCGGAATCGGGCGGCCCTTGCTGTCCTTTCGCGGGACTGGCCACAACAAGGACGTTCGGGATCGGGCGGCCTTGGCCGGCCCTCATGAGGGCCGGTCGCGGCGAGGTTGCCCGGGATTGGGCGGCCTTGGCCGGCGAACGGCCCTGGCGAGGGCCGGCCGCGGCGAGTCCGCCCGGGGTCGGGTGGCCTCGGCCGGCCCTTGCGAGGGCTGGCCGCGGCGAGGCTGCCCAGGATCGGGCGGCCTTTTCCAGCCCCTGCGAGGGCCGGCCATGGCAAGGCCGCCCGGGATCGGGTGGCCTTGGCCGGCCCCAGCGAGGGCCAGTCGCGGCAAGGCCTCCCGGTATCGGGCACGTGACGACCCAAAAATAATAATAATAATACTAAATTCCTGATGATGAAAAGTACTGAAAATCAATGTCGATTCGACGTCGCACAATGTATTTTGAAGTTCAAAATTTTCAATATTTTTGTGACGGTCGTCTCGTTTGAAGTTTCATTTTGTTTTCCTCTTCTTATCACAATAGAGATTTGTTTGCGATTGGTTGGAAAATATTTGGTGGACTTAATTAAGTGGCTTTCGGTTGGCCTGACTTGGTAATTAGATATGTGTGGCCGGTTTATATATTTGGATGTCCGGTCTGGTCTGTTCTTATATCTGATTATTAAATGTTATTTTAGATCTGATATGAGAACGGTGGCTTTAGAAAGCAGTGAGGTGGTGGACCCTCTTCTTTATATTGTAAACACAACTCTATATCTTCTATTTTTCATCGCTGGGAGAGCTTGGCGTTGCTGTCCTGGGTAGGGTTAGCTATCGTTTTCTTCCTTACCTCTCGACACTTCTCTCTAGCATCATCGAGGCTAGAAAACGGCTCGTTAAGGGCTGGAGCTTAGTTTGCCTGCAACTATTACTGTTTTCGTGAGTTTATTGGTTGCAATCCCTCCACTATGAGCCTTCTCCCTCTTCTTCTTTTTTCTTTTATGATTGCTCAAATATGAAGAACTAGGGTTTGATGTATTTCCTGTTTTAAGAGATAGTTGTTTTCTTGGGTTTGGGCCGGTGAAGAACTTGCCGGCTGTTTTGAAATTGAACGAGTATGATTTTATTTTCTTTGATGATCGGCTGTTGAAAGTGAAAGTAGATGATATCGTTTTGTTTATGTTAAGTTGGATGCCTTGAAATTGGAAGGAATTGTTGGATGTTCTGCTTGTTGGCCGGTTGATATGTTCCTTCCTATTTGTTCTCTCGTATTTAAATTTTGTTGATTATTGTTAGCAATTTGGGGCTGCCAAAAGAGGCTTGTATTGGCTACACGTCAGACCTCTTGTAGATGTCATTGAAGGTTGTAACTCGTTTTGGTTGTCTTTTAGTTTCCATTTCTCAACGTTCGCAGGGCTGAAATTATATACATATAAAGCTGAAAAGTTTCATCTTTATGATTTGTTGTTTTATGATTTGTACGTTTTTACTCGTCTTTCATAACTCAAGAGTTGTAATGGTAATCGCCATTGGAAGTGATCGTAACTAACTACTGGCGCAACTCTCAAGTAAATGATTTCACTGATACTGTAGTGGATGACGTCCGGTGATACGCACGACGAAAATCCTGGAACGGATAAAGGCAAAAGAAAAGTAGTGAGTTTTTACCTCTTTATTTATGCTTATAAAAGTATGTTGTTCGTAGTTTTAAATCACTGATATCTCGAAATCGCTAAAGGATGCGAAAATGAATTAGCAAGTATAAGAGATGGTTTTGAGGGAAATTTGAAATAAAATATATCTTACATAATATTTAGAGCTACGAATCGGATGGCGACATAACCAAATTAAAACTAAGAGATTTCATATTATATGGGGCCGTTGAAGGCCAGAAATCGTTGAAGGCCAGAAATCGTTGAAGACCAGAAATCGTTGAAGACAAGAAATCACCAGAAATCATTGAAGACTATAAATCATTGAAGAGCAGAAATCGTTGAAGACCAGAAATCACCAGAAATCATTGAAGACCAGAAATCGTAGAAGGCCAAAAATCGTTGAAGACCCAGAAGTGATTCAACACACACTCAGATAAATAAGAAGGGAATTTCAAGATTGTAAAAAGGAAAAGTAGTACAAAGTTTTAAGATATAGCAGTTTTCATGAACAATGAATAAAGTAAATATAATCTTGTGAAAGATAATTTAGTGATTAATTCAAGAGGTATATTCCTTACTTAGTCGTATTTTTATGACTAAGTCTGTTGTCTATTTTGTGTAGGTCGCTAAAGGGACACAAAGTGCGCAACAAAAAGCTAGGTTAATCGAGGAAGAACGACAAAGGCTCACTGCAAAACACTTGAAGGTATGAGTTATAGTTTATGTGATTAATTTGTACTCATGCATAGATACTTATACATATGTTATAATGAATGTTTGGCAACCGGACAAAGATATAATGATTCTGTGGGGTCTGAATCGGGGCCTCACAATTTGGTATCAGAGGGAGGTTGCCAACAATTCGAGGATTATGAGTACAAAACACATAAAGTGCATCGAGTACATACCTTGATTTTTTTTGTTTTGAAAGTTCCTATACATGTCTACTCAAGTCGACGGGTTCGAGATGGTCGGGATGAACAAGAAGTAAATCAAGATGACATGTCAGTCAAAAGTGATAATGAGAATCAGCCAAATCAGCCACATCCTCCAGTGACTGATCTAGCATTAGCCATCGCAGAAGCTCTAAAGATGGTGTTACCTGCATTAAATATAGCAAACCCGGTTGTTCCTCTGGTGAATGTTCCTCTTGTGCATATCCCACCAATAGTACATGCCCATTTTGTGAATGTCCCATCGCCACCTCCTGTTAATGTCCCTGTAGTCCCAAATATCTCAGTGGCCCCACCGTTATATCGACAAGTGGATGTCGATTTGAAACAATTTCTGGACTTAAAATCACCTGCATTTAAAGGAGATTTGTCCCCGTTGGACACCGAAGATTGCCTTTTACGAATGAAAACTATTTTCGAAGTAATGGCATGTCTGGAAAATCGGAAGGTTGGTTTGACTACGTTTTTATTTGAAAGAAAAGCTAAGTGTTGGTGGGATATTATTATGAAGCGAAAATATGCAGTTCAAGACCTCGCGACAATAACATTGAAGGAATTTGAACATGAGTTCATGTCATGGTTTGTACCACGCTCAGAGAAACAAGTACTGAAGGATCAATTTCTTAGACTGGTGCAAGGAAATAAACCAGTACTTTAGTATGAGACAGAGTTTTCAAAATTAGCTTATTATGCCAATGCGATGGTTGAGGTGGAAGAAGATCGGTGTCGATTGTTTCAGCATGGTCTTCGTGATGAAATTCAAACCTTCGTCGTGTCCCATGACATTAAGTATTATGACAAATTAGTAGAACGAGCTCGAATAGTTGAAATTGATTTAGAAAAGTCGCAAAAGCGACGTGAAATATTTAAAAGGAAGATGAGCGATGAACAAAGTAAGGAAACAACGGAATTAATCAATGAGCCATAGTGGAAAGAAAAGAATTTCTCGCAAGCCGCGCCTGCAGCAAGTAGCAGTGTGTCCCAGACAATAACAAGTTTGAAATGTGGACGAAATCATCGGGGCGAATGTCTCGCAGGTATTTGCTTTTATTGCCGTCAATCGGGACATAGACACAATGAATGTCCAAAATTTCTCCAAATGAAGAGGGTAGTGTACGAGCACCTTCAGTGCCCCCACAACAGAAGCTATACCAGATTGGTGTGGAATCATTAGCCTCTACGCCAACATCAGAAGAAGCCGCTCCAGAAGAACGTCTTATCGAGGCATGAGCTTTTAACTTAGGCAAACCGTGGGAAGGAAAATGAAAGAAATGAAATCGTCTTTTGATGTTATCTCTTTTGATATATACGTAACGAATAATAATATGTAGCTTTATGGATTTTGTATGGGAACAATGTGTAACTCTGTTATGCGTACGTGTGAATAAATTTTTTATTTTGTGAATTTTCGTGGGCGAAAATTTTTAAGGTGGGGTGATTTGTGACGACCCAAAAATAATAATAATACTAAATTCCCAATGATGAAAAAAATTGAAAATTAGTGTCAATTCGACGCCACACAATGTATTTTGAAGTTCGGGATTTTCGATATTTTTGCGACGGTCATCTCGTTTGAAGTTTCATTTTGTTTTCCTCTTCTTATCACAGTAGAGATTTGTTTGCGATTGGTTGGAAAAAAATTTGGTGGATTGAATTAAGTGGCTTTGGGTTGGCCTGGCTTGGTAATTAGATATGTCTGGCCGGTTTATATATTTGGCTGGCCGGTCTGGTCTGTTCTTATATCCGGTTATTAAATGTTATTTTAGACCTGATATGAGAACGATGGCTTTAGAAAGCGGTGAGGCGGTGGACCCTCTTCTTTATATTGTAAACACTGCTCTATATCTTCCATTTTTCATCGTTGGGAGAGCTTGGCGTTGCTGTCCAGGCTAGGGTTAGCTATCGTTTTCTTCCTTATCTCTCGACACTTTTTCTCTCTAGCATCATCGAGGCTGGAAAACAGCTCGTTAAGGGCTGGAGCTTAGTTTGCCTGCAGCTATTACTGTTTTCATGGGTTTATTGGTTGCAATTCCTCTTTGTGAGCCTTCTCCGTCTTCTTCTTTTCTTTTATTATTGCTCGAATATGAAGAACTACGGTTTGATGTAGTTCCTATTTTAAGAGATAGTTGTTTTCTTGGGTTTGGGCCGGTGAATAACTTGCCGGCTGTTTTGAAATTGGAGGAGTATGATTTTATTTTCTTTGATGATCGGCTGTTGAAAGTGAAAGTAGATGATATTATTTTGTTTATGTTAAGCCGGATGCTTGAAATTGGAAGGAATTGTTGGATGTTCTTCTTGTTGGCCGGTTGATATGTTTGTTCCTATTTGTTCTCTCGTATTTAAATTATGTTGATTATTGTTAGCAATTTGGGGCTTGCCATAAGAGGCTTGTATTGGCTACATGTGAGACCTCTTGTAGATGCCATTGAAGGTTGTAACTCGTTTTGTCTGCCTTTTAGTTTCCATTTCTCAACGTTCACAGGGCTGAAATTATATACATATAAAGCTGAAAAGTTTCATCTTTATGATTTGTTGTTTTATGATTTTTACGTTTTTACTCGTCTTTCATAACTCGAGTTATAATGGTAATCGTCATAGGAAGTGAATCGTAACTAATTATCGGCACAACCCTCAAGTAAATGATTTCACTGATACTACAGTGGATGTCGTCTGGTGATACGCACGATGAAAATCTTGGAATGGATAAAAGCAAAAGAAAAGCAGTGAGTTTTTACCTCTTTATTTATGCTTATAGAAGTATGTTGTTCACAGTTTTAAATCACTGAAATCTCCAAATCGCTAAAGAATGTGAAAATGAATTAGCAAGTATAAGCAATGATTTTAAGGAGAATTTGAAATAAAATATATCTTACATAATATTTAGATCTACGAATTGTATGGCGACATAACCGAATTAAAACTGAAAGATTTGATTGAAGGCCAGAGGCCGTTGAAGGCCAGAGGCTGTTGAAGGCCCGTTGAAGGCCAGTTGAAGGCCAGTTGAAGGCCAGTTGAAGCCAGTTGAAGGCCAATTGAAGGCCAGAAATCGTTGAAGGCCAGAAATCGTTGAAGGCCAGAAATCGTTGAAGGCCAGAAATCGTTGAAGGCTAGAAATCGTTAAAGACCAGAAATCGTTGAAGACCAAAAATCGTTGAAGACCATAAATCGTTCAAGATCAGAAATCATTGAAGACCATAAGTGATTCAACACACACTCCGATAAATAAGATAGGAAATCCAAGATTGTATAAAGGAAAAGTAGTACAAAGTTTTAAGATATAGAAGTTTTCATGAACAACAAATAAAGTAAATACAATCATGCGAAAGATAATTTAGTGATTAATTCAAGAGATATATTTCTCACTTAGTCATATTTTTATGACCAGGTCCGTTGTCTCTTTGGTGTAGGTCGCTAAAGGGACACAGATCGCGCAACAAAAGGCTAGGTTAATCGAGGAAGAACGACAAAGGCTCGCTGCAGAACACTTGAAGGTATTAGTTATTGTTTATCTGATTAATTTGTACTCATGCATAAATACTAATACATATGTTATAATGAATGCTTGGCAGCCGAACAAAGATATAATGATTCTGTGGGGTCTGAATCGGGCCTCACAGGGCGGCCTCGGCCAGCCCTTGCGGTGGCCGACCGTGTCCGGATCGACTTTTTATGGGCGGTTAGAGGGGACGGCTGACCCGGGGATGGGGACGGCCAACGCCGTCGGGCGGCGGCGGTTGGGCTGCGCGCGTGATCCGGCGCACGGTAGTTACCGCGCAGATCGGGCGCGCGGATCCCACGCGCGGCGGTTACCTTCGTAACTTTCATGTCTTTATTGGGGGGAGAGGGCGGTTTCGCTATGTGCAGTCCGGTTCTTTCTATAAATTGGGGCCGACCCCATCAAATCACATTAATAAAAACCTTAGTTAGGATTTATCTTGACACCGTGTTATGAGCTGCTTGGATTCAATTATATGCTCAATATTTCGATCATAATGGGCCATGATAGGCTAAGTCACTACATAGACCACACACAATTTCACAGTTACAACCTCCAATAAAAATATAATATAATAATCATAATTTCCTAAATACATTAATATAGACATTAATTAAATAAAAGATAACACAATATGCAGTAACAATTATTTTTGAAAATTATTAACCGCAGACCGAATATGGCTATTCGCAAATCAAAAATAGTACTTTTTAAAGACATTAAATATTCCCCTTACTTTTTCAAAACCTTTATTTACAAACCAAACCCTAATTTTGTTTCCCATTCCCAGCCACATGCCCGATCCCGCACTCTGCATCTTCCCCTGTCTCGCTCTCCCAAATCTCGATTGCACATCTCCCGCTCACCAGCTACGACGACGTCGTCCGCCTGCCCGTCTGCTCGCCGACGAAGAATTTCAGAAAAGGCGTTGTCCTTGTTGGCACGGGCGTAGGTGGCGAAGGTGGTGCCCTCTAGGTCGCTGGCGAAGAAGAATCCTCCTGTTTGAAGCCCCCGATCCTTCGCTTCTTCACTTTGTTCGAAGGAGCCAACCGTTCGCTACTCCTCCCCCGCTGCGAGTACATTGAGCTTCCTCACTTTGTTCGAAGGGGCAAACCGTTTCTTTTGGATTGTAGTAGGCATTGAGCTATGCCCTTGCTGGTATTTGTGGTGCTGGTGCAATTCTTGATTTTTTTTACTTTTAATGTTGGTCTTCGAATAACAATAATTTCTGTGAATAATAATTTTAAGTATCTTTGGATATGCGAATAGTAATAATCTGTGAATAGTCATTTTCGGTCTGCGGATAACAATCCCCTTATTTTATTGGTGATGCATCCAACATCAGATTTACATGGACATGGTGATGGTGGTGAACATTGTGGTTATGAACTGTTATTCGTGAAAGCCCGACCCCACCTAAGTATTTTCATTCATTTTTATGTTCAAAACTAATTAGCTTTGCTTGGTAACAGTCATAACCATTGTCTTGTCAAACATGCATTCTATGCCGATGAAGTTTTTCTCCAAATTCACCAGAGCAAAAAAGTCATGCCAAATGAAGGCAAATGTCTCGCAACACTTCCTCTTCTCGCATTCTTCAATATTGAAAATATTCCTTGAAGAGGTTTGTAGTATTTTCTTCACTTCTAAAAATTAAAATTTCTTGATGTAATTAGTGTTCTCACTAGTAAATAGAGTGAGTTATTTGATATAATTAACAGTTATTTTTTATAACTAGCTATAAAATATCAATTTGACGAAATTGATAGCCCTACCAATCTCCATGAAAGCATTCCCTTGATGAGTCTATTTTGTATATATTATTTATACAAGTTCAACGTTACTTTCAAATTTGAATTTTATTTAACGATTAAGGAGAAATTAACTCTTAAAATTTATTCGCCCGTATGAACAAAAAATGATCGTATCTAAGAAATACGATCGTATATTTTAGCGACCGATCTGCATTATTGAAATCACGCCAGACTGTTGAGCATCTTCTTGTTGGAAAATCATTTGGAGATCAGAGATCTTGCAAAACTCGTGCTCTCTCTTACGTTTCCACATCCATGACTATTAAAATTAAAATAGAAAATAAAATCTTGCATGAAAATTTGCAAGTGTCAATGGGGTTTTGATCCATTAGGCTTGACCAGTAAAGAGCCCTTGGTAATAGTTGTGTGGTAATAGTTGTTTGGTTCACAAATGATATAGTGATTTTTGATTTCGAGAGATACAAATCTCTGTCTTAGAATCGTTGCAGTAAAGCACAACAAGTTTTCTCATAAATATTTTTTTTGATCTATCATAATAGACTTAAGAAATCAAAGTACACGACCGTTTTCTCATCGTTTGATAAAAGTAATTTTAAGAAATCGTTAATTTTTCTTAGAGTTTAACAAGAGAACAAATGATATAGTAGCAGTAAAACACAACAAGTTTTCTCATAAATATTCCTTTTGATCTATCGTAATAGACTTAAGAAATCAAAGTACACGCTGGGGACGTCTGCGGACGAAAGGTAGGGGAACTCAGCACGAAAGCTGAGGCAGGAGGGTTGATCATCGCTGCAGGAATAGCGGAGGGTGTCAGAGGCGTTCATGGCATAACCGTTAAGACCGTCTGTTGCTGTATAAGGCTGCTGGAAATGGTAGGACAAAATGAGGAGGAGAAGAAGATGAGGGGAATACCATAAAGATCTAATTCTGTTGTGAGGCTGATTTCGTCATTCATGGCGTAGCAGTTAAGTTTGGCGTTGTTGACCTAGCAATCCAGCGACCAGAAGTGGAGCTTTTTCGCCAAAGCATTTGACGGAAAGTTAATATGAGACCGATTTCATATATTTCAGAAAGTTTGGGACCAAATTCATTCGAAAAATAATAAATTTGCCTTAATTTAATTCAAACCTACCAAATATCTGACTGCCGGTGGTGAGCTCAATAGTCAACACGTGTGGAAGCTTGATCTTCTTCACACGTGTGCGAGCTTGATCTTCTTCGCCGGCTCAAGTCCATACTGACAGTTAGCTAGGTTACTGCCCTATGAGTCTGTGTAATTAGTAATTACCAAAACATCCTCCCCTACTCCTTCAAATAATCAAAATCTCCCCCTCCTAACCTGCTTTTTTCTACAATTAATTATATCTTATGGATTTTGGGCAGTGGTGTATTGATAATATAAGTTAACATCCAAGAGCTCAAGATATATTATCAAAAGACAACTCGAATTCAAGCTTACTAAATATATTTAGCCAGGCGGGCGACTTATAATAAAAAGGGCAGCCTGGTGCACAAAGCATTCCCGCACAGCGAGTGTCCGGGGAAGGGTCCCATCACAGGGAGAAATGTAGGCAAACCTTACCCCACATTTTTTGTAAGAGTCTGATTCCAACACTCAAACTTGTGACCTCAGAAGTCGCATGGCCACACCGGCCTCCACCGGTGCCACACCGGCCTCCACCGGTGCCACACCGGCCTCCACCGGTGCCACACCGGCCTCCACCGGTGCCACACCGGCCTCCACCGGTGCCACACCGGCCTCCACCGGTGTGCCAAGGTACTGATAATTATTTTGACTTCTTTCTCAATTCTCTACTAATCACTTCTTATCACTCATTAAACCCTCTCAAACCCTAATTTCAAGAGTTCTTCTCCTCCATCTCTTCTCCAAAATAGGCATTCAAATAAGGTTGTATTTATAAGTTGAAACTTGTAAAATAGTACTGTTAACATATCTATGCAACAATAGATGTGTCTTCTTCCAAAGAATATGCTTGGGGACTACAAACATAGCTAATATAAGTAAATCAACCCCACAAAAGAATAAGATGCGTGAATATTAAAACCCTAAAACAACGAATCCTCGCCCCAAATAGTTTCACCTTTCCGATGGTTTGGCGAGAATGCGATCAATAACGTGATTGAAAGATTTGATCCATCCCGAGACAGGAAGCCTATGCAGGCAGTTGGAACTTGACATTGTTCTTCCAGCTGCAAGGAGTGTACAATTAAAAATGATAAAAGCATCTACTTTGATCATTTTTTGCGCCTGGGACATGAAATACAAACGTTTATGATGAAAATAACCGTATGCACAATAAAAATGTTCTTTTTTTTCATTTTTATGTCCAAATGATCGTATTGTCGCTAAATAGTCGTATTATCAAAATCATTTTGGCGTATTTGGAGTATTTATTTTCTACAAAGTTTGTATTTCTGACTAAAATATTATCATTAAATGACCGTATTTTGAATTCAAAATGGGCAAGTTTGATATCCCCGCGCAAAGTCAATAATTTCCTTCATACAAAAACTTTGTTTGGCAAAGGTGTTTAATTACCTGAGGAAGTAATAATAGAAGAAGTCTGCGTAAAGTATGGTTTGCACTAATCCTGATATCCATGCTGCATGAAAATAGGGAGTAATGTGAGCAAAAAAGATCCAGCAACAAAATCTGTTCTAAAACATAACTAGATTGTCGTACTTATCCAATGAACATAGTTCGGTTCGGTGAAAAAGCGATAAATCCAGTTGACGATGTAAAGAGCTCGATATGCACTGCATGACAAGAGGATGATATCAGATTGACTGATCAACATAACATTATACTCCATTGATTGAAAAAAATGTAAGAAAACAATCCCATGTAGAGAAACTCGTATAATCGTACTACATAAGATCTAATATAAACTTCATTTCTAGCCACGCAACTAGAAATGAAGTTTATATATTAGAGGTCAAGGACCCTTATAGTTATAGGGGTTCGTTGAGAATATAATATAATGAACAGTCTCTACACCTACACGAAGGCTCCATTTGGTTCGGCGTTTCGCCGCTACGTTTGGGGCAAACGCCACCGGAAGGCGGGTAAACAAATGAACCTCCGTCGGCATTTGCTCTGTTTCCACCCGTCCGCCTTGAGAAACACTCCAAAACGCTCAGTTTGGAGCAACCACCTCCCCCCTCCAGTTTGAACACTCCGTTTCCACCCGCCGGATTGACCCGCCACCGCCGAACCAAATGAAGCCGAAATTGATTCTAGGCTAGGATCAAACATGGTATCTGAGCAGGCTAAGCTCAACGGCCCACTCCCACGTCACCCCATTACAAAAAGAAGAACACATATTAAGAGGCAAAGGGTCCTACACATGAAGAGACATGTTGACAATATAATCCTACTTCTAGAACTTCATGTAGTCTTGTGCAATTAATATAGGCTCTGGCCCCTCCACCTATACAGCCAATTGGTATTAGGTTAGATGCATATGATCTAATTAAAAAAAGAGGTTAGAAGAAGACTTCTGCCATGGTTTATTCTATATTGTTCTTTGATGGCATCTGGAAATTATGGCCAGTTTGGGAGATTCATGATGGGATAGACCCTAAATCAATTCAATATAGATAATAAATGTAGATACAATGCATTTTAAGAAACGTGAAGACATATAAACTGGTAGAAATGCTTGAAATGCATATAACTAAGGGTGCTCATCCTAGCATGGGCGTTCATCATGCAAATTCTAAGACCTGAAAATTCATAAATTAGCCCATTTACCATAGGTGTTCATCCTGGCATTTAGGTTCCGTTTGGGGGGACTTATTTTCACCGGTCAAGCGGTCATGACCGCATGAATCCGGACTTAAATAAGTCCCGGTTCATTCGGTCATGACCGCTTAACCGGTGAAAATAAGTTCTTCCAAACGCAGCCTTAGTCGATCAACTGCGGACATTCTGAATACGGCTAATATTCTAAATGATGATTTTAATGTTTATACTTATTGTTCCTGAGAGGGGTCTTCTCACAAAATTTTTTAACTTTCACGAGTGGCGTATTTTATGATCAAAAATATTATTAAATCATTTCCCATTTTTTTGGAAACCTAAACAACAACAACATTCAAGCCTTTATCGCACTATAGTGGGAGAAACCTATAGATATGATAAATTCAACATCTGAGAAGTCCCAGTTAAAGAACTTTAACTGATAAAAAATTAAGGACAAAACATGAATGTATTATACTGTTTTCTTTATTTGCACAATTAGAGGAATATTTGTCTTAAGATTACATGATAGAAGTTAAAAGATGAAAATTATTGAACTTTATCGAACGGTGTTTAAAAGAGCTAACTGGTGGATATTTAAAACTAAAAGAGATTTGAGGGCAATATTGAAAGACATAAGACACGTCTTGTCGCTAAAGGATTTACTTAGAAGGAACACATTGACTATAAAGAGACTTTCTCTCCGGTTTCATCAAAGACTCATTTAAGACTGTCATGACATTAGTAGAACATGTTAAGCTTGACTTACAACAGATGGGTGTTAAGATTGTGTTACGGGTCTTTCAATGTTGCCCGGAGGAGTGGCCGGAGGTGGAGATGACGGTAGCGGAGATACTACAGGTAACACCCCCCCATCCGTCACGAATAATATAACAGAAGGTTCAGTCGGGGTCCCACGTCATATGAAACGGACAGACGGAAGAGTTACTAAATGAAACCATAAATCCTTAAAATTTTGAAAACGCATCCTAACACAGAGTTGCATTCTACTGGAAGAATAAAAGGAGTTATACAAAAATCACTCTCAAAGGCGAATGTCCACTAACCACGACACTAGAAATGAAATACAACAACCACAGATTTGGCCTTACATCAATAATGTTTAACCAAATAAAATAGTTTGCATACATCGGCACGCAGGCCGACAACACATGAAAAAAAACTAAACAAACAATTGGGATGTCGAGGGCCAGCTCAGCAAGAAGGGCTTCAACCCGCTATTTCCCGCTTGGCTTCGTAGCACCTGCAAGCAAACATTCCACCAAACGGTGACAAACAAAGCAACGGTCGACAAGAGCTGACCAAATTATAACGACCCCACCCCTTTCTCGGTGTGGCGGTGCTTCTTCTCTGCAAGCGGATTAACATAGTCACATAAGGCTAGAATGTGTCATTCAAGCACCAAACACCACAAATGTTGGCGCAACCAGCCCAACGTCTCATGCATTCAGGGTACCTTATCGGTGTATCGAACTTCCCCGGGTCTTACTACCATCCTCAGTCCTGGACTGGATGGCAATACATTGAACATTCGCTAGCTGTGACTCAAGGTCCTCGACTCTCTCCTATGTCTGTAGCAACACACCAGTTTCCTTAGGTAGTCGAACTACACCACATAGTGCAGGTACAGTTCAATCAAGTTCGTTGCTCAAATCGTCGTACCCAACATGCACGATGCGGGTAAACCTCCCCTTGCTTGTTATCGCCTACAAAACCGATTGTTATGTAACAAGGGTGACACTCGCGGCCACCTGAGTTGGGCACTCAAGGCGGACAACTCCACACACTATCCCTACGGTCTCCGAGAGACGGGTTTCGCACAAACATGACAAAATTCCCCGGGAGTTAATGCCGACGATCCAACAACCTCGTGCAAACATTAAGGTGTTTCCTGAAACACACCTCCAGTACTTACTGCAGCTCCGTGCAGACCCCCAAATTCCAAACATACAACTTCCACGGAGTCTTCTCTGGGAACCCCAAAACATAAACAATCCAGACCAACATGTCCAGATGGGCTTCACACAGCATGCATAAACTGTACTCGCGCTTCCGGGTGTTAATGCAATTAATAGCGGGGATGTAAACATCGACCTCTCGGAGAGCACCGATCCCCCACCCGTCGGTGGAGAGGGGTTTCCATGCAAATATGCTAATTAAGGGTTTCACCTGCCCAAGAAGAAAAGTCGTTACCCTTGACGCGTGTTTTTGAGACATGACTCGGTCCCGGACGACCTTCGTAGCGGCTGTCCATGCACGGATCCAGCTTGCACACGCCGATTCGAGCTCCAACTCGAACGTGTTGCCACAATCTCTAGCCAAACTTTGGTTGCTCGCCACCAACACCTCCGGACGGCTTCCTCCCGCAAAAGCAAACCTAACCCTAAACCCTCTTGGTCGGCCAAGAGGAGAGGGAGGTCGACAAGAGGGTCGTTCTTCCGGCTGCGCTCACGACCTCAACCCTAGTCGGCGGCGGCCGGGACAAAGAGAGGAGGGAAGATCGGATTTTCCCTTTACAGGCGGCGGCCGGGAGAGGCGGGCTCGGCCCTTCCAGCGACGACGGGAGAGAAGGAGGAAGAAGCGGGCTCTGCACCTCCTATCGTCGGCGACGGGAGAGAGGGAGGCAGTTTTCGGCAACGACGATGGGATGGGAGGTCGGGCTCTGCTCCTCCTTCCAGTCGGCAGTCGATCGAGAGAGGAAAATCGGGAGGGAGGGAAAACGGGAGAGGCGACGGCTGGGGAGAAAGAATGAGAGGGGGGGATTAGGTTTTATATAAAACCCTAGCCCTGAATGCTATCCGCGGACCACGCCCCCTAAACGCACCCCAACCTCATTTAACCACGCGACGCGACTTTGGGGCGTTACACTACGGGACCTTGACCGTGGCTGCCTAAATGGGCGTGCTCGAGAGAGAGAGAGAGAGAGAGAGAGAGAGAGAGAGAGAGAGAGAGAGAGGAAACATGAGAAAACGACATATGGCATTAAACTTACACTCTGTAGTGCATGTGCATCAACTTTACATTAAACCTTCCACATAAAAACAAACTAGTTTTCTCAAATTAGTTATTTTAAAACTAACATTATAATTTCTTCGCCCATGCCTGTGGCATCACGACCCGCCCGTAAAGCACTCTGATAGTTGTTATTAGACGGGCCGTGACAATACCCCCTGCAATTATCACTACGAAACACAAATTGTGTCGTTGAACTGTGTCATAACCATTTGATGAAATGATCGAAAGCAAGTAAGCGCGTCACTCTTCCTTTTTAACAAATACAGTCAAGTAGTACGAGAATGACAATCAATAAATGTAACAAACATGTTCGTCATAGTCTCAACCATTTATAACCAGATAAAAATAACATAGGAGAGGGACCCCAAACATCAAAACCTATTAAATCAAAATGACGGGAAGTAGGAAAAGAAACATGATTGAGACTATGACAAGCATGTTTTGAGAGTTCACATGTGTCACAATTAAACAATTTAATTAAACAACTGAAAGCAGAAAACAGTTTGGTAAGATATAACGCAAAAGGATGGCCAAGACGTAGATGTCAACGCTGGATGTCATGTAAAGTCGGAGCACTTCTGGAGGAGAGGGCACTAGGAGACAATGACTGGTTTAACAAGTACAGCCCGTTAACATTCCTACAACTGCCAAACATCCATTTCGTATCCAGATCCTGAAACACACAAATATCAGGAAAAAAAAGTTACAGGGTAATTTAAAGAAGCAGTTAAGTGGCTAATAGAGAGAATTGCGAGAAAATGAAGGGACATGCAACACCGAAGAAAGAGATAAGTCGGGAGAACAAGCAATGGATCCTTTGCGAGCAATAGAAGAAAGGGAACCATTGGCAGCAATAACTTATCATGACCAGAGAAAGGAGTATAGGAGGTAAAACCTAAGGCTGAGCCCGTCATGTGATCCGTCGTACCCAAGTCAATGATCCACTCGGAAGAGGATGAAGACATGACAAGAGCACTGCAGATACCTGAAGTTGCAAATGCAGCAGTGACATCAGTCGATGTAGTTTCAGAATGAGAAAACGACATGTGGCGAAAGGCCTCTAACTCTGTAGTAGAAATGCCCCCAGAGTTGTCCTCATAAACCTCAGCCAAATGCGCAGAATACGGTATGCGGGCACCAGCTTGATGACTGCCACCACGTGGACCACCTCTCCCACGAGCACCAAAACCCCAGCCAGAGGGAGCAAGATGAGGGTGTAGACGAAACAAACATCCTTAGTATGTCATTTCTTCCCACAGTGGCTGCATAAAGGAGGAGGTTCGCGAGCAATCCCAACAAGAGCAGAGTGGTCGGTAGAGGAACCAAGAGAGCGGCGACGATTCTCATCGCTGTGTAGCATACTGAAAGCTTCCCTAAGAGAGAGAAGAGGCTCGCGGTGGAGGACATGCGTGCGAACAACATTGAGTCTCATAAGAAAGACGTGAACCCGAAAGCGGTCGTCCTTCTAAAGAGCCTGCACATCAGCAGTGCAAGCAGCGGTAATGGTGTTGAAGTAATCCTGTTTCTGATACAGTCGTTCGAACTCAGAGTAGTAGGCAGAGACGGACATGGTTCCCTGCTCCAGCTCCAAAACACGGCGAGTGAGCTCATAAATTTGCGTCGAACTGCCTGTCTGAGAGTAGGTGTCACGGGCCCTTTTCCAAATTTCATGAGCAGAATCCAGAAGCTTTTAGATGTGATACACCTTAGGGGACATAAAGTGAAGTAACCACGTGTAACATCCGAAAATTTGACGCGAAAAAATTATTTATTTGTAGGGTCAAGTCGCGACGGATTTTGATCGAGACAGCGCGCCATCAAGGTATACTATTACTTCTCCTTATTGGTAGCGACCGTTAGTTCGTTAAGTGCGTTAATAATAAGTGCGTATCGCATTTTTAATTTAATGGCGTAGACGCGACAAATTTGCCTTGACACATAGGAGTTGAGATGAATTGTCTCAAATGGGGGTGCCAATAGCATTTTTCTCCCCCCTCTCTCTCATGCGGTTAATACCTAAAACTGCAAGCCAGTAATAAATCCCGCACTTTCTTCTCACGGGATTTAGAAACCGCAAGCCGCCCGACGCCCCTTTCCGCAAGCAGACCCGCGACTTTTCCGTCTCCCGCTGCGATCGAAGCCGGGGCATCCCGCTACCCTAGCCGGCGGCTATTTCTCCACCGGAACTCCTCTCCGACCACTCCTCCATCCTCTACGAGCGCCGGTGGACATTCATTTTCCTTCCTTGGTCGTGGAAGTGTCGGATTCAACCCTAACCGGTAGAACTTGGAATTTTTCGGTTTCGGTGAGTTTATTTCTTCCTTTTCACCATTTCCTCACGGAAATCCTTCGATTTCGGAGTTAGTATAACCTATGTTTTCTTCCTTGTGCCCTAATTAGGTTTTGGAGCACGGTTTCCACCGCGAAATTGGAGTTGGGCGCATTGGAAGCTTCAATCCCTCCCACGTAAAGGTAATACGCTATGTTAGCCGTAAATTTTGGACTACCCTAGTATTTTGGATTTTTTTTTCAACGTTAACCCTAAGGGGAAAATGCGATGTTTAGGTGTTGCTTGGTTTGCAGGATTTTTGGTGGCCTCGAGTCAAGACTTCGATAGACCGCAGTAGTCAGGTTTTCCGTCGGAAGAGAAAATGTCGCCGCGCAGAGTGTACGAGCGCCGCAGTACCACGGTAAGGAAATCTTAATTTCTTTTAGTTAGACATATCAAATAATTATATTTTATACGCATGAGTAGGTTTCGTACAAGCATCATAACCATGCATAGAAAAGTGTGGCAGTAGGAAAATAATCGTGGAAACGCGTATGATAACGCCTTATTCCATAACCACGTTAGTAAAGTCATGAACAGTTAGCTAAGTACGAAACTTCACACGTGTACGTAAGTTTGGAGATTGTCCAATCAAGGGTGCGAAGATCCCTTCAAGTCGACTACGAGAAAGTCAAGGGTCGCTCAGTAGTACACCAGAAAAGATATCTCATGCAGAGTAGCGTCAGACCAAAAAGGTCAGTAGCACACCAGTCTTTTCGTGCTTGGTAGAGGCGCACTACCATCCTCATAGGGCATATGGTATCCTATGAGCTTCAGAGTCTTGGGGGTTGACTCCCCTTGAGACAATTAGTAGATTCGAGACCGTGTCCGCGCGACACTAGAACAATTGAGTTCGTCAGATGGTCTCGGGTCGTCAGTTTCAGATTTTGCGCGTTAGGAGCTACTCTGTCTATAGCCTTCCCAGTAAACGTGTAGGCTAGAAGTCACCTAGAACTCAAATACAAACTTGACGTGAGACAGTACACTAGTTAGTGAACGTCAGGACTTGGGTAAATGAACGGAAAGTCATGAATATAGAACTATAGTGTATTCACCAGGAAGTATAGGAAAAACATGCATAACATATAACATAAAATATTTTCAGTGCACGAGACTAGTTTTAAAGACATGTATGCATTCATATGTAAATCTGTTTTAGTGTCACTAAGGAGAATTGTTTTTCTTTACTCTGACCCTTCGTGGGCAATGCTTTTCAGGTGATCCAGGTGGGAAACTACGTCTAGGATGAGCGTCATGGTGGTGTCAGTTTGTAGTACTTTTATCATTCAGTTTACTCCATTTAAGCATGTACTTATAGATGTGGACAATGTACCTGGTTAATTTTATATAACTTGTATCAGACTATTAATGTTACCAGATTTCCAGTTATTACAATTCCATTCTTGTTTAGTGGTTCTGTGAATCCAGTTAGCAGGAATGTGTTTACCCTCAGTTTATTTTTTTTACTTCCGTTGTAAGTCTTAAATCTGCCTAGTATAGACTTTTATTACATGATGCTACTAGTTTTAATACTGTTTCCTAGTTTTCTTTATATCGCTGACCCGGCCGGACGGCTGATTTCTGTAATACTGGGAAAGGGTGTTACAAATTGGTATCAGATGGAGGTTTAAGATCCCTGGACCCTAGAAGGTTTTCACAGAGCCATAGGATTGTGTTAGAGTAAACTCATGTTAGTAGAGTATTTTAAGTTACGTTTAAGCCTTAGTCTTCGCAAGAGTACGAAATAAAGTTGTCAAGCCAGTTTTAGCAGATGTTTGATAAATAGCCAGATTTCTTTTATATGTTCTATCAGACAACTCGAGTAAGTGAACCAGGTGAATCTTCACGTCAGGACCCTGTTCCTAACGCGACTATGGGAGATGCTGCAGTGCCACAGGTACCACCAGTTCCAGCAGTTACAGAGGGCACTGACATAGCGTCTCAGATTGCCAAGGCGGTTACTGTTGCCTTGATGGAGTTTCAGAGAGCACTGGCTGCAGGGTTTCCAGTTCCAGTACAATACCAGCCCCTGCACCAGCTCCTGCCCCAGCGCCCGTGGAGATGACCCTGGAGCGCTATTTGAGGAACTTTAGAGAGCTACAACCTTCGAACTACAGTGGGGACGAGACCCCGATGGACACAGATGATTGGGTAGCAAACACCAGAGACCTGCTGGATGTTTTGGAGTGCCCAGAGAACAAGAAGGTTCTGCTGGCAGTTTTCCTCCTCCGAGGTGAGGCAAAGGTCTGGTGGGACAAGTACCGGGCAGATGACCCCGCATGTATATGGTATTGAAATTTCTTTTATCTTTTGGAAGTGATATGTTTTTTTTAAATAATATGACCATGTTTTTGGCCAGGTCGTACGTCAGACATGTTTACGTGGGGCGAATTTTCTAGAGCCCTTGCGAGTTGGTTCGTGCCTCCTTCTGTACGACGAGGTCTCCAGGAGAGATACCTTAGGCTTTTCCAGGGGGATAGGACTGTTGCTGAGTACGAGCGAGAGCTTACCCATCTGGCTCGATATGCGGGCGTGATGCAGGGAGACCATACTGAGAAGTGCAGCCGTTTTGTGGATGGTTTACGTGAATAGTTAAGACAGCCGCTGATGACTATGGTCAATGCTGATTACAGGAGCTTAGTGGATACGGCTCGCAGGCTGCAGGCTGACCAGCAGAAGGTTCAAAAGCGAAGTAATTTCCGTGCGAAGCGATCTCAGGATTCGCATCAGCTGCAGCAGAACAAGAATGACCAGGGGAAGAACTGGAACAAGAAGCAGAAGCCTGATGCGAGGAAGAATGGTCAATCTGGTGACAGGAACATGGACTACCCCCTTTGTCCCAAGTGTCAGCGTCGCCATCCAGGAGAGTGTTTGGCCAGCGCGGGCGTGTGTTACATGTGTCGTCAACCTGGACACATAACTCGTTTCTGTCGGGAAGGTGGTTCGAATCAGGTAAGCAACCTTGTTGTATTTTTGTACATTTATGAAATTACTATAGATGACAAGTATAATTTGTTCCTGCAGTCGAAGTATGAGGTTGGTGACCCTAGCAGAGCAGACAAGGGCAAAGCTTTGATGATTACTGATGGAAGACCACAGCAGGGTCGAGAATTGGTGCAGCCCAGAGCTTATGAGCTTGGTCAGCAGGAGGCTAAGGAGCAGGAGGATGTAGTGACAGGTAAGTGTTTACTTTGCCTGATAAGTTTATTTAATCCTCTGTAGTGACACTCTTTCTTTTTGAAAATCATTCATGTAGGCATCCTTATGATTCGTAATTTACCCTCTAAGATTCTGTTTGATACGGGTGTCTCGCACTCGTTTATCGCAGAATCTCTAGTGCGTAAGTTGAATTTAGAAGTCTTCTCAGAGACTGTAGCGCTGGATGTTATGATGCCGAATGGATCCCTTCCGCAGACCAGAGATAGGTGCAGGGTACCGGTGCAGTTTGGTGACACCGAGATTATAGTGGAAGCTTTGCAGCTACCTATTGCAGGATTCGATCTGATTTTTGGAATGGACTGGCTTTCGGAAGTCAACGCCAAGATTGACTGTAGAGCGAAGCAGATACAGTTTGATGGCCCCAATCAGACTTCATTTTCTTTTCAGGGCTTGAAGGGAGTAGTGAAAATGATTATATCTGCAGTCCAAGCGAGAAGGTGCATCAGTAAGGGTTGTGAAACCTTCGTAGTACTGATGAATGCAGAGACTAAGGCTGACTTGTCAGAGGTACCAGTGGTGCAGGAGTTCCCCGATGTTTTCCCGGAAGAGCTCCCTGGTGCCCCTCCAGATAGAGAGATTGAGTTCCACGTTGGAGAAGTTTGACTCTATTTTTATCGTTGTGGACCGCTTCTCGAAGATGACCCATTTTATCCCGTGTCGTAGGACCATCGATGCATCCCACGTGGCTATTTTGTTCTTCTGAGAGATATTAAAATATCATGAGTTGCCCACTTCCATCATCTCTGATCGTGACGTCCGCTTTATGAGTTACTTCTGGAAGACTTTGTGGAAGAAGACCGGTACAACATTGAAGTTTTCCACCACCTACCACCCACAAATGGATGGGCAGATGGAAGTTGTCAACCGTAGTCTTGAGGCCCTTCTGCATTATCTCGTTAGGGATAGTCCGTCCACTTGGGATTTTGTATTGCCTGTTGCGGAGTTAGCATACAATAGTTTGATCAATAGGACCATAGGTCTGAGTCAATTTCATGTCATACTAGGTTACGAGCCCAGGAAACCAGTCGACCTAATTGACGTCCCGTTAGAAGCCCGACCTAGCGAGTCCGCCAACCAGCACATATATGCACTTCATGAGACAGACCGAAGAAAGATCGCAACTAATAATAAAATTTATAAAGCTCGGGTCGATCTACACAGGAGGGAGCAGGTTTTTGATGTTGGAGAGCCGGTTATGATCTCCCTTCGATCTAAGAGGCTCCCACAGGGGCAGCGAAGAAGTTAAGTGCCCGCCGAATGGGCCCCTACACAATCATTCGATGGATTGGTACGAACACTTATGAAATTGATATTCCTCCGACAATGGGAATCCATCGGGTATTCAATATAGAGGATTTAACTCCTTACTTCGAGCAGCGATTGTATATGGATCCACTATCCCCAGCTACCCCAGAGCCATAACTTGCCTCATCCCTCTCTATCCCTTCTACTCCTACCATGCCCAGGCAGTCTCGTCCAAATGAGCACCACTCGGAGGACTGTGCCGCCCTTCTGATGGTTCCAACTGCACCACTTTCAGACGGAGATACATTGCTTCCACAGTCACATGTACCTACTGAATATGCACTACAGATCATTGGTTACGACTTCACTTTGATGGGCGGTCGAATTGTTTTGTGATACCTGGTTCCAAGGTTGTCAGGATCGAGATCCTAGGTGGGATCGTTTAAGGGGTTGGATTGGATCGGATCGTGGATCGTAAGATCTCACTACATTCTTAAAATAAAACTTAAATGATGAAATTGAATTTGATATCAATCATATCATACAATTACACAAATAATCTATACCAAAAATCATATAATTAATCATTTCCATTTGTTTACTATAAGACTATTATTAATAGAAATCTAGAATAGATCTTAAGCCTAAGACAAAATAAGAACATGCATAAAGAAACAATTATGATTGTAAAGAAGAAGAAGAAGAACCGTGGGGAAGAAGAAGAAGAAGAGCCGTGAAGAAGAAGAAGAGTCGTGAAGAAGAAGAAGAAAAGACGTGACGAAGAAGAAGAAGAGTAGTGACGAAGAAGAACCGTGACGAAGAAGAAGAGTCGTGACGACGAAGAAGAGTCATGACGAAGAAGAAGAGCTGTGACGAAGAAGAAGAGTTGTGACGAAGAAGAAGAGCCGTGACGAAAAAGATGAGTCGTGAAGAAGAAGAAGACTTGTATGCCGGAAGGGGAAGAGCAGTCCGTCAAGAGGAAAGAGATTGTCGGGAGGAGAGGAAGAGCCGTGTCGCGTGGGGAGGAAGAGCAGTCGGGACTCGAGAGGAAATGGGTTAGGGTTCCCATGTGAGACTGCGAGGAAATGTTTAATAGCGCCTTCAAGGATCGTGGAATCGAGTAGGAATCGCGATCCTATCAATTCCACGATCCGGATCGCGATCCTAAGTGGACGCGGCCTGATTTCGATCCTGAACACGATTCGGGTCGAAATGCATAATCTGGATCGTAGGATCGTGCGATCCTACGATCCGGATCGCGATCCTGACAACTTTGTTGGTTCATTAGCTCACCCGCCCAGTTTCTGACGACACCTGGATTTCTGTTGAGGAGCTCGAGAGACTCGCCCCGAACTTACGCCGAGAGTATGGCCATCTCCACTCACCGGAGATGAGTGCTTTCAAGTCGGGGAGAGTTGATGGCAATCGACGACACACACACGTTTCTTCTCGTAGGAGACGGTGATCGGAGACCAATTTGGGTGATCTGAGTCAGTGGATGCGCCAGGATGGTCGTTCCAAGTCCTTTCTATATATTTTTTATGTATTCTGTATTATATTTGGCTCCGGATCGGCCCAAAATTTATTAGTCGTCCGATCTGGGTTCCCTAACTCTTTATTTCCCTCTATCTATTTATAGTAGCAGTCGCAACTGGTTTAGGGCTCGGAGATTGCGAGTTGCAATCCATCGGTCTCTCTCGGTGGACTTCGAGTGGTGCTCTTCCCTGTGCAAGACTTTGGCTGCCAATCCCCTCCCTGATCGACCTCATCTGGTGTTGTCGTTGCCTCACCTCAACCCGATCGGCCTCCGTCGTGTTTCCGTTGCCTTCCCTCTACCCAATCGGCATCCCCTGTGTTTTCACCGCCTCCCATCAGTCTGAGACGCTTCCACCAACATTTTTGTCGCATCCCCTCTGTTTCTCAGCCTAGTACAGCCATTTCCCTCACTTCTCCCAATGTCGTACAGCCATCTTCCAGCCCCACCGCTGTTTCCTTCACTTCCCCTAGTACCATAAAGCCATCCCACTGCTCTACCGCCATTTCCCACTCCCTTCCCAGCCCCGTACAACCCTGGCCCAGCCCTACCTCCACCAGCCCACTGTCGTAACCCCTCCCAATTCCCCTTTCTCATCTACTGCAACCCTCCGTCGGAATTTTGCCCCACTTTATATTAACTACCCGGACTATTTCTTGTGGAATCTAACTGTTATGTGTGATTAATAATATTATTTGTTGCTTGATTTGTGGATTTCATTTGGTGCACGTTTAATTGAAATTTGTGCCTCATTTAGTTCCCAAATCAGACCCCGCTCTTTGACCAAATTAAGCTATTTTCAAATTAGCAATTGGCTTAAAGTTTATTAAATTTTACTAGTACTGTTTAGATCTTAATGGGAACTATTTGCACCTTCATCTCCCCCCCTCCCTCCACCACAAAAAGCTCCCCTTCAGGGGGATACTACTGTGCATGCATGTTGTGTAATGTAAACTCATGGGGAGGTTTTTATAATTTCAAAAGATAGAAGGGCGCAAGCTGTAAATTTGCAAACTTACAAAAGAGGTCCGATAAATGGCCACTTATATTTTAATAAATAACTGCAAAACTATATATTTTGATGTAAGGATATAATATAATTTAAAGTTTTGCAAGTTCAGTAATGTCCTTGGATGAGCTTTTGTCAATCATTCAGGGAAGAATATTGAACTAGGAGGCCATAAAACAAGTAAATTTAAGATGAATTCATAACGTGGAAGTTGGTAAAGATAAGAAAGTATATAATTGTGGAAAATCTAAATTATTGCCTCGAGTCAAAATCATTCAAAAATTTATTAGTTCATATATTTTATGATGTGAAGCCTTGGCACATCGGTTAAGGTGTTGTCGTGTGACCTTGAGGTCACGGGTTGAGTCCTACAAGCAGCCTCTTGCAAAAATGCAAGGTAAGGTTTGGCTACATTTCACCCTTGTGGTGGGACCCTTCCCTGAACCCTTGCTGCACGGGGATGCTTTGTGCACCGGGCTGCCCTATATATTTTATTTTATGTTTTTTTTCCTGTGCGGGTGGCTTATAACTTTTTTTAGGTCTTTTATTTGGTCTAAGTCAGTTCTATCCAGGTAAGGTTCATGGAGCACAAACCAATTTCGTTCATTCAAGACTCACCAAATTGATGTCCACGGTTCGTATACAAAATCAGCCCAACCCTAAAGCTACATATCAGTACAAAGTCGGTTCACAACCTCCTAATGGCTTCTACCATCCCTCATAGATCTCATTGTGATGCCTACTTTGGTTTCCACTCAGGAATTAATGCCAACGCCACATGCACTCAGTAGTTGTGATCATGTATACATTCACACAATGACGAGTTCTTATAAGGTTCCTCAAAAGACAATTCAATTGTTTCTGCCATCTACTTGATATTTTCAAGTTAGCGATCTCCTTAGATCCCAAAGTCGAATTCTCCACCAAATTTTGATATCTCTTGAAACCTGCCAACAATGCACACAATCCCCCACAAGCAGAAAAGTTGGTGACCCAGGACGGATGTACAAAGAGTGTGTGTGTGCCCTAGCGGCTAGCGTAGGATGTGCAGTTGTATCCTTAGGGAACACTAACGCGTGCAGTGGGTGAATATGTACCTTAAGAGAACATTAATGATTTGGCGTTAGTGCGAGGATGTAGGGACTTTACAACACTGATGTGAAATTAGTGTAAGGATGTGCCTTAAGAAAACACTAATGATTTGGTGTTGGGGTGAGGGTGTAGGAACTTTACAACAATGATGCAATGCACACACAATTGTCCAACGAGTATTTACCGCAACATTATGAAATTAATCTAGGTGATGCAGACAAGGCCTGGAGGAGAGGATAGACCGGGAGGAGGAAGCATGTATACCTGCTGCTGAAGATCACCGTGAAGAAAGACATTGTTCGCGTTGAGCTGAGACAGAGACCAATGACGAACAACTGCAACTGCAATAAGAGTCTGAACCGTGTTCATATGCGCAACTGGAGCAATGGTCTCGTCATAATCTCTCCCTTGCTCCTGCTGAAAATCACGAGCAACTAGCCGAGCCTTGTACCTCTCCAGTCTCCACAGAACCATCGGAGCGAGTCTTGACCTTGAAGACCCACTTGAAAGTAATAGGAACAACACAATGCGGAAGAGCAACAAGATCTCATGTACGAGTGTGCTCAAGCGCCGCCAACTCGGCAGACATAGCAACCTGCCACTCAGGTATCTGAACAGCCTCACGATAGAAAGTCGGTTCTGGAGTAGTACAAATAGTAGCAGGAAGGGCAGGTAGGTCCAGTGGTAGTGTAGCAAGACTAAGGCGGTCGGGAGGATGTCGCTCACGAGGTGGGTTGGACGCACTGGTGGATCATCCACAGGGCACTCGCTGGAAGAGGTAGGCATTGAGTCTGGGGGCACTGGAGGCGAGGGAGCAGGAGGAGGACGACGAGTGTAGTGATATGGAAGGGGACGACGAGCGCATCAGAGGGATATGTAGGTGGCGAAGGGGGGTGAAAAGATGACGGAGTAGACTACGATAATGGAGGAGGAGGTGACGGAGTAGACTGTGTTAAGGGAAGAGGAGGTCGACATACCAGAGGGGAGGATACATGAGGCGGTGAGATGGGAAGAGTGAGAAACTGCACATCAGAGAGAGTAACGGATGAGTGTGATGTCGAGGGAATAGAGGACACGAAGAAAGTGTAAGACTCGTCAAAAGTGACATCACGTGAGATGTGAAGTTGACGAGCAATAAGATGATAACATCAATAGCCCTTGTGTTCGGTACTGTATCCAAGAAAGGTGCAAGGAACAGACTGAACAGAGAACTTGGTACGCTCACGTGGAGGGAGAAGAGCATAACACTGACAGCCAAAAACACGAAGATGAGTGTAACGCGGGGGTATAGAGTACAAACACTCACCAGGACACTGGCCCTGAAGGAAAGTGGAATGTTGCAGGCTAATATGATAGAGAGTGGTGGAAACAGCCTCAGCCCCAAAATGAGGAGGAACGTGACAAGAGATAAGAACGGTGAGGGTTGTCTCAATAATGTGGCGATGCTTTCTTTCAGCGGTGCCACTCTGAGCGTGAGCACCGAGACAGACAAACTGAGGGAGAGTGTCGTGGGTAGCTAGCAGATCTCGAAGAGCAAGAGAGAGGTACTCCCCCCTGAATCTAAACGAAAAATACGTATGGAAGCAAAGAACTGTGTGTGCATCATAGTAAAAAAAGGTAGCATAAATCAGAAAGAACTCAGAGCGAGAATGCATAAAGTACACCCAACGATAACGGAAATAATCATCAGCAAAAATAACATAATATCGATGTCCGCCCGGGATACAAATGGTACAGAACCCCATACATCAGAGTGAACTAGATCAAAAGGATGTTGGGACTTAGACTCACTGGACGGATATGGGAGTTGAAGTTGTTTACCAAGCTTACAACCCATGCAAAAGTGAGACCGATCAACAGAAAGTCAGAAACACGACCAAGGAAGTCATGACTAGTGAGAGTCGTAAGACACGAACCACTAGAATGACCAAAACAGTGATGCCATTGAGAGAATCCCAACGAAGGAGACAAAGAGTAGAAGCTGTCGGTGACGAAGTAGTGGGTGGAAGATGGAGGCGATCAAGCACGTACACCCCGCTACGACGACGACCAGCTCAAAGGAGTGCCTCAGTTAGACGATCTTGCACACTGCATGTAAACTCATCGAAGATAACAAGACAACCATGTGATGTGAGCTGGCTGGTGGATATGTAACATCAGGAACATGAAAGTGGTTGGTGTGAAGGAGGCCACAACTAGTGATGGGGTGAATGGTGTCATCTGCTACCATGATATTAAGGGCAGACGAGACGAGCTGACAAGATAAGAGGTGGGTAACATTATATGTCATGTGAAAGAAGGCTCCAAAGTCGAGCAACCACTCGGAGGGAAAGATACCTGTAGGGGTGGAGGAAACCGACTGAGAGGCTGAGGCGATGTGAGACGACGTCATTGAACCAATATAAGACGGAGAAGGTCGGCGGTGTCCGGCGGGCTGCAGGAGGCAACAAAGAAGATTGGTAGTATTATGCGGGCTGCAGGAGGCAGCAGGAGGGCTCGACGAAACGAGCGGGAGTGAAACACTGGCAGCAATTGAAGAGTAGGCTGGAGAAACCCAAGTATGGAGATATTAATGCCTTGGGTTGATCGATTCCCTAGCATATCGATGTCGTCGGGAAGTCTTGCTCGAGGATCTCGGGGAGAAGCAGATACGGGAAGCAAGAGGACTTCCGATACAGAGAAACCAAACGATTGGCGGAAACCTTTCTGGAAAAAAAAATCTGCAGGAAGCCACAGATCCGGCGTCGGGAGCAGTGGGAAGCAGATCCGGCATCGGGAAGCATATCGGCGGAAACCTTTCTGAAACGAGGAGAGACAGGAGCAGTATCTGCAAGAAGCCGCAAATCGGGCATCGGGAAGAGGAGCGTCGGGAAAGCAGGAGCAGAAGCTGGCGTCGGGAGCAACCTAGCGACAGGAGCAGCACAAATCCGTCGGCAATGGATGTGTCGGGAGAAGCGACAGGAAAGCGGGAGCGGAAGCTGGCGTCGGGAGCAACCTAGGGACGGGAGCAGCACAATTCCGTTGGTGATGGACGGGTCGGTAGAAGCACATGAGCGGGAACAATCTGAAACCTAAGCTCGGAAACCATGATAGGATTGAATGTTGATTGTATTCACAATGAAACAAATGTAATATATGTAGAGAGGGTTATCTCAACATCCGAGGCGATTTTAAGCTAACTCTACCACTTAGAATGAACATGAATTCAAAAGAAATCAATATGCATGAATATATAAGGGATTACATAAATTGAAAACAAGTGGATTTGTTTCCTTCGTTGTCACTCGACACACAGTAGGCCTACTGCTCCTGCGGGTTTGATGGTTCTGTAGATCTTTTTGTCCACAAAAAGAAATTGTTACTGAGATTAGGGGTGCAAAATCACCAAGCTCAAGCCTACCTTCGCAAAATTCACAAGCATGGACTAGACGAGCTCATTTTATGTGGCTTGAGCTTGAGACCTATATATTGAGCCCGAACTCCAACTGCTCAAGAGCTTTTTTGCTCATGAGCCATATTTTTTAAATTTATATATTTTTTAAAAGCATTCCAAGAAAAATCTAGGGTGCTGGCTTGAGCGAATAAACAAGAACATGTTAGCTCGAGCTCGGCTCACAATAAAGCTCGGGCTTTTTTGAACTCGAGCTCAACGAACTCGATTTTTTTTTGAGCTGGCTCATCAAGTCGATCAACTCAACTTACACCCCTAGCTAAGATAGTTTGTTCAAGGTATTAGATAGAAAAAAAGAAAATATTATTTTAATCAAAATTTTACTTTCCCATAGATTATCACCTAGATTGTCATTTATTTTTCGCATAGGCTGTACAACGATTATATAGAGAATATTTCTCTATTCAATAACGTATACTTTCTATAAACAGAAGCATGTGTAACTTTTAAGTTCAGAGCAAGTCATTTCCTCATGCATGTGTAACTTATTTGGGTTCAGTGCAAATCATTTACTTATGGATTTAGATACGCCGTCTCTCAGTGATTTTTATGCTTTCTATCTCTATTTTACTAACTATTGATTGAGTGTGAATGCTTTTGGCAAGTAAAAAAATTGAAGTATCTAAAATAACCGTCCAAATTTATAGTATTGTTTCTTGCAGAAAAAAAAAATTTGTTGGTCTCTTGCAAAGTTTTTGCGCGACTTTGAATAACACAAAACAACTAATATTATTTAAAATTAAAAGTTTTGGAGATCTAGATTTTTCCTACTTGTGTGTTGTTCATGCATCGTCTAAGTTTGCATTAGAAACCCTAAACCATATACGTCTTACATCAAAGTATAACTACTATCAGGAAGGCAACTTACCCTAAAAGAAAGATATATTGCCCGGTCAAGTTATCAGTATTTCCTGTTCTTTGCAACAATACTAGCTGAGGAAGTATAGAAACAGCCTCCAAATACAAGGAGAATGTCCACATTATCTGTCAAACAAAAAAAAAGAATTTTAAGTTTAAATGGCAGAAATGTGCAAGCGAACAATAAAAGCTTACAATTTACCTCTTTAAAAGTGAACTTCTCATTAATGAGCACAGCAAGGATTAGACACGGAATCACAAGAAAATAATGGCGGAAGGTATCATGCTGTTTATCATATGATTTGCGGACAATCTTGTGATACCTCATGTACCACACAATTGAGAATGAAGTCCCCAAGAAGATCAATTTCATCACCGTGTTATATAGTGAGATGAAATCTGAAAAGATATATAGATAACGGCTGGCAAATACGAGGGCATAAAGCTCTTGGGTCTTCAAAGAAATGCCTGCGGGAGGAAAAATCATTGCAAGAATTATGATCCATCTACAAGCGGTACAAACAAAAGAGTACATGAGAACACTAAACATTGAAGAAATAAATTCATAAGAATAGGAGTTCAATCAGATAAATTCAATTCAATCATCACTTTTTTTTAAACCTTCAACTCTAGCTATTAGTTGAAGCACAGAAGGTGATGCCAACAACTGCTGAACTCATTAAAAAATTATAAAATATCTGACCCAAATAGTTATAGAAGTGAGTCAAGCTCTCCCGAAACCTATGCTGAGCTTGATTTAGTGATGGATGCGCAAGTACAACATATCAATTTAGCTAGAAATGTTAGTCTCTGTTAGAAGAAAGATTTGTAAAGGTCCAAAGAAAGGCTCATCTAGTGTTTCTTCCTCCTTATGTTTTACTCTCACATCTTAGATTGGGGTTTCTTTCCCTCTTTCTCTTTTTATATTAATGTACAAATATTTGTATTCATGTATCTTGGAAAAATTAATTAAATTTTCAATTTATATCTCAGCATTCATATGTTTTTCTACATGCTATCAGAGCTATCCGATGCTAAAAAAATTTAGGTTCCGCGCTCTCTCTGTGCGGTTAGAACTGTTCTAACCGCAGCCCTTCTCCTTGGCATGTGATGCGGTCTCTACTGTCTAGCCACGGCCCTTTTCTCTCCTAACAAGTGGGCCCAACCCTTTAATCATCTTGATGCGGTCATATTTTTCTAAGCGCAAGTCGCCTGCTTGCCGCGAGTCTTGTTCGCAGATCCTTCTTGCCGCTATTGTCGTTATTGCTTCCCTTGCTTGCCACAGATCCTTCTGGCATGCCGCAATTGGTTCCCTTGCTTGTCGTGAGTCCTGCTTGCCACAAGTCCTGTTCGCGAATCCTTCTCGCTTGCTTGCCTCTATTGCTCAGCCACAAGTCCTTGTTGTGAGTCGCCGTCTTGCCGTTGTTGCTTAGTTTGCATGTTTGCGCCTTCCTTGCTTAGCCGCTGCCGCACAGATTGCTTCTTGTCGTTGTTTCTTAGCCGCATTGTTGTCGCACTATTGCCGCATTGATTGCTTGCTTAGCCGCTACGTGCCGCTTGCCGTCGATGTTGCCTACTTGTCGTTGCTTACCATTACTGCTTGTCTATTGCCGGTGCTCACCGCATTTCTTGTCTCTACTTCTTGCCGCATGTCTCTGATTACAGCCCTCAGACCGCATCTTCTAGCGACTCCTTGGCGCTGACCCGCTACAGTTCTCTTGTTTAGCCACCATTCTAGCCGCACAGGGTGCTACATTTCCTAACCGCCAGTCTAGCCTCCATTAGTTGCTACTCCTAACCGTCAGTGTCTCCTGTCTAGCCGCACTGGGTATTGTCGTTGCTATTCGCAAGTTTCTTTGTTCTCTTTAGCCGCCTGTGAGCTCCATGGAGTCCATTGATGCGCCTTCCCTTCCTGCTCGTGTGGCTATAAAGTTTTTATAAATCTTTATAAAATCGTTTATAAGAATTTATATAAAACTATAAAAATGTTTTTATAAAAGTTTCTCTACCGCTCTCTCACACACACACAACTTCTCTCTCACACACAAAGAATGAAATATATGGAGGGAATTTTCCCTCCATAAAATTTTGCAAAAAACAAATCCAAAAATTAAAACATATTAAATTTAAAAATAAATGAAAATATGACATTAATTTATTAAAAGAATTTTAGAATAAAAATAAAGATCGCACACGACCCCCGCATGCATGAAAAGGCGCTCCCGCGCGCACGCGCTACCACCGCCAAGATTCTTTAGTATGTTATGACAAAATTTTGCAAAAAACCGAGACATACTAAATTAATAGGCTAACCTTGGGCTAGCTTCGGGCTGAAACCAGATCAGATAAGTTAATATGCGAAAGGGGTCCCGCCAGCT
Organism: Platanthera guangdongensis; assembly: GCA_039583875.1. Lineage (NCBI taxonomy): Eukaryota > Viridiplantae > Streptophyta > Magnoliopsida > Asparagales > Orchidaceae > Platanthera > Platanthera guangdongensis. The sequence continues at coordinate 123,544,860 of CM077154.1, read as the reverse complement.
GAGGCGAGTTGACAGCTCTGGCTTCCGGCTTTGAGTGAACTCAACGCACTCAACGCCTCCTAGCTTAAGACGTTGAGTGAAGTCTCTTCACTCAATGCTCTCAACGCCTCATGGCTTAAGGCGTTGACTGAACTCAACGCTCTCAACGCCTCCTGGCCTAAGACGTTGAGTGTAATCTCTTCACTCAACGCTCTCAACGCCTTCTGACTTAAGGCGTTGAGTGAACTCAACGCCTCAGTTTCTAGTGTTCGATGAGCAAAGTAGCTGGGAAGGTTCCCGCCCAAGAGTAGGTGGTTAGACGGGCGAATCCGCGTTCAGCCAAGTAATTCAGAGAGTTTATCGCCCAGGGAGGCGGAAAGGCTTCCGCCTGAGTATGCGGAAGGCTCCCGGAGTTGACAAAATGTACTTAGAAGGCGTTGAGTAAACCTCATTGACTCAACGCTTTTAAGCGCTGAGAGGTCTAAATCCACTCAACGCTTTTTGGTTCTGGCGTTGAGTGGATCTCATAAACTCAACGCGTCTGAAGGTTCTCGCTCAGTAACAGCGGAGTTTGGCTGTTGGCAGACCTTTTTGGGATGCATATAGCCTTTTAGAACAGCGGAGTTACGATAATGGCAGACCAACTTTTTGGATTCTATAAATAGACTCACAGGGTACCTCAGAAGGTAAGTTTTCTCATTCCCAAAAACCAGTTAGTGCATTCTGAGGTACTCCTAGCCCAACAATTGGCTAAGGAGGGGAAGCGCTCAGAGATCTTCCGGGTTAGTGGTGGGACCTCCTAGCTGAGGCTTAGGGTCAATTCCTGGTTCTTTGTTACTAGTCAGGGATTTGAGTTTGGGAGAAGTAAGTGTCAGCTACACCCCAAGGTCCGAACTCTCGTTGAGGCCAGTTTTTGGCTTCAACATTTTCTGGTGCGGTGAGCGTGGACCGTAGCTGATACAGGAAAATCTCAAGCTAAGTCTCATAGCTGGAGATGAAGACAAAGGAGCTGGTTCAGGAGGTTCTCCTTCTCGGGGAAGTAGGGTGACGTTGGGGATGTTGGAGGATTTTAGGCGGGAAGTCCTGCAGACCATCCACCTAGCCTTCTCGGCAAGAAGCGAGTGGGCGACGCCCTCGGTTCCGGTAGTTGCAGCCCCATCACTGGGCAAAAACGCTCCCGGGCAGAGTCCCGAGAAGGAGGTTCCAACGGAGGTTGCTGAGACGGATGTTGTCGGGCGGGAACTTTTTCCCGGGCAGGTCAGTGCGGACAGGACTAGAGAGCCGAGGTCGCGGGACGTGCCCTCTCGGCAGGCTGTGGGCGGGAGCCCTTTTAGTGAGCTTATCATCTCGGCTTCGGTTCTAGATGAGTTCCGGGAGCCGTACATGTCCTACTATACGGGCCGGAACGACCCAGTGCAACATGTGCAGTGGTTCGAGGATGTCGTTTCCATAAGGCAAATGTCAGATGCCTTCAAGTGTAGGCTCTTCGCCATCACTTTGAAGGAAAAGGCCAGGGACTGGTTCCACCAGTTGTCTGCAAGTTCAATCTACTGCTTTAAGGATCTGCGGCGCGGGTTTTTGTTGAGGTTCTCGACATCAAAGAAGAGGAAGAAGAGTGCGGAAGTGCTTGTTTGCAATCAAGCAGAAGCCGGAGGAGGGGCTGGGACGCTATGTGGAACGATTCTAGGAAGAGATTTTGCAGGTTCAGGAGATGTTGGGGTACACTATGATGCTTGCTTTCACCCTATGGTTGAGGTCAAACTCCTTTAACATGGAGCTGAAGATAGTCCCCCCCCCCTCCTTCGAGGAGCTGATGGAGAGGTCGGCGAAGGAGATCGAGATCGAGGAAGCCAATTCGGCGTTCGTTAAGAAACTAGCAAAGTTGGCGGAGGACGAGGGGAAGGAGTCAGGAACAGGGAGACAGAGGGAGCAGAGAGAGGAGAGAAGAAGGGAGGAACCCCGAGGACAGGGGCAGTACCAAGGTTGGGGGCAGCGCGAGTCGAACAACAGGTTGGGCTGCAGGACCCAGGAAGGTCACCCCCAGGGGCAGGGTGGTAGTTTCTAAGGAAGGGACAACTTTCGCGAGCAAAGGTGGTTCAATCAGCCGGCCTGGAGGCAAGAATAGAGGGCCCCCCTCCCGCCGCAGCAGGAAGCTATGGAGATCTTCAGAGGAAGAGGAGGAAGGAGAGGAGCTCGAGGAGGAGCGAGGAGAAGAGAAGGCAGGGTGGTGTTGCCCTTTTGTGACTTCCACCAGGAGGAGGGTCACGCAACGGCCACTTACCTGGAGTTTTTGGAGATGAGAGGGGCCAGGAGGCAAGTTCAGCAGCAGCCGCCCGTGAGGATTGAAGATGTTCTGCCAAGAGGAGGAGAAGATAGGTGTGAGGACCGGGTGGACGTGGGAGCCCGAGGAGGGATCGTGGTGATCCACGGAGGAGTGGGGATAGAGGCCACCAGTAAGGGGAGCTTTCAAACCATATACCGAAGGAGCGTCGCCTCGACCTCCCAGACTCAGGAGGAAAAAATTACTTTCTCAGTGAGGGACATGCCCAACTACGAAGACCCATTCTGTGATGCCTTGGTAATTCAGCCGGCAGTAGAGAATTTCACGGTCTCCAGGATTCTGTTAGACAATGGGAGCTCCGTGAACGTGATCTTCAAAAAGGCTTTCGATGAGATGAAGGTAGAGGCCCGGAGGGTTCTAGCCTCGGATGGGTCGTTGTTTGGGTTCTCGGGAGAAAGGAAGGAAGTTGAAGGGGAGTGGGGCTGCATGTGACGTGGGGGGGGGGGGGAGGGCGATGTCGCGGAACTGTCGGTGCGTCATCGTTGACGCTCCGAGCAGCTGCAACGCAATCTTTGAGCGCCCCCTCATTAGCGCCTTTCGTTGCGTCCCCTCCTTGTTTCACCAATGTCTCAAGTTCAGTAGTGGAGGCGTGCAGGTCCGGATCAGGGGGATCCGAAGGTGGCGAGGCAGTGCTATGTGACTGCTGTCAACATCATTTCCTAGATGGCAGAGGCAGAGAAACTGGAGCTGGAGAAGGAGATGGCGATGCAGGAGGAGGTTGCAGAGGAGGGAGGGGTCAGCCTATGTGAGGCTGGAGAGAAGGCTGCAGAGGAGGAGCAGGGAGGATAAGCTGGGAGTGAGGCCCAGGGAGGTGGAGAAGTGGAGCTGCCAGGGGAGAGCCTGTTGAAGGCAATGGAGATTGAGGAGGCGGGAGGAGAGGAAGAGTTGGGGGAAGAAGAGCAGAGGGCCGGCAGGGAGCAGTCCCGGCTGGAGCCGGCGGAGGAAGTCGTGGAGATGGAGGACTTCACCAAGGCAGGGAAGGCGGAGAGGGTACGGATCAGCGGCGGCCTGAGCCCTGAAGACCAGGCAAGGATGCGGGAGTGCATCCAGAAAGAACGTCGACGTCTGTGCCTGGAGCGCGACAGACATGTCGGGCATTGATGCGGATGTGGCGTGCCACCGTCTAAACCTGGACCCCAAGACGCGTCCCATCCGCCAAAAGATGAGGACCATCTTCACCAAGCTGGAGGAACTCATCCGCGAGGAGGTCAAGAAGCTTCTCGATGCAGGTTTTATCTCGGAGATCCAGTATCCAGACTGGGTCTCCAATGTGGTAATGGTTACCATCAGATTCGAATGCATCCCCCGACGTCAAGGATGTCTCCTTCATCACAAGGGAGTGATGCTTCAGCTACAAGATGATGCCCTTCGGGCTAAAGAACGCAGGGACCACCTATCAGCATATGATGGATCGGGTGTTCAAAAGTCAGAGAGGTAGGAACCTGGAGGTATAGATGTTGATGATCTCATGGTGAAGAGTAGGGATGTGGGTTCACGCCTACTCGATCTGAAGGAGACATTCGCGACCCTGCAAAAGTTCAAGATGAGGTTGAACCCCCAGAAGTGTGTTTTTGGGGCAAGTCGAGGCAAGTTCCTTTGACACCTTTTGACCCCAGCAGGGGTAGAGCCTAATCCGGATAAGGTGAAGGCCATCATGAAGTTGGAATCACCACGCAACGTCAAGGAGGTTCAGCGTTTGACGGACAAACTCGCTGGGTTGAGTAGATTTCTCTCCCGAGCCGGGGAGAAGTGCTCACCAATCTTCAAGGTGCTTCGGGGAAACCAAAAGTTCGAATGGACAACGGAATGCGAGGAGGCCTTCCAGGCATTGAAGGGTCAACTCTCTCAAGCGTCGCTCCTTCAGAGCCCGAAGGAGGGGGAGGATCTAGCTTTGTATCTTGGGGTAGGGGCAGAGGCCGTAAGTTCTGTGCTGGTAAGTGGAGAAGGGAAGAAGCAGCTGTCAATCTACTATGTCAGCAGGACCTTGAAGAAGGCAGAGCTACGATACCTCATTCTATAGAAGTTGGCTTTCTCCCTGATCATCTCGGCCAAGAAGCTTAGGTCGTATTTTCAAGCCCATTCAATCAAGGTGGTGACGAACAATCCCCTGCGCAAGATTTTTGAATGGGTGGAGCACTCGGGGCGGTTGACCAAGTGGTCTATCGAGCTCAATGAGTTTGACATCTCTTTTGTACCAAGGCTCTCCATCAAGGCACATGCAGTTGGCTGATTTCTTAGTTGACTACGTCTTAGAGGTGGAGGGAGAGGAGCCATTGTCGCGGGAGGCATGGAGGATGTTTGTTGACGGAGCCTCGGGGAAGCATTCCCTGTGGGGAGGGGTAGTATTGGTAAGCCCTCAAGGGGTCACCATAGAGTAGGCGGTGGTGCTGCACTTCCCTGTAACAAACAATTAAGCGGAGTATGAAGCCGTCATAGTCGGGTTGCGGTTGTCCAGGGAGCTCGGGATTCATGACGTAGAAGTGCTTACAGATTCGTTAGTAGTGGCTTCGCAAATCAGAGGTGAATATGAAGCCCGGGAGCTCACCCTCATGAAGTACTTATCCAAGATGAGGTTGATTGTTGGCGGGTTCCGAGCGTTCTCAATCCAACATGTCCCCAGCCCCAGGGAGGAGAATGAAGCGGTCGATCGGTTGGCCAAGTTTGGACCCCGGGGCGGGGGAACCTTGACCGAGCTGTTTCATCCGGCGATTGAGGAGGGGGAGTTGATGGAAGTGGATCAGCGAAGCTCATGGGTGGATCCCTTCATAGCCTTCTTCACTACAGACAATTCCCCCGAGGGGACTAAGGATGTGAAAGGCTTTAAGCACAAAGCGGCACACTATTTCATGTATGAAGGAGGGTTACATCGGAAGATGATGTCAGGGCTCCTGGCACGATGTGTAGCAAATGAAGAGATCCCGAGGATCCTAGAGGAAATGCACTATGGTGAATGTGGATGAGCCACTCAGGGGGGAGAACTTTGGAGGCAAGGGTGGTTAGGCAGGGGCATTTTTGTTCATCCCTGAGGAAGGATGCGGCAGAGTTTGCAAGGAGGTGCCAAAAGTGTCAACTATACGCCCCACTTCAACTCTTACCCGCTCGAAGGCTCCGAAGCATCAAGGCGCCTTGGCCTTTTGCCATCTATGGGATGGACTTAGTTGGGTCGTTTCCCCTGGCAAGCGGGCAGAGAATGTTCCTTTTGGTTATGATTGACTACTTTTCAAAATGGCTAGAGGTCAAGGCGTTGGCCAAGTTAACCTCCCAAGTCATCAGGAATTTCATATGGGGAGAGATCATCTGTAGGCACAGGTTGCCTCAGGCCATTGTCACGGATAATGGGCCGCAGTTTGCCGGCGAGGAGTACATCAGCTTCTGCACCGAGTTAGGGATCGACCTCAGGTTTGCCTTCGTACACCACCCAAGGAGCAACGGTCAGCTGAAGTCAGCAAATAAGATCATTGTAAACCTGCTCAAAAAGAAGGTGGAAAACTTGAGGGGGAGTTGGGTGGAGCAACTCCCCTCGGTGTTGTCGGCTTTGCGGACAACCCTAAACACGGCCACTGGAGAGACCTCTTTCAAGCTTTCGCATGGCTGTGGGGCGGTCCTGCCCGTGGAGTTTGAGGTCCAATCCCCGCGAGTTGCGGCCGCCATCCAAGGAAACGAGACATGGAGGGAGGAGAATGAGGGGGAGTTGCGGCTCTCGTAGGATATGGTGCAAGAGCTTCGTGACGTGGCCGCAGTCAGGCAGGAGGAAATCATGCGGAGAATGGCTAGGTATTTTGATAAACACGTCAGGATCAAGCAGTTCAGGGAAGGGGATCTAGTCCTGAAGAAAGTCGACGCCGCAGAAAGGTCGGCAGCCGTTGGCAAACTTAACCCCAATTGGGAAGGACCCTACATTGTAGAAAAGGCCTTGGGGTCAGGGGGATACCACCTCCATAATATGGAAGGGGTGCCCATCTGCCACGCCTGGAGTGGCGACAATCTGAAGCGCTTCTATCCATAGGATGGGTAAATTTATGTATATCATTGTAATGTGTTATTTTAAGAATTGTTTCTCTGCAGGTTATGATGTATCTATGCTTTTGATGGCACCGAGTAGACCCGCTGGCCAGGCTCCCATCAAACTGGCAGGGCCGAAGGCTCGCTCGGTGGCCAGGAAAAGAGGTTGGTAGTTTGCAAGACCCCGAGAGGATCCCGCTGCTGAGGCTCCCATTAGCTGGCAGGGCTGGAAGGCGCACTCAGCCCCGAGTAGACCCGCTGTCAGGCTCTCACTAGCTGGCAGGGTCGTAAGCTCACTTGGGGGGTAAGGGAATACCCCGAGAGGATCCCGCTGGTCAGGCTCCCATTAGCTGGCAGGGCTGGAAGGCGCACTCGGCCCCGAGTAGACCCGCTGTCAGGCTCCCTCTAGCTGGCAGGGTCGTAGGCTCGCTTAGGGGGAAAGGAAAAGAGGTTGGTAGTTTGCAAGATCCCGAGAGAATCCCGCTGCTCAAGCTCTCATTAGCTGACCGGGCTGGAAGGCGCACTCGGCCCCGAGTAGACCCGCTGTCAGGCTCCCTCTAGGTGGCACGGTCGTAGGTTCGCTTGGGAGGAAAGGAAAAGAGGTTGGTAGTTTGCAAGACCCCGAGAGGATCCCGCTGCTCAGGCTCCCATTAGCTGGCAGGGCTGGAAGGGACACTCGGACCTGAGTAGACCCGTTGTCAGGCTCTCACTAGCCGGCAAAGCCGTATGCTCACTTGGGGGGGGTAAGGGAATACCCCGAGAGGATCCCGCTGCTCAGGCTCCCATTAGCTGGTAGGGCTGGAAGGTGCACTCGGCCCCGAGTAGACCCACTGTCAGGCTCTCACCAGCTGGCAGGGCCGCAGGCTCGCTTGGGGGGAAAGAGGGTTGGATTTGAGATTAAAGTTAGCACTGAATGACCTATCGGCCAGTCTCCCACCCAGCTGGCGGGGGGTATAGGCTCTCCCGTTGATGAAGGCAAAAAGGAAGAATAATCAAATTGGGTGTCACTCCCGCTGTCAGTCTCTCATCTAACAGATGAGCAGTGGGTCCCAGGACAAACGTCGCGAAGAGTTTCACTAGCAAGCTTTCAGGTAGCCAGTACCTGTTCTAAGCTGAGGAGGGGAAGCTCATGGCCTCTCGGCACACAGCATCCTGACAGGGCCTGACCGACGCCTTTCTCGCTCGGCAAGGGCTTCTCGGCGCGCATAGTCGGCACACCCCTCTCGGCGAAGTTTACTTCGATAACCCGCGCTGCGAACTGGCTGTGGTTGTCCCCTAAAAGGTCCTAGGCGTATGCGAAAGCACCAAGGCGCGTGCAGAGGACACGAAACGAATAAGGTGAGGGGACGAGATCCTCTCGATAGGGGCCCTTTGGCGAAAGCCTTCTCGACGGGGACAGGTCCACGGTTATCGCCTAAGAGCCTAGGGTTCTAGTAAAAATACAGAAGCATTCCGCCAATGACAAATAAGTAAAAAGACACAGCTATAATACATTCCGGTAAAAGCACAGGAGTTAACTTTGATATATATAAATCTCCAAAAAAAATGATTACATAGTCTCAAGGGGTCTCGCCCCATACATCTGTTCGAAGAAAAATTACAAAGCAAAACGAGGAGTTGGGCGAGAGGCCGTCAGACGGAGCCGCTGGGGTTCCCGCTGGAGGTCTTGCTGGAGGTTTTGCTGGAGGAACCGCTGCCGGACTCGCCTCCCTAGCCCAGCTCTGGTACATCTTCGCCCGGAGAGCCTCCCTCTCCCGCGGGGTCGGGAATGGGCTCGAACAGCCAGGGCAAGACCCCACGCGCGGTAAGGGTCTCGCCACCTTCGTTCAAAAGGCCTGATTCCCGCAACACCTTGATCACCATCGCGCTCGTCTTCTGCGCATTCTCTTGCATCATTACTTTGATCTCGTACTCCGAGAAGTGACGGCTTTTGAGCCTCTCGTCCAAAGACGGCAGAGCCGACGCCTTGGCTTCTTGCGCGAGCTTGAGCTCGGCCTTCGGAAGTTGGATCTCGCAGGCAAGGTCGGCCACCCTCGCGCGCCACAATTAGGTTTGGGCGGAATCCTGCGAAAAAGTCCGTTGATTTGTGTCAAATGATAAAATGGCGTAAGGCCTCAAAAGCCTTGCATACCTCAATTGACGGGCGGAGCGCGAGAAGCTTTTGCGAGTCCGCCAGGTCCGCCTTCAGTGCGGCCTCTTCGGCAGCGGATTGATCCCGCGACTTCTTTGCGTCGACTAGTTTCCTCTCTATATGGAGGCCGCGGTGCACGCACAGGTGCGTGAGCTCAAGCGCACACATTTGGGCTCGCACAGCCTCGTGAGCGAGACCCTTTGTGGTCTCCTGATCGTAGACGCTCGCGTCCTCCTGGCTGTAAAGCCCGAAGCCTACCGCATAAGCCTCGCAGCTGGTAGTTTCTTGTTCCAGCCAAGAGGGGAGGAGTAACGAGAGGATGGCCTGGTTGGTTTTCGGGTCCCACTGCAGGAGGGGTCGGCCCTCTTCGTCCAGATGCTTCCCGCCCATGCCGAAGTTTCGGTACCCTCTCGGCACAGGCTTGGCGGGAACCCCCTTCAAGGCCGCTTGAACCTCGGCGGAGGCGCTGGCTACCCCTGCTGAAGTTGGGAGCGAGGCTGGGATTTTGGCCAGAGGTCCGGTTAGTATCTCGGCAGGGGACTTGCCCTTTTCCGTCGCGGACATCTTTGTTTTCTTGGGAGGAGCAGTAGGAGGGGAGTTGGGCTTCCGTTCTCGGGCGCTCGGTGTGGAAGAGGTGTCGGGCTCCTTTCGGCAGGCCAGGGCAGCGGATTTGGCGAGAGCTAGGGTGCTGACGAAACTCCTAGTCTCATCGAAGGGCTGGTGGAGGGGAATTTCCCGATCACCTGTGAAAGCCCTAACGGTTAAACTCATAATCTCTGGAAAAGGGTTGCAGAAATAGGCCAAAAAGGTACCTTCGCCGGGAAGGGCTGGGAGAAGAGAGCCCAGGTCCCGCCGGAGGAACTGGACGTCAAAGGTCTTAGTTTTGAAAAACTCGAGAAGGGATCCCTCACAACCCCCCAAGGGCGGGAGGCTTGTAGGTCGCCTCGTCGTATTGGACCGACGCGAGGGGAACGTTGCCGAAGTTCCTGGAAACAAAAACAAATTTTGGGCCCAGTTGTGGTTTTTATTAGCGAGACCACTCGTCTTCACAGTCTGGCCCGAGAAGAAGACCACCCCGCCCTTCGCGCGGAAGTTGAACAGCTTCCAGAAGATGGACAGGTTGAACTCGATCTTTTCGCCCGCGTGTAGCAGGCGAAAGCCACCAGGATCGCGACGGAGTTAGGGTTTAGTTGAGCCGGTACAACCCCATAGTACCGGAGGGCCTGGAGTACATCCGGGCAGAGGGGGAGGCGGAAGCCCGCCTCGAAATGTTCCAGGGGGATGGCGAGCTCCCCTGACGGCGTGAGGTAGACCCTATCTTCATTCTCTGGGTTCCGCGCGACAAACTCCGGGGGGATGAAATTTGCGACTATCGAAAGGTACTCCTTGGTTAATCGGCAAGGCGGGAAGTTGTGGTCCTGGAAGGCTTGCGCGCACTTAGAACGTCCCTCGGTCTCGCCAAGCATCTCGAAGTACAGGCGGAAGGAAAGAAGAAATGCTAGTAGGCGAGTGACTCTAAGTTGCAGAGGGCGACGAGAGCAAGGGGGAGGAGGACGAAGGCACTAAGTCAGAAAGAAGTAAATGCGGTTGGTGAACTTGCCTATTTATAGAGAGAGAAGTAATCATTAGGGATTTCCTGGGCGGCGGAAGTGCGGTTAGCAAATTTTGATGTTGACTCTTCGTATTCCACCCCGCCTCGCCGACCCCTCTCGCACCTGCAAACGGAGAGAACTTCCGGGAGGGATCCCGGGTAAGAGCAAGGCAGCATACATATACAAAACGCAAAAGGAGTGCAGGAACCAGGCACTCGGCAAGATAAATAAAATAACAAAGCATATAAAATCACATTCGACGTCGCGGGAAGGGTGGGCTGTGAGGTTGGGGTAAGAAGAAGCGAGATCCAGTGGAGCTCAGTACTGCTCCCAAAGCCGGCGCACCCGACCTTGCCTTCCTAATCTCGGAGGCACCTGCGGGTAGTGACAAGCGGTCAGGGCGGTGAGCCCCTGGTCGGCCAAGCGCAGCTGGTCCCGAACTCGCGCAATGTGTCTTCTGGGGGACGTCTCTTCGCATTCGACCTGGAGCTCCTGCTCGTCGAGAAGGTGAACGTAATCCCTCTCGATCACAGTCATTCGTCGTTCGACCGACGCCTTGAGCCTTGTCACCGCCAGCGAATCGGCTAGACGCATCCAAACGAGCTTTGTCAAGACTTTTGTTATTCGCTTCCGCCGATTTTTGACGTTCCCGAAGGCGTCGAGGTAGTTCTCCATGTCGTTGGGGTAAGGCAGGGGCGAGATCATCCCCTCTTCCTCTTCGGCTTCCGCCTCCTTAGTCTCCGGATATAGCAAGGAAAATCCAGTCAAGTCAAGCAAAGGAGGAAGGACAGGGCAAAGTTCCCGCTTACCTGTGGCAGGGGGTGGGCTTTCGGCAACGGGTTGGCGAGAACTGCTGGGTTGCCCTTCAGTGTTTTCTCCAAAGAGCAGGTGGATCGGTTTGCCCCATCCCGTAGGGTGCGTCGCGCGCTCCAGGGTGTTGGTTGCGGCCAACTGGAGGGCGGCGGTGTCTTCCTCCGCCGGATGTCGGGACCCTGACACAGGAGCGGTTGACACGGTAATAACCCTCCCGGCCGAGAGGGGAAGACCGGCGGCCGGGTTCATGGGATCTTTGGGCGCGGTAGTTTGGGGGCTCCGGTGGATGAGCCTTGGGCTGTCGAGGGCAAGAGCTGCAAAGAAGCGAGTCAGCGAAAGGCAAGCGGGCAGGTTAAAGCGGGGGCCAGATAAGAAAGGTACATGGGGTTCTCGCGGGCTCGGCTTGAATCACCGGAGGAGCGGCTTCCGAAACCGGCGTTGTGTTCTCCTGGGGAAGCTGGGTAGCTACGGCATTCTCCGGAGGGGGTTGGAAACATGTTCCGGAACCATCTTCTGCAAGAGGGGTCGCGCATTAGCATTATAGACCCGCTTTGAGGGTTTGCGAAAAAGAGGCAAAGCAAGAAAAATACCTCCGGCAGGGAAGGAGGGTTCTCGGAGCGGTTGGGGGTCGGGGTGGGCGAGGCCAGATCCTTTTTCGAGTGGCCTCGCCTAACCGATTTGTCCTTCTTCCTCTTCGGACGGGAAGGCGAGCTGGCTGGCCTCTTGCGCATTAGCCAGGGGGCAACCCCAGCACAATCGGCACGGGCTCTCGCCTGAGCCGCGGCAAGACGGTCATGGACTTCTTGCGAGAGAGGTCTCTCGTTGTGCTTGGCATACATCTTGACAGCCTTGCGGAAGCTTAGGCGGAAGGTGGCAGCAACAGCGGTGGCCTGAGGAATGGGCCCGGTGACATATATATACAGAACCCGGGGTGGGGTCCACCCAAGATTCCCTTCCAGGTCAGCAAGAGCTCAGCGAATATCGGGGGTTGGGCGTGTCTTTCCGAGCACAAGGCTAGCTCGCAAAGAGCGTGGATTGTGCACAACCTCATATTCGCTGGGTGGAACCTAGAAACCCGAGACCCCGGGATTGGGCTAACCTTGGGCTAGCTTCAGGTTGAAACCGGATCAGATAAGTTAATAGGCGAAAGGGGTCCCGCCAGCTGAGGCGAGTTGACAGCTCTGGCTTCCGGCGTTGAGTGAACTCAACGCTCTCAACGCCTCCTGGCTTAAGGCGTTGAGTGAAGACTCTTCACTCAACGCTCTCAACGCCTCCTGGCTTAAGGCGTTGAGTGAACTCAACGCTCTCAATGTCTCCTGCCCTATGGCGTTGAGTGTAGTCTCTTCACTCAACACTCTCAATGCCTTTTGACTTAAGGCGTTGGGTGAACTCAACGCCCTCAACATCTCAGTTCCTAGTGTTCGATGAGCAAAGTAGTCGGGAAGGTTCCCGCCCAAGAGCAGGCGGTTAGAAGGGCGAATCCGCGTTCGGCCAAGTAATTCAGAGAGTTTCTCACCCAGAAAGGCGGAAAGGCTTCCGCCCGAGTATGCGGAAGGCTCTCGGAGTTGACAAAATGTCCTTAGAAGGCGTTAGGTAAAGCTCATTGGCTCAACACTTTTAGGCGTCGAGAGGTCTAAATTCACTCAACGCCCTTTGGATTCTGGAGTTGAGTGGAGCTCATTAACTCAACGCGTCTAAAGGTTCTCGTTCAGTAACAACGGAGTTTGCCTGTTGACAGACCATTTTGGGCTGCATATAGCATTTTAGAACAGCGGAGTTACGATGTTGTCAGACCAACTTTTTGGATTCTATAAATAGACCCACAGGGTATCTCAGAAGGCAAGCTTTCTCATTCTCAAAAACCAGTTAGTTCTTTTTGAGGTACTCCTAGCACAGCAATTGGCTAAGGAGGGGAAACGCTCAGAGATTTTCTGGGTTAGTGGAGGGACCTCTGAGCTGAGGCTTAGGGTCAGTTCCTGGTTCTTTGTTACTAGCCAGGGGTTTGAGTTTAGGAGAAGTAGGTGTCAGCTACACCCCAAGGTCCGAACTCTCGTTGAGGCCAGTTTTTAGCTTCAATACTTTCAACTTAGTTATTAAAGGCGCAAGGCGCACCAAGGCGCAAAGGGGTTTTGGAGCCTAGGCACAAGACTCAAAGCACAGGCGCGCGTCTGACGAAGGCAAAGTGCAACCACATATTTTTTAAATAATCACTATCAAACATCATTTCAGCTTCTCGATCAAATTCTTCATTTAGTCTACTAATTAATCATTCATTACTATCGTTTATATCTCTTAAAAAATAGAATCAATATGGTCACTTATATCATATCTAAATTTCAAATCACAATTATCTTTCACAAACACTAAATCAATAAAAAATTATTGAGTTCTTACATTTTTTTATTTTTGAAGAAATAAATTTACAACAAAAAATTCACTCATGCGCGTCTTTTATATTCTAAAGGCACAAATAAGGCACGTATTAATCATTCATTACTATCAAACATCATTTCAGCTTCTCGATCAAATTCTTCATTTAGTCTACTAATTAATCATTCATTACTATCATTTATATCTCTTAAAAAATAGAATCAATATGGTCACTTATATCATATCTAAATTTCAAAGCACAATTATCTTTCACAAACACTAAATCAATAAAAAATTATTGAGTTCTTACATTTTTTTATTTTTGAAGAAATAAATTTACAACAAAAAATTCACTCATGCGCGTCTTTTATATTCTAAAGGCACAAATAAGGCACGTAGAAGCGTAAACCTCTGAGCCTGGAGTCTTAGGCACGACTGAGGCGCGTCTTTAATAACATAGGCTTTCAATCTGACATTTCATTACATGTACAAACTCTTGCAGATTTCTTTACCTGTAAATAAATTCCTCAAGCTAAAAACCTACAAAAATTGCGAGTTCCATCTAGTTGGATCTCTGTTGCTTGGTAAGTATTTTTTTCATGTTGTAAATGATATGAGAATAAATTTTCTATGTATTCACAATTGAACAAAATAATACATATACATGAATAACGAAGGGTGATCCTAACACCTGAGGTGACTATAAGCTAACACTATTACTCATAATATACAACATATCTATCACACAACATATCTAACACCCCCCCCCCCCACCACCACCAAACTCACGAGGGATCATACACCGAGAGTTTGGACAGTAGATATTCATGTTGGGTCCTCGTCTGCGGCATTGACATCAAATCTGCAATCTCTTACTTGGAAGGAATAAAGGAAGGGGCAAGAGTGTCTCGACCATAGTGCTCACGCAGTAAGAAAGCATCCACCCCGATAGGCTTGGAGAGAGAATGTTTCACCGGGTTTAGAGTAATCTGAATATCATCGGTGTTATCACAGTAGAGGGGACTGGGATCTATAGAAGAGACACCAAGATCCACAAGAAGCCAACGGAGCCAAATAATATGCTCAGCGGTGGTAGTCATGGCTCGAAGCTCAGACTCGGTGCTGCAACGAGAAACACCAGTTTGTTTCTTAGACTTCCAAGCAATAACTGAAGAACCCAAGAACAGACAGAAACCAGTGACAGAACGAAGGTCAATAGGATCACTAGCTCAGGTGGAGTCAGAGTAAGCACGTAATTGTAGAGAACTACTGATGGAGAAGAAAGACCACGAGAGGTCGTCGCCCGAAGATAGCGCAGGAGCCGCAGTAGATGACCATAACGAACAGAGGTGGGCGCACTAACAAACTGGCTTAGCACATGAACAACATAGGCAATGTCGGGCCGAGAAATGGTGAGATAGACAAGACTCCCCACGAGGTGTCGGTATCGAGTAGGATCAGAGAGTGGAACTCCATCATCCGGACGTAGTTGAAGGTGGAGCTCCATAGGGGTGTCCACTGTGCGAGAGTAAGAGAGAGCAGCTCAAGCAAGGAGATCTGATGTTTAGCGCTGCTAAGAGAGTTGAAACCCGCGATCTGTAGAGTTGATCTCAAGACCCAAGAAGTAGTTCAGTTGTCCAAGGTCAGTCATCTGAAACTGTTACTGAAGGTGATGTTTGACAAATGTCACATGAGAAGGATCATCACCAGTAATAATCATATCATTCACGTACAGTAACAAAAGAGTCCGGCCACGGGACGAGGAGTGCACGAACAGAGCTGGATCATGTGGACATGGATGGAATCCAGCGGCTGTAAAGGCTGAACGAAAATGTGTAAACCACGCGCGGGGCGCCTGCTTGAGCCCATAAAGAGCTCGCCTCAAGCGGCAGACAAGGCCTGGAGGAGAGGATAGACCCAGAGGAGGAAGCATGTACACCTATTGAAGATCACCGTGAAGAAAGACATTTTTCATGTCGAGCTGTGATAGGGACCTGTGGCGAACAACAACAACAACAATAAGAGTCCAAACTATAGTTATGTGAGCAACTGGAGAAAAAGTCTCGTCATAGTCTCTTCCATGTTCCTGCTGAAAACCGCGAGCAACTAGCGGAGCCTTGTACCTCTCCACAGAACCATTGGAGCAAGTCTTGACCTTAAAGACCCACTTGCAAATAATATGAACAGCACTAGGTGGAAGAGGAACAAGCTCTCATGTATGAGTGTGCTCAAGAGCCTCCAAATTAGCAGACATAGCAACCTGCCACTCAGGTATCTGGGCAGCCTCATGGTAGGAAGTCGGCTCTGTACTACTACAAGCAGTAGCAAGAAGGGTAGGTAGGTCCAACGATAGGGTAGTAAGGCTAAGGCGGTCGGTAGGACGCCTCTCACGAGGTGGGTTGCGGCGCACAGAAGGGTCATCCACAGGGCACACGCTGGAGGTGGTAGGCACTGAGTCTGGGGGCACTGGAGGTGAGGAGATAGGAGGAGAAGAAAAAGTATAGTGATAAGGAAGAGGAGAGGAACGGTCCCAAGTGGACAACTCATCAGAGCGAGAGGTGTGAGACAAAGGAGAGGAGTGAGGAAGTGACAAAGTAGACAGCGGCAAGGAAAAAATTGGAGACGAAGTAGACTGCGGCAAGGGAGGAGGTGACGGAGTAGACTGTGGCAAGAAAAGAGAAGAGGAGGGGGAATACTGGAGGGGAGGATACATAAGGCGAAGAGATAGGAAGAGTGAGAAACTTCACGTCAAAGCGAGTAACGGATGAGTGTGAGGTCTAGGAAACATGAGACACGAAGAAAGGGTGAGACTCGTCAAAAGTGACATCGCGTGAGATGCAAAGTCGACGTGCAACAGGGTCATAGCATCGATAGCCCTTATGCTCAGTATTGTACCCAAAAAAGGCACAATGAACAGACTAAGCAGAGAGCTTAGTACACTCACATTGAGAGATAAAAACATAACATCGACAACGAAAAACACGAAAATGAGTGTAACGTGGGGGTCGAGAGTACAGACACTCACCGGGACACTGGCCCTGAAGGAAAGTGGAGGGTTGCAGCTTAATAAAATAGACAGCAGTGGAAACAGCCTCAGTCCAGAAGTGAGGAGGAATGTGAGAGGAGATAAAAAGGGTGTGAGTTGTCTCAATAATATGACGATGCTTCCTTTCAGCTGTGTCATTCTGAGCATGGGCACCGGGACAGAAAAGCTGAGAGAGAGTGTTGTGAGTAGCTAGCAGATCTCGAAAAGCATGAGAGAGATACTCCCCCCTGAGTCAGAACGGAATATGCGTATGGAAGCAAAAAACTGTGTGCGTACCATAGCAGAAAAAGTAACATAGATCTGAAAAAATTCAGATCGAGAATGCATAAAATAGACCCAAGAATAACGAGAGTAGTCATCAACGAAAAGAACATAGTACCGGTGTGAACTCTTTGATACAAAAGGTGTGGGTCCCCAGACATCAGAATGAACTAAATCAAAAGGATGCTGAGACCTGAACTCACTAGACGGATAGGGGAGTTGTAGCTGTTTACCGATCTTATAACCTGAACATGAGTGAGACCGATCAATAGAAACACGACCAAGAAAACCATGACTATAAGAGAAGTTAGACGTGAACCACTGGGATGACCAAAACGGTGGTGCCACTGAGAGAAACTCACCGAAGGAAGACAAAGGGAGGAAGCTGCAGGTGACCATGAAGAGGATGGAAGGTGGAGACGATCAAGGACGTACACCCCGCAATGACGACGACTAGCCCTAAGGAGTGCCCCAGTCAGACGATCATGTACACGGCATGTGAACTCATCAAAGGTAACCATACAACCATTGGATGTGAGCTGGCTGGCGGATATAAGGTTCATGGATAACTCAAGTATGTAGACAACATCGAAAATATGAAAATGGGTGGTGCGAAGGAGGCCACGACTTGTGATGGGGTGAATGGTGTTATCTGCTGCCATGATACTAAGGGCATGAGTGATGGGTTGACAGGACAAAAGATGTGTAACATCATAGGTTATGTGAAAAGAGGCTCCAGAGTCAAGCAACCAGTCGAAGGTGGAGATACATGCAGGGGCAAAGGCAGCCAGCTGAGAGACAGAAGAGCAGGCCAGTCAAAACTGTTGGACAATCAACTGCGCAAGCTTAGAGACAGAGAAAGACAGGACAACCGATAGGCTACGGAAGACGAAGGGAAGCCTGCGGAAACGAGCGATTGAAAGCGGGAATCAGAGGAGACGGAACCCTAGGCCTCTGATACCATGATAGGGGAATAGATTTTCTATGTATTCACAATTGAACAAAGTAATACATATACATGAATAACAGAGGGTGATCCTAACACCTGAGGTGACTATAAGCTAACACTAATACTCATAATATACAACATATCTAACAGTAAAATCATCTATATTTAAAACTCTAGCTTCTATATTTAATTATCATTTGGCAGCAATGCGTACTGCAACTTTAATACTCATCTAAAATCATTTTAAGTGAACCACAGTTCAGCCCCTAAGTTGTGTTTCTTTCGCTCCATATCATTCCTTTAATTTCAGTTGTCCCATCACATGTCGTCATTGTCATCCTAAACAAGAATTACAAATTGGCCGACTTGTCTCGTGGGATCCATCACCTTTACTACACCATTTTCTTCTTCAATCAATTCCTTCACGTGTTTGGCCCTAAAGGTGTGTATGTGTATAAATGTTTGTGTATGATGGTGTGTGTGTGCGTGTTTTTATGTATGTTTGTTCTATGGTGTGTGTGTGGATTGTTTATGTGTGAATGTGAGTGTGTATGGATGTTTCTGCTCTCATGTTTTTAAACATTAACAATTGCTCTCTTTTATTTGTAGGGTGCGGGAGCCTTGGTTGAAGATGACGGAAGATTCATCAATCAAAAAAGTGATAGATGATTCATTAGTCGGAAAGTAATGGAAGATTCATTAGTAAAAAATGTGTCGAACTTGCTGTTTTATTTAAAACTTGTTGATCTTATTGTAGTTATGTAATATTGTGTCGAAAGATTCATTATTGATGTTATGTAATTTGACTCTATGTAATACTTTTATTTGTAAACAAATACATGTTTAAATTTAATACTTAGATTTGATGTCATTATTAATATTTATAATAAAAATAAATAGGAATTTAAAATTTTATATATATGAATTTGTTTTTAGTGAGTAAAATAAAAAAAACAATTGTAATGAATTATTCGTTACTATCCTACAATTTATTATAACGAAGGAATGTTTGTAACAACTTATTGTAATGAAGTAGTTTTTTTTTTGTGAGAAAAACAAAGCATTTGTAACGAAATAGTTTTTATCGTAACTCACTTTTTATGAGGAAAAAAAGTATTTATAACGAAATAGTAGTTATCATAGTTCATTTTTGGTGAGAAAGTAATGTTTGTTACAATTAGTTTATTTGTAACGACACAGATGCATTCGTTACGAGAAGTATTCGCGTTGGACTTTAAAGGACGACCGTTACTTAAAGTTTTTTTTATTACCAAATATTTTGTGTAACGATTTTAGGTACTTCTTGTAACGATTTGGGTCTTCACTATAAGTGCAATTTGTTGTAGTGGCAAGCAATCACCTGACTTAAGTCCCGCCGCTCAAGCCACGTATTAGTAGGGATAGCCCTCCACGCCATACGCCACCAGAATAATCATTCCCTGGGGTGCAACCGCAGCTTGGGCAGCCACGTGAATGAGTCTCCCTACAGGTCAAAACGGGTAGAATACGCCAGCCCAGTGATGGTCCGCCCACTGAACCGCGTAACAAACTCCGGAGAGTCCTCGTCAGTCCGCCTTCCACGTGGAATACAGGTTATAATATCGATCAGCTTTGGGCCAAAAAATTCCGCCAACTTCGCCCTATCCCAATCGTCGACCTCGTCCATCAAATCAGCAATAACAAGCGAATCCAGCTCTTCACAGTTCACAAAAGTGGGCCAACGTGAGAGTGGCGGCTCCAGGATCCAGGCATCAAAAACCGCATTGATCCAGTGACCAGAGCCAACAATCCAACGAAGGAGCGGCAGCAACGCTTCTGCACCATCCATCGGGAGAGGCTTGGGATGGTTCCAGGGAGAGGCTTGGGATGGCATGAGAGAAATTGGGAAGTGTGTGAAGTAGGGAGGAGCTAGCGATGGGTTAATGGGGTGGTTAGATTAAAAGGAAGAATGTTGGGGAGTGGAGGGAATTAAGGGTGTAATGGGAGGTGGAGAGGTTGTGAGAGATTTTAGGAAGGGTGTGCCTATTTTTTAGGAAGTGGTTATGAGTTGCGAGGTGTAGTAGTGGGAAGATAGTTTGGGAGTTATGGGGTAGTGGGGAAATGGATGGTCGGCCGAGGGTGGTGGGTGATGGACGTCGGTGATGGTGGTGGTCACCGGATGGGGTTGTGGCGATCGCCGAAAAAATGAAACTAAGGGATTGAAGTGGTAGATGTGGTGGTGGAATGTTGGGGTGGTGGGGTGGCCGGCTAGTGAAGATAAAGTGGAAGAGGGGTGGCCGGCTATGGGGGGTAGGAGAGAACATGGTTGGCCAGCTATGTGGAGTTATTGGAAATGGGGGATGGCTGGCTAGGGAAGGTAGGGAGATTCGGCTAGATGGAGAGTGGAGAGTAACTTCCAGGCTTCGCACTTGGATTTTGGATTTCCCACCGAGAGATCAAAATGAGGCTTCTTTGCTCTAACTTTCAATACCTTCTAAATAAGTCTTTTATCCTTATTTATAGGTTAAAGGGTCCTCATTGACGGTCATAATTCTTTGATCATGACGACCCTCAAAATACATAAAATAAAAATTAAAATAATTAAAAATTTTATATCGTCGGTACACACAAAATGGACGACTCAAATCGTCATGTAGGCCCTTTGCTTCGATCGTCGAAGCATGAAGAGTGCAACCACTTCTTGCTTATCTCGCATGGTTGACTGCGAATATCTTAGCTAGGATTCGAATTTTTATGAATTTGATTGCAGTCCTTAAGCTTTAGGACTTGTGACTAGAAGTGAGCACAAAAAACCGCAAACCGCCCGCACCGCAAAAACCGCACCGATATTTAAACCGCACTGCGTAGTGTAGGTGTGGTGTTGTTTTGAAATTTTATAAACCGCGTGCGGTGCGGTTTTTAAATCTTAAAAACCGCAAACACCTCACCGCACCGATTATTTGGGTACTTTAAAATTTTTAATTTTGTGACATCACATTTTAGAGTATTAAGTAAAATATTCATATTTTTATTCGTATACAGCTTATTCACATTTTCTTATTTATTATTTAAGGGCGTACCGCACCTATTTGCAATTAACTGTGTTCACAGGCGCACCACTTCCAGCCTTCCTGGTGAAAGCAGTAAACACGGTCGGGCCCGTGAAAACTGTGAAATTCGGCTGGATTCTTTCCTATTCACATATTTATCAAAATGCATGCTTCATGTATATGTGCTGATGAATTGTAGGGTTAGTTTAAATGATATAAATTAATGCAAAACCTGAGGAACACAATCAAAGATGCAGTTCCGAATTTCCTTTGGAAAAAGCTCGAGATAATAATTATTAAACAAGTAAAAATTCAGTTTTAGATTCTTCGAAAATTTGAATACAATAGGAAATCAACCCAGGAAATTACTTCCTAATGCTGAGCAGTTTCCTTTACTTGGAAACAAAAATATAGCCTTAAAAAAGTCCACAACAAGCAACTTTAAACACTAAATTGATAATGAAGAAGATGAACAATCTAATCTAATTGGACACAAATTATTTAACCAAACAATTAATGACACATAATATGTGGGGGTAAAAAACCGCATCGAAACCGCAACCACACCGCAAAAAACCGCACCGTGCAATTTTGGTGTTGTGTGGTTTTGCCCGGGCCAAAACCGCGCCCTCGTGGTGTGGTTGCGGTTTGAGCCAAAACCGCACCAAACCGCACCGCGCACACCCCTACTTGTGACTTTCAAAGTAAAATTTTGAAATTTTGTTTCCTAACGTGTTTCCTGCATATAAAGGGTCTATTTGGGAGGCCGGAGGGAGCCCGGTGTGGAGGAGAAAGGCCCGGAACGTCACCGTGAATGCCCACTGGAGGGAGGGGTCTTAGTTTGGATACGGTGGTATTTCGCTAATTCGCATGGCGAAATTGGCTCGGCGGTACAAAGGGAGACCCGGAAGGTGGAAAATCAAACGAAGCATGCTGGCAGCGGCACTTTTAGCGGGAAAGAACCGGAAGGATGACCCCCCCCCCCCCCCACACACACACACACACAACAAAAATAGAGCCAAAATCATTGTAATAACTCATGTATTCATTTGTCGCTATCATATATCACATATGTTTTATTTATTCTACCTCACAGCCTCCTTTCCTCTCCTAGGTCCATAGTAGTTGCCCACTCCATTTCTCTCCTCTAATGAGAGTCAACCGTTGCTTTACTCTCCTGCATCAAGAATCATGGTTGTTGAATTTCCCTCGTCTGCTGAGAACAATTATCGTTACTTCTCTATCTTGTGTCGACAGAAAGTTCCTCTACTCCTTCAAGAGCAGCACTAGCTCCCTTTCTCTCCATATTAAGAGTTGTATTTGCTGCATTCCTCCCCTTCATTGAGACCTGTAATTAGTGTCATCCTCTCCTCCTATCAAGGATTGCACCTCCATGAAGTTCTACCATTGCAGTCGTCCTCTTTTGTATCCTAGTGCAACATAATATACTCTTTTGTATCCTAGTGCAACAAAATATACTTTCTCTAGAGAAACTATGAACTTTAGTATGTGTCATTTCCTTCATCATCCTGCACGGATTTTGGAGTTACTTAAGCCTGTACATCGCTTACATTCTCTCATCATGTCTAAATACAACATGGTATTGAAGCAGAAGTTGTTTCAACCTATGGACTCTCCAATTTTACTTGTTACTAATGCAGAACGGCACTTAGGATTGTTTGTGAGTCGCGCAACCACGTGTTCCATCGTTCATTAGACAGCGTGTATATTCATTGCAGTTGTTGTGTGATTTTTCGCATTGCATGTAATGCTAGGGAATCCCTAATCCACCACCTATAGACCCGTCCTGCGTGAGTTACTCATTCTCCTAAAGTCACCACGTTGGTCAAAATCTTGGGAGGGTTAGATTCTGCAAACCACTTTATCATTGACACAACTTGAACGGGCAAAATTACCTTCTTTGGTTCATTCAGTTATCATCTGTGGGAGTGGAAATGACAAGTACCACAAAGGTGTTATTCGCAAACATGAAATTTTAGAGTGGTTACAAGGTTTGTAAACCTAAAAATTACATGGTTATGCCATTGTTGATCAACTACATAATTCCAAGATGAATCAGATTGGAGAGAACTTTATCTTCTATGAGATTGCTCACATGTAAAAGTGTTACGATCTTATTTTTAATTAGGAGTATGATGCGGAGCAGAGACGAGAACGCGTTTTAGGCCCGTTCGGGGCTGATTTGACAACTTTCCATATATGGCGTGCCCGGATCGACGATCGGGCTCCGCGATTGCGTCCGGAGCGTCGCCGCAAGTCAAAACGCTATATTACTTTATATTTTTTGAGTTTATTTTGATGTATTTTAAGGGCTAATCCACCGGCCAATCATAGTCGTTGATGAGGATGCCCTAGTTTGTGTTTTCTTATAAATAGGATGCTAGGGGGCTGATTTGAGGCGATTGCAGAATTTGGAGAAGACTAATCCCGGATTCCAGCGATCCCTCCTCGGTGTCGGCACCGTGGAACCCTAGGTGACGACTCCCTAGGTGACGACTCCACCATTTTCCATCGTCCCCCCCCCCTCCACCATCGGAATCCCCCAAAACCCCCTCCACACTGCCGGCCAGCAAACCAGCCAGCTGCCCCCTTCTCCTTCCAGTTTTCCGCCGCCGGACTGCTGTCCCCCCACCGACGGCCTGCAGCCTCCCCACCGCCGGACTCCCCCCAAGCCCCCAGCCCCTCACCTCACCTCCCCTCATCAAAACCGACCCCCCTAAGGCCCGGCCTACCCTAGCCGGCCACTCCTTCCCCTTCGTGGATCCACCTCCCACAGCTCCGAAAACCCTACATCTCTATTGATCTAGTGCTACCACCCCCCACCCCCCGAACCGTTATTCCCTCCACCCAAACCTTCCATTTTTGTTCGGATCCGCTCCAAATCATCGAATCTATTCACCCCCGGCCCGAATCAACTCATTTGTGGTCGTATCCGCCGCTTTACCATCCGTTACCGCCACTTTTCGCCGAAGGCAGCCACCGCCATCGCCGCTTCGCCTCCGGTTCCACTTCCGATAGCTTGTTTTGCATCCAGTTCGTCAAATCCTCCATTGCCTCGGATCAGCCCACTGCATCGTGAGTATCTCGTGGTAATGTGTTTTGTATTTGACATTTGCACTTGGTTGTTTATCTATATTTGTGTTGTGATCATAGTTTGGTAGTTGTTGTACCTTTGCGCTAATATTTTTTTGTGGAATTAATCGTTGTCGCTTGCTTAGGCCCTCCACGCGGAGGAAGCCGTTGTCAAATCGCCAAAATTATTTAATTGCTTCTTTGTTTTGATTAACTGGGTGGTGTTGTTAATTCTCATTGCTTAAATTAATTGTCGTCGTCATCCGACTGTTTCTTTGCATGTAGCATTGCATTAGCATATCCTCTCGCACGTGCACGTAGAGTCCTAACTTCCGAGCACCACTAACCTACCCCTACATCATTTGGTATCAGAGCCAGGTTAGGCCATTTGCATGTTTTGTAGAGGTAGGTCATATAGAGTCTTTAGGTTCATCCATGTCTAGTTATCGTCGTCGTTCGTCTCCTCCATCTGAGTATTCTAAGTCCGCCTATACCCGATCTCATAGAGTAACTTTAGAGAAATCCTCACGTTATCATGATGATTATTATCGTCTGCGACACACCACTTCCCGAGATCGTGTCGACCCACCGACACAACCTCACTATGCTAGAGATGATCAGTATGATGATTGTCGTCGTTCTTATCCTTGCGCGCGAGCGGATCGTGTTAAACCTTTGACTCGACCTGATTACCTTAGGGATGACTATTTTGAGGATCCTCACTTTGAGAGAGATCTTGAGAGTCAGTTTCGTACAGTTTCCCCTTCCTTTGACGGCTCATCGAGTCCTGAGTCTTTCAGTTATTGCCTCGTGGATATTGAGTATTATCTTGATCATTTTGAGTTATTCGGCGAGCGTCGCGTCAAGTTTGCAAAACTTAGACTTTTAGATCAGGCGAGAGCGTATTAGGCTAGCGTTGAGAGGACCCGCGAGCGAGACCATCTTCGTCGCATCACTAGTTGGAGGGACATGAAACGTATATTGTGTCAGAGGTATCTTCCTTCATTGTATCAGAGTCGCTTGCTCGACCAATTATTTTCCCTTCAGCAAGGATCCATGCTTGTCGTTGAGTACATGAATTGCTTTGATGAGTTAGTTGTGAGGAGCGACATCCGAGAGGACCCAGCCATGACTACTTGCAGATTTAGATCTGGGCTTCGATCTGACATTCGTACTAAGGTAGCTTATCATAGCCCAAAGTCCCTCGAGCAGACGTGTCAGTTTGCCCTTCATTACGAACAGTCTTTGAGATCCGCCAGAGCTGTTCGGTTGGACCCTCACCTTAACCTCCGCAGTACAAGCCCTTCTCATACTGAGGTCACTACGATGCCTACCACTGCCCTGTCACCCACGACGGGAGTGATACCTGATGTGGGTTACTCTCACCCCAGCGAGATGCTTAGTCTCGTAAGTGACCTATCTCTTATTTCTGACTCGTCTCTTGTGATATCGACGAAGGGTAAGCCTGAGCGACCTATTGAGTCTGTAGTGTTGTGTCCCTCACCCACACCTCCACTTTTGGCATGTCCGGGGTAGATTAACACTCATACCCTAGACTCATGTCTTGACACCGCACCCACAGACTCATTCTTGAGCATAGGTCTATGTCGCTTTTCCCTTGGTATTACCCTGAGCCACGTTACGACCGAGAGCTCAGAGCCTGGTGTTGACCTCGTAGTGGCTATGTCACCCATGCACGGGGGCACTACCCCTTTCGATGGTACTTCTCGGGAGGACCTTGACCTTAGTGACAAGCCCTATAACGAGCCCCCTGTTGAGCCTCCTGATGATCCACCCCATCTTGGTGAGGATGAGGCTCGGGTGAGCCACTCAGGTATGGCGTCTCTTTCATTATCATTTCTGACCTTGCCCCAGAAAAGGGACCTTGAGCGGAGCAAGACATATGTAGGGCCTACCTTGAATTCACTTGAGTATACTCATATTGGGAGAACCTACCTTATGACGTCTCACACTCTGGATGAGTTTTGGGACACGCCACCCGCTGAGCCACCCGATGAGTTCTTTCTTGTCTGGGACGCTCACCATATTTTAGAGTCACAACTTCCAGTCGGTGTACACGATTTTCACTCAGGTGGTCGTCTCCTTCATGATGACTTTTCTTACACACCTCCTGGGGACCCCCCCTGATACGCTACGTTTCCCGAGACACATTTGGCTCTTTACGAGCCTGTATTTGAGTATAGTTGTCTCTCACGGTCATCTGAGCGCTCGTCACACACAGGATGAGTTTGTCTATACTTCACCGAAAGAACCTCCAGATAGGCCACAACATTTGAGAGACATCTCAAGAATTATTGGATTTTCCTATAAGGAGTGTACTGTGTCTGTCATGTTGTCTTTGCATCATTTGCATTACCTGTATAAGCCTGCTGAGTCATTTGCACAGCATTTGCATGATTTGCATGAGTCGGTCCGCCGACGAATATTAACAAGCAATGATAATTATAAAGTCCATGCAGATAAGCGAAGGCGAGAGCAGATATTTAATGTAGGCGAGAAGGTAATGGTGCGAGTCCGTCCCTAGAGGCTCCCTTCGGGGCCTGCCAAGAAGTTAAGCGCGAGGCGAATAGGTCCATGTTCCATTATTAGTCGTATTGGAACCAACGCCTACCGGCTTGACATCCCGGCCAGTATGGGAATTCACCCTGTGTTTAATGTTAAGAACCTGACTCCATACTATGAGCCTCATGAGTATATGGACCCGAGCAGTGGAGATGCCCTGCCACACCCACCCCCACTGTCGTTACCATATCATCCTCATACGTCCTCACCCATTGTTGACCTCCACCCACCTGGGGACTCGTCTTCTTTGGTTTCACCGTAGGCACCACCGATCGCACCGGGATCCACCACTCGTGAGTTGACCGTTGAGAGCTTCATGGAGACCAGACTCCACCAGTGCATTCCCACTACAGACGTTGGTGACTCTTGGGTACTTGCAGCAGAGCTTGATCGATTTGCCCCTGAACTTCGACTTCAGCACATCCGTCTCCATTCACCGGAGATGGCATCTTTTCAGTCAGGGGGAGTTGATTGACGAGGACACTTTCCAGCGACGACACTTGGGCGACCTCAGGTGGACTTCTTCGAGTTTTACCCGGCCTGCAGCGAGAGAATTTTGATCCCTGTTCATCGGGAGATGAATTCTTTCAATCCGGGGAGATTGATGCGGAGCAGAGACGAGGACGCGTTTTGGGCCCGTTCGGGGCTGATTTGGCAACTTTCCATATATGGCATGCCCGAATCGACGATCGGGCTCCGCGATTGCGTCCGGAGCGTCGCCGCGAGTCAAAACGCTATATTACTTTATATTTTTTGAGTTTATTTTGATGTATTCTAAGGGCTAATCCATCGGTCAATCATAGTTGTTGATGGGGATGCCCTAGTTTGTGTTTTCTTATAAATAGGATGTTAGGGGGCTGATTTGAGGCGATTGCAGAATTTGGAGAAGACTAATCCCGGATTCCAGCGATCCCTCCTCGGTGCCGACGCCGTGGAACCCTAGGTGACGACTCCTAGGCCGCCAATCTTCCCCCCAAGGTAACCCCTACCTCCCTCCACCATTTTCCATCGTCCCCCCCCCTCCACCACCGGAATCCCCCAAATCCCCCTCCACACTGCCGGCCAGCAAAACAGCCAGCCGCCCCCTTCTCCTTCCAGTTTTACGCCACCGGACTGCTGTCCCCCCACCGCTGGCCTGCAGCCTGCCCACCGCCGGCCTCCCCCCAAGCCCCCAGCCCCTCACCGCCCCTCCCCTCATCAAAACCGACCCCCCTAAGGCCCGGCCTACCCTAGCCGGCCACTCCTTCCCCTTCCCCTTCGTGGATCCACCTCCCACAGCTACGAAAACCCTATATCTCTTTTGATCTAGTGCTACCACCCCCCCCCCCACCCCGATCTGTTATTCCCTCCACCCAAACCTTCCATTTTTGTTCGGATCTGCTCCAAATCATCGGATCTATTCACTCCCGGCCCGGATCTACTCATTTGTAGCCGGATCCGCCGCTTTACCATCCGTTACCGCAACTTTTCGCCGAAGGCAGCCACCGTCATCGCCGCTTCGCCTCCGGTTCCACTTCCGATCGCTCGTTTTGCATCTGGTTCGTCAAATCCTCCATCGCCTCGGATCAGCCCACTGCATCGTGAGTATCTCGTGGTATTGTGTTTTGTATTTGACATTTGCACTTCGTTGTTTATCTATAGTTGTGTTGTGATCATAGTTTGGTAGTTGTTGTACCTTTGCGCTAATATTTGTTTGTGAAATTAATCGTCGCCGCTTGCTTAGGCCCTCCGCGCAGAGGAAGTCGTTGTCAAATCGTCAAAATTATTTAATTGCTTCTTTATTTTGATTAACTGTGTGTGTTGTTAATTCTCATTGCTTAAATTAATTGTCGTCGTCATCCGACTGTTTCTTTGCATGTAGCATTGCATTAGCATATCCCCTCGCACGTGCACGTAGAGTCCTAGATTTCGAGCACCACTAGTCTACCCCTACATCAGAGTGTATCAAAGATTTACTCAAATACTGAGTATAGAAACAAAGCTCATTAAATTGAAAGTATCATTCATGTTTTTTGATAAGGAGAACTCAATGTCAACAATACTTTAATTTATTAACAAATTGACAGTGTTGTACATGTATCAAACCACCAAGTTGGATTTCCCTTAAGAATATGGAAATTTAAGAAAATTCATTGAAATGAAATACATATTTTAAGTTTCTTTTAGGACTCAATAAATTTTTTTGACGTATGCAGTCACATGTTCCTAGCCTTCGTGATGTTGCATATGAAGTTCTTCATAAAGAAAATAGAAGAAAGTTATGTGGGCACAATAGCACAATTAGCACCCACTGAAACATCAGTTGAGGCCTCCCTAGCAGGTGATAAAAAAAATCTAAGAAGGATATATCTAAGTGTGATCACTCATCACTATCAAAAAACTAGTCTTACCGAAGATAGCTACTTGGAAATTCATGGTAAATATATAGACTAGAAAGCTAAAGATAAAGAGAGATAAGGGAACCATATTTCTCCACAAATATTTGCTTCATTTTAAGGCTTTCAATAAGGACAAATCGGAGGCTCTTTAAAGATTAATTTTAAAATTTCAGCAAGTATCCATCACACCAAATTTCAATATCACATTTTCTACTATTACAACAACAACAACACTCAAGCTTTTATCCCAATATAGTGGGGTCGGCTATATGGATCTTTTGTCATAATGTCACTAATGTACATCATGTCTTTCTTTATAGTTTCATTCCAAGTCTTTATTGATCTACCCCTCCCTCGTTTAACATGCCTAGTGACTAGACTCTCACAACGCCTAACAGGTGTCTCTAATGGTCTCCTTTGTACATGTCCAAACCATCTTAGTCGAGCTTCTCGCATCTTTTCTGCAATTGGTGCTACTCATGTCTTATCTCTGATACATTCATTCCTAATATTATCCAGTCTCGTGTGTCCATGCATCCACCTAAGCATTTTTATCTCTGTAACTCTCATTTTTTGCTCATGTAGACAATTCACTGCTCAACACTCAGAACCATAGAGCGTCGTTGGTCTAATTGCAGTACGGTAAAACTTTTCCTTAAGTTTTAATGGTACTTTACGAACACATAAGATCTCTGACACGCCACTCCACTATTTTCTACTATTGTTGCTCAAAAATTTTATCTTTTAAATGCCCTTGAAGTTAAAGATGGATAATATAACTCATTAGATTGTTAATCTGGGGAATCTGATCAGCTGATCAATAATGCTAATCTCATTGTTGAGGGTCTTTGTCAAAATTATTTAGTACTAGTTCTATAACAATTTCAAATAACCTTACTCTTGAATCTGTTTTATTAGTTATTAAGTTGGACTGCAATTTGTGGTGTATCAATAAAATCACCCAAGTCAAGAATTATGTTATCATTTTTTTTAATTGATAACTTTTTTTCAGAATTTGGAAGAGATGATTGGTACTGTTGAGTTGCATTCAGGATCTACTTGTTCAAAGGGATAGATTCCTTTAAGAGACAACCTCCAACGACTATTAAGGAAAATCAATATTTTTTGTTTCTTTTTCTAATAAAATTAGAGAATTTATTCCCATCATTGTTTAATGAAACCTTTATTGTTTTGCATTATGAAACTTGTTGGTTTTCTAAATAAATAAAAATTTCTCATCATATGCAAAAATCCAAAGAATCACATTTTTTCTCAAATTCATAGTGACATCTGGGGTCCTCAAACCAAGGGTGTGTCTGGGGCTAGATAGACCATTTCATTCAATGATGAGAAGTCACACCTCATTTGGATATTCCTTATAAAAGAGAAATTTAAAGTTAATAAATTGGTTCAAAAGTCAAGTATTATGCTCCAAACCCAATTTAATACCAATTTTTATATTTTACATATTAATAATGTTAAAGTCTTAAAGATTACTTTAACTATGCCCTCAGCTCTTTGGAGAATATTAAACTTAAGGAAATATTATTCATCAAAATTCTTGCATTACAATAACCCAGCAAAATAAAATTGCCGAGAGAAAAAATACACTTCTTAAATGTTGTTTATGCTCACATGCTTTCTTCACGTGTTCCACAAATATTTTGGGGGAAGTTGTTCTTAGTGTTGCTAATCTCATTAATAGAACAAACTCCTGTGTCCTTGATTTTTAAACTCCGCGTCATTTTCTAAGAAGTTATCCAAGAAGGAAAAATCAAGCACTTCTTATCTCACTTGATGGGCAACATGGAGGAATTTAGACAATATTTGCATCTTGAATTCCTACTTTTCATATGATAGCTTCTACTTCTCAAATTATAGTACTTCTGAATTTTCAAATTTGATATTGTAAATTTGAATTCTCATACTCTCACTCCCTCTCGCTTAGTTATCCTCTATGCCTCCAAATACCCTAAACTCATGAACTCCCTATCTCTCAAGATAATTCCTTCCAAAAATCAAATCCTAGCTCTCATTAAATTGAAAAATTGAGAACAAGGGAGGAAAGAAGCATTCAAACTAAGAAGGGGATCAAAGATGAGAGGACCTATCAATAACAACTGGAAGGAGAACCTCAGCATCTATTGTAAGGGCGAAAGACCTCCATTTGAATCAATTTGCTAACACCTTTTGAGTCGATTTCAGGCCTTCCCTGAATCGCTCGAAAAATGATTTGAATCGGCTCGAATTGATTAAAATATTATGTACTTATTAACATATTATTATTATTAGATTAAAAACACTAAAGTCTAACCCTAAACTAAAAGATTAAAATCTCAAAAGAAATCATTTACTAAATTTCAAGACAACTCAATTTAATTTCGAGCCAACTCGGAATAAATAAGAAAAATGCTCAATTTCGAGCCAACTCGATTCCATTTCAAGTCAGCTCGAAATTGAGTCATTTCGATTCGAAATAACTTGACTCGAAATAATTCAATTTTGAGCCGAATTTGACTCGAAATTCCGATTTTGAGACAAGCCAAAATTGCTTGAACTCGACTGGAAATCAGTCATACTAAGAAGAAATAATGCATAACAAAAAATGTGATGTTTACTGTACTTTTTTGAAGTACCAATGTTTAACCTTCAACCAATACTCTGAAGGCATATAATGGCAATATATGTCTACAAGCACAGACACTCAGACACAATTACATAGTTGCTCAATAAGACTTGCCCTAGATTGCTCTTCAATTATGTTGTATCCAGAATAAAATAAAATAAAAAACATCAGCCAAGCCATGTCATGATGATAATCATGTCTAAGGCTCTGTCTGGGGAGGCGGTGGGAAAAGATCTATCGTCACCGCCACCGCCCATTTAAGGTGTTTGGATTGGGAGCTTTTTCAAAAGAGTTTTTTCAATAAAATTTTTTTGGGGCTTTTTGAGCAACCTGTCTAACATGGCTTTTTAAAAACGTTTTCTCTGATTTCAGTTTTTCCTCTTTTATTCGAGGGTTTAAGAAAGTCGCAGCCTAACCATTCACGACCTGTCTTTCTACCTTCTCGTTGTTGTTAATGTTTTCTTCTCTCATTCGCGATTCTTCACAATTCTCTATCTTTGCTTCTCGCCGCTAAACTTTTGTAACCCGTTTATTTATGATTTATATAATATTTACTTATCTAAGTGATAAATAATTAGCATAAAGCACATTTTATTATTAAAAAACGTAAAATATTTTAAAAAAAATACTTGAATGGAGATTTTTCAAACATTCTACAACTTTTTCATAACAACTTTCTGAACATCTCTAATGTCATCACTGGTTTCTCACCACTGCTATTTCCACTGCCACTGCCGCCCCAAACAGAGCCTAGTCTCAAAAAAGGAAATTTTAACTTATCATCTAATGAACCTATTTTATATTAGCTCATTTAATAACTAGTAATTATTACATAATTTCCGATCAGAATTCATCCTTTTATCTGGATTTAAAAACAACAAAGCTTGCAAAGAATCATCACTATCTTCATGGTTTGTAGTACAACTCATATACTAGGTGAGGAATTTCAACATATATTGCTTCTGAGAGTGAAAAAATCACCCCAACTTGCAATGCTTTCTCACTCATCCTAGCTCATATGGCCACAAGATCCTGAACTAGAGCCATTTGCCACAAACTTGTTGCTCTAAAATAGCCAACTAGCTCCCTCCATGAAATTATACAATAAACCAACATCGATCCCGAACAAAAGCGATCTTCGGAGAAAAAGAAAATAAAACTGGAGCTCAAGAGCACGTACCGGCACAGGACTTGATGGTGTGGATCTTGAGGAGGAGGACGATGACGCTCATCAGATGCGTCATATCAGCTGAGAACCTGAAGATGTTCATCTTCGGGAGGAAAAGAGTCGGGATCACGGCACTCGCCCCTCAGATCTCCGACTCTCCAATTGGGATCCGAACAGATCTGTAGGCTTTCGTTCCACTTCGAAGTCACTCTTTTTTAGGTAATGCCATTTCTCCTGGTTTCTCTTTCGGCTTCTCCTAGCTTCGATACTTCGGTGGCAATTCAAATTGACAGAGCGAGTAGAGAGAAGAGAAGAGAGATTGGAGATGGTAAGAGGAGGACGCCCTGCGGAACCGTTATATCGAGCGGAGGTCATATGAATAATTTCCAACCGGAACGTTTTAGCTCTCGGACTAGCAGTCGGGCAGGGGCTGCCGGTGCCCGGCAGCTTTAGGCTCTATTTCGTTTGGCTTTTTGCCGCTTCGTTTGGGGCAAACGTCGCCGGAAGACGGGTAAAAAATGAACTTCCGGCGGCGTTTGCTCCGTTTCCACCAGCCCGTCTTGAGAAACGCCCCAAAAAATTCTGTTTGGAGAAGTCACCTCCCCTCTCCGATTCGAACACTCTGTTTCCACCCGCCGGATTGATCCGCCACCGCCGAACCACATGAAGCGTAGGCTCTGTTTTGTTTGGTGCAGCTTATTTGCTCCAATGAGTTTAGTAAAAAAACATCATTATCATCAAATGTATGTTTGGCAAAATAAATGTTATGACTGTTATCAAGCAAATAAATTAGTTTTAAGCATATAATGCATGATTTTTATAGGTGAGGTTGGTCATTCGGTTCATAACCACCAATGTTCATGACCGCCACCACTGCACCAAACAAAGCCTTAGATTGGGATGTCTCTCTTGCTGGGCGTGGTCCGATCAGCGGATCATGAGCATGGTCCGCTGATCCAATCAGCGGCCTAAACTTGGGGGGGTGCAAAAGTGTAAGACAGAAGCCAAAATTGTGCGGGACCCACCTCATTTTCAAGGTCTTGATTGGTTCCGGACCAAGAGAATGGTCCGCCGATAGGATCTAATTTTTTCTCATCTCTCTCAGCTATGTACGACCTCCGCTAGCTCAAAAACTGTTAATAAAAATAGAGATATTATGACTAGTCTTAGGGTGCTTTTGGAGCGGCTTATTGTCGCAGCTTATTTGCTCTGGTGAGGTTGGACAAAAACATCATTGTCATAAAATATATGTTTGATATCACAAATGTTACAAAAAAAGAAACTAATTTGAGACATAAGATTTTGGTATGATAATAACATTTTGTCCAGCTTCACCGAAGCAAATAAGTCGCGATAAGCCACGCCAAACACAGCCTTAAAATGATTAGTTGCAACTAGTCACCAGGGGTGCAAATAAAATCCATCGGGCCCTCGCCGGGCCTAGGCTCGCAAGGCCCAGATTTTTGTTGTTGTCAGGCCCTAGTCAAATCAGACCGAGTTCAGACCCGGGCTCTTTCAAAAATGGAGCCTTACTTGAGCCTGTGAGGTCAGGCCCAGCCAAGGCGGGTTAGGCCTAGGCAGCCTGATAAAAAGGTTATTTTTTTTCTTTTTTTTAATAAAATATTTTTTGAAAAAATTTATAATATAGTTGGCAAGGCTACTCAGCTATATTTTAATAGCGGGGTGGCCACCCGGCTATATTTTAATAGTAGGGTGAAAGTCCTACAATTCACATAGTTGGATAGCCATGTATGTCCCTAAATAGGGGCAGATGGTAAACTGGCTCTAGGCATGGGCTCGGTCCAGGCCGGGTATTGGGTCGGGTCTTACCTAAATAAGGGGGTCTATTGAGCCCCTTAGGCCTAGCCAGGCCCGAGTCAAACAGGCTCATGCCTAATCGGGCTCAGACACGGGCCGAGCAAATGGGCTCGGGTTAAATTTGCACCTCTGGTCACGTCTCTAAAAATATCAAAAACCTAACATTTTATTCAATCCAAAATATAAAAAGTCGTGAAACTCTATGAGATCCTCTCCTTCTCAAGTAGAAATTTTATGTTTTTACAAAATCTATACACAAAGGAATCAAGGAAATCAGCTTTCCAATCAAATCTACACATAGTAAATTTGAAAGGGAAAGCATGAATCATGGAGTGCAGTTTAATAATTAAGGAGTGGAAGAGATGGATTCGGAATTGTAGTCCAACAACCCACAGTCGGACTACAATCTTTTATGAGAGGATTTTAACATTGCTTCTCCATTAACTGGTTATTGGCAAGTTGTTGAGGTTGGCGAACGCTAACACCCGTCCTCGATCCCCTACCCTCCTTATGAGAGGAGTTTAACACCACCTTTCACACACATCTGCTCTACAGGACCAAACGTGATTATGGAGCGGGGTTTGGGCCTGTTGGACTGTAGGCCGACTGTGGGCTGCCCGAAAGGCTTGAACGCAACTGAGTGTGGCAGGCCCACTTCCAACAAGTCATACAAGAAATAAATTTATAGCAAAGAAGAAGAGGGGCAACAGAACAGAGTAATTCATGCAGAAAGAAATTTAGTGCAAAGTAGAAGATGGGCAACAGAACAGTGAAAGAAAGAAATAAAGGCTCCGTTTGGGGGGACTTATTTTCACCGGTCAAGAGGTCACGACCGCATGAATCGGACCTTAATTAAGTCCTGGTTCATGTGGTCGTGACCGCTTGACCGGTGAAAATAAGTCCTCCCAAACGGAGCCAAAGAGAGTAGCAGGCCAGAGTTCCATCTAGGGCCAACAAATCCTTTGAGATTATCTGCTCTTTTGTAGTGAGGAATGAAGCTTTTACATCAATGGTAGAGAACCGAGATAGGATGTGCTCAGTGACAAGTATAATTTTTGCCCATCATCCAAGTTTAAACTGTCTGGCCTCAAGTTTCCTGGCAAGGGAGCAGACGAGCTCAAGAATTGTAGTTAGCCTCCTACACAACACCTGAACCTCGTGTTTTGTGAAGAAGCTTGAGGCTATAGAATTTGATTCTTGTGGATTTTGTGAAAAATACACTGGATACCAAAATGCTCTATTTTTGTACTGTAATATTTGTTTGGACTGCGGATATTAATGGACTATGAATAATTATATTATGACTACTTATAACATCACTCAAAAATAGAGTTTTATAGGAGTATCTTGACTTTGGATACTTGTTGAGTTTATGACACCTCCGCAATTCACGTGCCCGGATCGTCGGGATCGCGACACGTCATCGATCCGTGGGAGGCCACGATTCCTAATTCGGGCTAATCTATCTTTAGGAATATCAATTAAAGGGGGAATCCTAATTTAGGAATGGTATTAGGAGGATTGGTTGGCTCCTTCCTTTCCTTGCTTGTGCCATCAATGACATTTCCTCTTCTTGTGCTATCTCCTTTATTGGAGAGGGAGATCTTCACATATATAAGGAGCGGGCTGCATCCCGATCAATTGACGTCATCAAGTGCAGCCATCCTGTTTGAGATAAAAAACAAAGCAAGGAAGAAGAGGAATTTGGGAGCCATCAGGCCGTCCACCCTCAGCGACGCATCCGGTGTTGAAGAAGCTAGGCGGAGGCAGCAGGCGGGTTCAGGCGGAGCTGTCCAGCGGCGGCTCCAGTGTCTTCCAGTTGGCAGGCTTCAAGTTGCTACTCCAGGCAGCCGCAGGAGGAGGCGACGACTCCAGGCAGCAGCAGGTTAGGAGGCGGCGACTCCAAGCGGCAGCAAGCGGGGCCGTCCAGCGGCAGCGGCTCCATTGCGGTCCGGGCGACGGGATCAGGTGGAGGTGGTTCTGTCCAGCGGCGACTGACAACTCCAGGAGAGGCGACGACGTTCGGGCGATCCAGACGGATCGACATCTGGCCGGGCTCATCCAGGCGGCCGGCTGTGCAGTGGTGGATCCAGGCAGCGACAGCAGTTGGAGGAGGCGGCAGATCCAGGAGGAAGAAGACAAGGCGATATCGGCGGCGACACCGACGATGACAGCAGCGGCGACAGCGTTCTTCTTCAGCTTTTTACTTTTCTCCTGTTGTTCGACCGTGTTGACGGTCTTTGTTTGTAACTTGTAACCTCATTGTTTATAGTAGATCTTTTCTGGTGCGCTCTCCCTGTGGACGTAGTAGCCCATCTCCGAACCACGTATATCTTTTGTCGTTTGTGACTGTATTTGTGGAATTTCTTCTGGTTTATGATTTTGCGCTATTGAAATTGATCGTCTATCTTCCGTTGTGTGATCCACGGCGAGTCATGTAGTCGCGGATCGGATCAATTCCACAACAATTGGTATCAGAGCCAGGTTCTACATAGTTGATCGTCTGGACGTTTCGGTTTTAGATCTGAGTCAACGGTAGGTGACGACATTGGTCTGCTCCCTATCTTCTCAGATCTGGTTTGTGAACATTATTCAGATTGATCAGTAGCTCTGTGAGCAATAAGATGGCAGCAAAATTTGAAATTCCCAAGTACGACGACAAAATTGATTTTGGTCTGTGGCAAAAGCAGATCAATGCAGTACTCGTCCAGCAAGGTCTTCATAAGGCGCTCCTTGGAAAGGAGAAGGTCGGGTTGAATAAAGACGACAAATGGGAGGAGCTGGATCTGAAGGCCATCAGCACTATTCAGCTGTGTTTGGCCGATGAAGTAATGTACAATGTAGTCAATGCTGAGATTACAGTGGATCTGTGGAAGAAGCTGGAGGAGTTTTATATGTCAAAATCTCTCACGAATAAGCTGTATGTAAAGAAACAACTTTACAGCTTGAGGATGTCGGACAACATTCCGCTTCTTGACCACATGAATGCATTCAACAAACTAATTTCTCAGTTGCGTAGTATGGACATTAAGGTCGAGGAGGAAGACCGGGCTCTTCTCCTGTTGTCTTCATTGTCGAAGTTCTTCGATCATCTGGTCACCACGATTCTGTATGGGAAGGACACCCTGAGGATGGAAGAAGTGATGACAACGCTGCTCTTGAACGAAACGAGAAGCAAGTCGAGCCCTAGAGCCGACGATGGCTTATTCATGAAAAGCAATGACCCAGCACGAGGTAGATCCAGAGGAAAAGGCAAGGAGGAAGACTGACCTAGGTTTAAGTTTGGAGGCAGGAATACTAAGGCTCTGTTTGGGACAGCCCTGGCGGGTTGAAAAGATGCTGTCTGGATAGAGATGTTTTAAAATAGATCTCTGGGGAGCAGTTTTGAAAAGCTGCAGAGTGTTTGGGTGTTCTGTGCAGAAGTGCGCTTTGAAGAGCAATTTTATATTTTTAGCTATTTGGAGAAACAACTTTTGGAAGCTATTTTTTTAAAAACAAAAATATATAAATATATAAAAATAACTGATAACAGACGTCTTTTACGTAGTTCTAGAAAATAGAAAAAAAAGGTCTTCCAACATCCGGCGACTGCTTTTTCCAATCCTTCCGATCACCTGTTCGAAAATAAATTGATATGAATCAAACTTTTGATAATTTAAATCCTTTAAATTTTTAGTAAAAGATGGATCGAATTTTTACCTGCGCGCACTGTATATTTCTTCGACAATGCTATCTCGTGTTGTAGACATATGTTTTGCTCCAGCAGCATCACACATATCGCCTTCAATATCATCCTCTGCCGCAGGGTCTTCATCCTCTGAGGGAACGAAAGAAGACTCATTAGCATCACAAGCATTAAACTCAGGGTCCCAGCGAGACGGATGTCTCCGAATTAAGTTATGTAAGGTCATTGTCGCTAGCACTATGGAACGCTGTTTCTTGAAGTTGTACTGTGACATTTTGCTCAAAGTGTGCCACTTTTTTCCCACACTCCAAACAATTACTAATCAAAATCGTAGCCCAAAAGTTATATACATAAAATTGAACAAAAAAACCAAACACAAAAAAAAATCACATACACACACATTCATACACACACACACACACACACTCATACACACACGTACACACACACATTCATATACATACCCAACCAAAAATATAAAAACACACACACATACAACCATACACACATAAAAAATGAACATACACACACACACATATCCTTACTCATTCACACACTCATTCTCGTCCACAAACAAAAAAATCACATGTACACACATGCACAATAAAACACGCACACACACACATACACAAATACACACACACATACACATACAAATATACACAATACACAATCAACACAAACATACACACATACAAAATCAAAAAAAAAAACACACACACACACACATACACAGATACACAATCAAAAAACACACACATTCATACACAAAAACACACACACACAAACACAAATCCATATACACACACATTCATACACAAATCCATATACACACACACATTCATACACAAAACACATACACAATCACACACACACACACATCCCTACAAAACCAAAAAAAATCAAACATATAAATCCAAACCTCAAAACTTCATGATTTAAGAGGAAAAATTACTGCTGATTGAAGAGGGACGAGGAAGAGAGAGTCGGAATCCAAACCCAGTGTTCAAGCTGGATTTCTGTTGTCCGACGGAAGAGGGCTCGATCTCTGGAGTCCTCGATCTCTGCTGTCCGAAAGCTAGGGCTGAAGAGAGAGCCGGATATAACCCACTGGAGTCCTCGATCTCTGTTGTCCGGAAGCTAGGGCTGGAGAGAGCGCGAAGCCGGGCCGACGGAAGCTAGGGCTGGAGAAGACGACCGATGTTAGGGCTGGTCGTCGATCTCTGTTGTCGCCGATGCTAGGGCTGGAGAAGAAATCCGATCTGGAAGAATTTGCTGTCGCGGCCGATCGGGAAGAATTTCCGTCGATCTCTGCTGTCGCGATGTCGTCGTTCGAGAGAAGGAGAAGAAGGGCTGCGGGATCGGAGAGAAATAAAAATGCGATTTTAAGAGAGCTGAATGCAGGGAGGGAGAGGCTTATGGAAAAGAGCTCTGGGAGCGGCTCTTTGAACCGCGATTCCATTAAAGAGCTCTTTCAAACAGCGGCAATAACAGCTCTGGCGGCTGGGAAGGAGCTTCTCCAGCCGCCAGAGCTCTCTCAAACAGAGCCTAAGTGTCACTACTGCAAGGAGGAGGGGCATTGGAAGAATAATTGCCCGAAGAGGAAGTTTAAGGAGCAGACGCATGAGCCACATCAGGCTGCGGTGGCATCTGAGGATGAGAACGACTTCGACGTTCTTCGTGTCTCATCCAGCCTCGAGACCACAGGTTCCTGGATCTTGGATACAGGATACACGTACCATATGTGCCCAAACATAGAATGGTTCTCCAGCTTTAGGCAGTGTGAAGGTGGTCGTGTTTTTATGGGGAATGAATTAGAGTGTGTGACGTTGGGAGTTGGTAACATCAGGATTAAGATGTTCGACGGAGTGGTCAGGACACTCACTAACGTTCGGTTTGTGCCCAAGTTAAGAAAGAGCTTGATTTCTCTAGGCACTCTGGAGGCCGCCGGGTATTCTTATACCGGCAACGATGGATATTTGAAGGTCAAAAGAGGCACGTAGGTAGTCATGAAAGGAGAGCATTCTGGTACTCTCTACAGACTGATCGGTACCACGATTGCGAGTAGAAGGGAGAGGAGAGAGGTCAGACTGCATCTCAGGCTACAGGATATGGTAGCATATGTCTTTCAGGCTATTTCCTCAGATCCTGGTTCCTATGAAAAAGCTATAGAGAGAAGAGACCGCTCTCAGGGGAAAGCTAGGAAGGACTCGTGGAGGAATAAGGCAAGATTCGTGGCGAAGGAGTTCGCGCAGAGGAAGGGCCTTGGCGAAGATAAAATTTTCGCAGCCGTGGAGAATAAGGGCAGAGTGTCATCTCAGAAGTTCCCAGACACCGCAAGGGGAGACATTTGGCTCAAACGTCCGACCAAGGAACTCAAGATTATTTAGAAGGCGGTGGAGCTGCACAGTGGAAGTACGCGTGCAAGTTGTCTTGCAAATGACCCGATCTATCATGCAAGGACAAAACACATCAGTTTGCTCTACTAGGAGTCGAGGGAGTTCGCTAGAGGTGGAGGCATGAAGTTGCGAAAGATCTTTATGGAGGATAACGGTGCGAACATGCGGGCAAAATCTTTGATAGGATTCAAGTTCAAGAACGGTCTTGACTTGGCTCATACTGATGCATGTTGATCTAGAAGATGACCCCAGGGAGAGGGGGCTCGTAGTCGCCGGTTGGGGAGATCCGGGATGGAGGTAGAGTTACGTTCATTAGGCATCGAGGTGGAGTTCATCGCGTGAGGCATCAAGGTGGATATTGTTGAGTTTATGACACCTCCGCAATCCACGTGCCCGAATCGTCGGGATCGCGACACGTCATCGATCCGTGGGAGGCCACGATTCCTAATCTGGGCTAATCTATCTTTAGGAATATCAATTAAAGGGAGAATCATAATTTAGGAATGGTATTATGAGGATTGGTTGGCTCCTTCCTTCCTTGGTCGGTGCCATCAATGACATTTCCTCTTCTTGTGTTATCTCCTTAATTGGAGAGGGAGATATTCACATATATAAGGAGCGGGCTGCATCCCGATCAATTGACGTCATCAAGTGCAGCCATCCTGTTTGAGATAAAAACCAAAGCAAGAAAGAAGAGGATTTTGGGAGCCATCAGGCCGTCCACCCTCAGCGACGCATCCGACGTTGAAGAAGCTAGGCGGCGACAGCAAGCGGGTTCAGGCGGAGTTGTCCAGCGGCGACGGCTCCATTGTCTTCCAGTTGGAAGTCTTCAGGTTGCGACTCCAGGCAGCCGCAGGAGGAGGGGATGACTCCAGGCAGCAGCAGGTTAGGAGGCGGCGACTCTAAGCGGTAGCAGGCAGGGACGTCCAGCGGCGGCGGCTCCAGTGCGGTCCGGGCGATGGGATCAGGTGGAGGTGGTTTTGTCCAGCAGCGACAGACAACTCCAGGAGAGGCGACGACATTCGGGAGATCCAGACGGATCGACATATGACCGGGTTCATCCCGGTGGTGGTGGATCCAGTCAGCGACAGCAGTTGCAGGAGGTGGCGGATCCAGGAGGAAAACGATTGGGCGATATCACTAGGCGATGTCGGCGGCGACAGCAACGACGGAGACAACAGCGACGACAACGTTCTTCTTCAGCTTTTTGCTTTTCTCTTATTGTTCGACCGTGTTGACGATATCTATTTGTAACTTGTAACCTCATTGTTTATAGTGGATCTTTTCCAGCGCGCTCTCCCCGTGTACGTAGGAGCACATCTCTGAACCACGTATATCTTTTGTCGTCTGTGACTATATTTGTAGAATTTTTTCTGGTTTATGATTTTGCGTCATTGAAATAGATCGGCTATCTTCCGTTGCGTGATCCGCGGCGAGTTAGGTAGTCGCGGATCAGATCAATTTCACAACAGATACTAGCGTGTAGGCATACAAAATAAACATGATGGGCCTGTCAGGCTCGGGTTTTATTTATGTCATACCACGGGTAAATTGGGCCCAGTCCGAGCCTCCATAAGAAAAGAGGGGCATATCTGAGCCTACAAAAACGGGCTTAAGTAGGTAGGTCAGGCATGTGTCTAGCTAGGAAGACCCCCATATGGCAAATTGGCAACTAGCAATTGCCTTTTGGCAGCAAACTGCTACCAAAGTATAGCTTTTTAGCTAATATTTGACATCAAACCGTTGAGCTCCAAGTGCCCAACAATAAATGTTCGGTTGCTGCTCAGCTCTACAGTTGGGCAGCGCCCAGCTAGACAAGAACCGTTAGAGAACCAATCATTGTTTGGTGTCTGGGCAAGCTTGGGCTTGGCCCGCGCACTAGTTCGGGCCCTTGCAAAAACAGGGGGTCTGGGGAGTCCCATGGACCTGGCCCAGGTCCAAGCCCGGGCCTAACCAGGCTCAAACCCATGTCGAATAATCGGGCCCAAGCTTTATTTGCACTCATACTAACATCTCATAAGAAAAGACAAAAAAACACATTTTATAATATCATAGAACTATATATGCACCACAACCCTAACCCACTCCTCCCTCTCACTCCCAATTCTCAAATCCACCTTGATTTATGAAAGATGTCCCACTGTTAGAGTTTTTTTTGTTAAGTGGATTTATATTCTCGAATCACCCCAACAATGTTCTGCGCGAATATTTAAGTCTATTTGAACTCCTATGAGTCTGTGTCATTGTAGTCACTTGAATGTAAGCCCCCCCCCCCCCCCCAGAGAATTGGGCACGACTAGCAAAAATTCTAACCTTACAGGTCATGTGGTAGTGCTAGAACATAGGCTAACCTCTCCCCCCATGACGGTTATCTTGTCAGGAAATCGCATCATCAAATCAAATGTTATCACAAAGTATAAATATGTGAATGTAATAAGTAAGCCTTTAACTAGCATTGTGTATCATACCATCATAAATGTCCACAAAAATATGAAAGTGTATAAGGTAAAGGGGCTAATAAGGATGTCCAACGAAGTCCATAAAAACTAATGCTAAAATATAGTGCCTCACATCTCTCATAATCTCCTCGGATGTGATTGTCAAAGTAGATCTTATGGGAGGTAGGTGTGTCACGGTATTAAAATCAATATACTTCTTCATGTGCTGCTCATGTTGTTGGTGCAGGCTTTGGGGTGGCAAAAACTAAATGGTTAATCCTAAAATTACTAATTGGTTTCCCTACCTCTCTCTCTCTCTCTCTCTCTCTCTCTCTCTCTCTCTTAGTGCATCCTAAAGCACCGGTGGAAGGAAGGATAAAGGAGTAATAGAATTTGGCCGGTGACACTCCCATGCCCATGGAAACCGGAGCAGTAGCGCTATTCATCCTAGGCTCCTCTCG
Organism: Platanthera guangdongensis; assembly: GCA_039583875.1. Taxonomy (NCBI): domain Eukaryota; kingdom Viridiplantae; phylum Streptophyta; class Magnoliopsida; order Asparagales; family Orchidaceae; genus Platanthera; species Platanthera guangdongensis. The sequence goes on along the minus strand of CM077154.1, from coordinate 123,501,698 downwards.
CGATCTTGATGTCCCCATATTGTTGCTTCCCTAGTATAAGTAAGATAACAAATGAGTCAAGTACTATTCACAAAACTTGAATACAAGGACACTCATGGTCACGCAAATACTCCTATGTGGACAACTTTTTTATGCGATCTGATTATACTAAATTAACTATTAAATCTCAACTTGGACGTAAACCTCAACTTGGACGCAAACCTGGCTTTGATACCAAATTTCAACACCTCCCCCCACAATGACCATATAATATGGGCCCGGTCAGGTCTCCACAACATATAGGCGCCACAGCTTTTGTATTATAAATTGATATTGAATACTATCCATCTCATACCACAGAAATAAAACAACATAAACATTAAACCAACACTAGAAAAGATGATGTCCACTGCGACAGAAAGTTCAAATGGCCTTATATCCTTACATCACCTGAATGTCCCAAAACATCAACACATTTTCAAAATTAAAAGTACATCAAGCTCATGCTATCTCGGCATGCAAACCGAAAACAGAGTAAGGAAACACAACAAACAACCAAACAAAAGAAGTAACACTCCATGAGGCTTATGCCTTTTTGGCCAGCGAGCTTGCTCCAGTTTGTGATCATTTTCCTGTAAACATTTGATGTAATGTGGGTCAGCTAACGCTGATATCAAATGTGTAACCAACAACCCTCTTCTCAGTCGTCCCTAGCGGACCCCGAGTGTTGAAATTGGAAATCGACTTCTGAGGAGTTCAGACCCTAAGAAGGGGTTACCGCACACATACTTCTCCTGATGAGCTCACTCAATCAGAAACTTAGGATTGGAGAATGACCCACGGCTGCAGTAAAGAGGTCTCATCACACACCAGGAAGATCTTAGAGTGCTTCCCCTCATTAGTGAATGCTGAGCTAAGGGCACCTCAGAAAGCGCTACAAGACCAGAAATGAGAAGCCTCCTCTTTTGATGTACTCATGTGGGTCTAGTTATAGGTTTCTGAGTCTGGCCTGAAAATAGCGTAACTCCGCCGTTTTGTTTTACTATACGCAGCTCAAGGTGGGTCTGCCAACAGTGAAACTCCGCTGTTTGAAGAGGTTACTGGCAGACCAAACCACATTAAATGTGTGCTATTACCACACCTCATACAATGGCGAGCTCGAGCCAGCTTGCCAGTTCTTGGACAAGTGCGGCCCTGCTCCCACGACTCGCCTGTCTCTTAGGCGAGAGCGAGTTGGGTTCATATGGCTCGCCCGCCCGCTTGGCGGATCTTCCTCTTCGGCTTGCCCGCTTGCCGAGCTGAAACGGGCTGGCTATTATCGGCTCGCCCTCCTGCCTGGCAGATACGGGTCGGCTACCCCTCAGCTCGCCCACCGACCGAGTTGAAGTAAGTCGGCTTCCCCTCGGCTCGCCCACCTGCCAAGTTGAAACGGGCTGGATGCTCTGTCTTGCCCGCCTGCTTGGCGGATGCGGGCCGACAGCCCCAGCTCGCCTAGGGCTGGTGATCTCATGGCCTATCTCGAGGGCTTCATTTCACTCTACCATGTTGGGTCCACTCACTGAACACTTGGGGTTGGATGATTCTTTCTGAGCTTTGCAAAAGCTCAAAAAGAGCGGGGATTGTGTACAATCTCGTGTTTGCCGAGTGGACTCAACATGGCAGAGCGAAATGAAGCCCTCAAGATAGCCATGGGATCACCAGCCCAAGGCGAACCAGGGAGTTCAACCCGCATCCACTAAGCAGGCGGGCGAGCCGGGGCATCTATCCTGCTTCAGCTCGACAGGTGGGAGAGCTGAGGGGCAGCTGACCCGGTTTAGCTTGATAGTGGGCGAGCGGAGGGACAGCCGGCCCGCATCTTCCAGGCAGATGGGCGAGCCGAGAGTAGCCAACCCGCTTCAGCTCGGCAAGCAGGAGAGCCGAAGAGGCAGGCAGCCCGAATCCGCCAAGAGGGAGGGTGAGTCACAGGAACCTGACTCGCACTCTCCTAAGAGACATGCGAGTCGTGGGAGCAAGGCCGCATTCGTCCAGGAACTGGCGAGCTGGCTCGAGCTCGCCCCTTCATGAGGCGTGCAAATAGCACGCATTTAATGTGGTTTGGTGTGTCAGTAACCTCTTCAAACCTCTGAGTTTAGTTGTTGGCAGACCCGCCTTGGGCTGCGTATAGTAAAATAAAAAAGACGGAGTTACACTATTTGCAAGCTAGCAGAAACCTATAAATAGACCCACAGGTGTACCTCAAAAGAGGAGGTTTCTCATTTCTGGTCTTGTAGAGCTTTCTGAGGTGCCCTTAGCTCAGTGATGGCTAAGAAGGGGAAGTGCTCAAGATCTTCAGGGTATGTGTTGGGACCTGCAACTGTGGGTCATTCTTCAATCCTAAGTTTTCGGTTGAGTGAGCATATCAAGAGAAGTAGGTATGTTGTCACCCCTTCTTAGGGTCTGAACTCCTCAGAAGCCGATTATCGATTTTAACATCGGGGCACTCAATCACCCTGTAAGTCAGCACCTCGTATGCATATGCAATAAAAGAAAAGCAATGTAGAAGTGACAAGTATGGGTGTCAAGAGCATCAAACATGTTTTTATGTTGAGCATTGAAATAAAAGAAGCCAACCATGCAGTATGTATACAAATCTGGGTTTTACTTGAGGCACCCTAAGAGTGTATGATTCTAACACATCAACACACCTCATCGCAGCACATCAATCACATAAGTACTTTCAACTGCCCCAACAGCTTTCAAGCCACAAATAGAACTTTTACGTAGACCTCACTCACTCATGGGTCTCAACACCTTGGATTGCTTGCAAACTTTGACACTCTCGTCAGTCCCACCACAACAATCCAACTGATGCTTAGAAATCTTGTTTGACCATGCCCGCTTATGGGCTTCATCGCCCGGGCTTATCCAATATAAGACCCTCTTTTTTTCTTTTAAACCATCAGGGTCTTATGCCTAGAATCGCTGCTTTGTAGTGACACCAACACACCCGGGTTGGTCGCCACTACAAAACGCCGATCATGCCGGCTTTGACGATCACCAAAGAAAGAGAAGTATAAGAATAAGTTCAAGTCCACATATCATATATAATATGAAAAGAAATCACAGCAATGTCCACATGATAAAGAAGTACTGAAGCCAAAAGGCAAATAGAAATATAAACGGGCTTAAGCCCGGCACATCAAGTCCTCACTATAACACTATCGCAACTCTCAACATCTAAGTGGAAGCAAACTGAAATCCATCCTCGACCCGTCGTCGTGTAGTAGTGGTAGTGCGCAACAACTGCTCCTCATGTCCTGTCTCCTTGTACTTATGGTACTGATGCTCCTACTGCTCGATCCCCTAAAATGTTGTGGTCTACCAACCGTTAGCCAAAAGACTAAGCCACTATCATCCCTGCCTCACCCCCGCGACTCCTAGGCACGGTGCGAGGAGGATGAAAGCGAAGGATAACAAATCAGAGTGGAATAAGCAGGTGACAACTACCCTAGCAGGTGTATGTATAAAAGAACTATAACAAGAAAGCAGTAATGTAAACAAGTAAAGTAGAACAGTAAGAACATGTAAAGTAAACTAAGGAATAAGTAAAAATATAAGAAGGTAAACTAAGTAACCATGACCTATAGGAATGCCCATACAAACCTATAGACCAATGGATCGTTTTGCAAGGTCTATTATATAAATAGCCTCATACCAATTTATATAATAGATGTCAAGGGTTATATGCAATGAATATGCTATGACATGCAAGTATGTTATGGTATGAACATGCAAGTGCAACTTACACACCCGACTCTGTGCACACAGACCTTTAGTTCCCCATTTATGGAGCATAACCTCACAGGATACCTCCGTAGTGGCAAATGGAAGCGGTGGATTGGGCCTCGCCCACATCTAAACTAGTATTAGCACTACCAGTCAGACCTATCGTACGCCTCAATGCCGGTGCACTAAGCGGAGCTCCTGCGTACTCTTGTTGGTTGTCGGACCGGACTTTATTTGGCCAAGTGTTAAAGTACACTTGCCGAGTCAATGTATTGGTGTCGGTGCGACGACTCTCCAATTCCGAAGACCCACCACCTTATATCTTATGCACATGCAACATTAATGTATTTCCCACCGAGCCAGAGCTCTCCGGACAATCCTGTCCGTCATAAAATATCTACCGAGCCAAAGCTCCCCGAACTAACCCGTCTGTCACAAAGCCATCCTAGTCATCGGCTCGCCGAGCTAACCTGCCCATCACCAAACCACCGAGCCTACTGCTCGTGAGACCCAACCTAACTCTCACAACATCGGGGAGTGTGAGTGTAAGTGTAATCCTATAGTATTTCTAATTACTCTTGTATTACATTCATTCTTACGGCTTACGTTAACCTTGAACTACCTAAGGCATTCCCTGTGAAGGGCTCGAGGGCACTGAGAACTACGATGGGCTGAAGCTCAAACCTCCCTTTCGCAAGGCACTTACAATTATTGGTTATTACCCAATGACCGATCCATTTTAACATTATTCTGGATCTAACCCTAGTGTATTTTGACTCTTTCTCTCTACACAGGAAAGACGATCTTTCGTCGATCCCGAACACCTCTTGACACTAGTCAACCCATCACTCTCCTCATCATGACTCCTAATGAAGCTCGTTTTTTTTCTTTTTCACTTTACCAAGATTAGTAAACTATTAACCTCATCTCCATATGTCCATTCCACATATTATTACAATTTCCGCAGTTTTACTAAATGTAGACAAATCTAAGTTATATGATGTACATGATAGGAAGTACTCCAAATTTTCATCCAAAGGCCCTAAGATAATTATTGGGTGTCTATCATGGCACATTTAGCCTAAATCCAAAAACTTGTAATTTTCCTAATTAATTTGGCATTTATTAAATTTCCCCAAATGTTATGCCATGGGTTATTTTGAACATGAAGTACTAGATTCCTTCAAGTTATGGCATCCCAAAATTTATGAATACCATATAATATCAAAATGTCAATGAATACTAAATTTCACAGATTTTTATAGATGTATTAACCTCTAAATAACTAAATCAAAGTAATTCAAATAATTGGAGTTAAAGAAGGGAGTACCATAAATCGTAATCCAAAAATTATATAAAATTACCAGAGCCTTATAATGATTATAAAACACTACTGACTAAGTTTCATGCAATTCCAATGTCAGTAAGCCATGTATAAAAATACTTCAAGTAAATCCTCTGAAGTGCACTTTGTGAAGAAACATTCTCATAGACTCATCCAAATAACATGTAATAATTTTCTAAACTTTATTATGCCCTAAAATATTCTCTGGCAAAGTAACATAATTTTCCAGCAAGATATTGTATTTATTATCTATTTTCCAATATAAGGTGCACTAGTTCACTTTACACATGAAATACTAAAAGAAAAAGCTCAAATGATCCAAATAATTTACTAGTGTCTCTAAATAATATTTAATTAACCTAGACAGAGTTTCATATCATTCTAAGTTAATTTAACCATGGTTACTTCGATATCATCGAAAAGGGCAAGGTGGAGAATATAACTACAAGTTCTACTGTTTTCTAATCATCCTATAATAACTTTCAGAGACTCATATTGTTATAAAAACTCTTTTACCAAAATTTCATAAGGATCCAAGCTCATATGACCCTTCAATATTTTCATAAAAGGTATAAGCCTAAACTATCCCTAATTGGTTTAAGTTGTGTGTCTAAGTCTAAATGTCCCCAAATTCGTTCCTAGGGCATTTCACTACCCTAAGGTCACATGGACTAAACACGACGGGCCACCAGTGTGACACCGGCCTGGCAGGCTACCGGCCGAAGGCGGAGGGGGACCGACCGACCGCTCTCGGGCGGCAAGCCCGGCGGGGCCCCGGTGCCGGCTAACGAGCGCGGCGCCGGCACCGAGTGCAGGCCATGAGACCGGCACCGACTGGCCGCAAGGCTCGGCTTGCCTGGACTGGACCGGTGCAAGGGGGGTGCGGTCGGCCGAATGCTCCCAGCCGGAGGGCCGGGTGCGGCCGACCATGAGATGCCCCTCCTACGGAGGCCGCAGAAGAGGGGTATCTTGCCGACAAGGTTGGTCGGTGAGATTGCCGCGCCACTCGGCCGCGAGTGCATGGCCGAGAGGTGGGGGGTCTTGGCCAGCCAGAAACAGAGCCGACATGAGCCGGCCGGCAGGCGAAGAGAGATTGGGGACGACCTCCTCAGCCGGTCCCGTCCGGTGAGGGGGAGTGGGATCCCGGCACGTGCGGATCGCACGTGATTGCGTGTGTCGATCACTCGCGCGGCCATCAAATCCACATCCCCACTAAGATAGTGAGGATTATGAGGAGCGGGTTATCCACACCCCAAAACTCTATAAAAGAGACTTCATTCCTATCAGGCGGAACATAGTAACATGTTTGCTTTGATTGTGGACTTGTTAGTGAATTTAATTTTGTGTTTCTTTTTGGATGTATATATATTTATTGTGCTGGCAGGGACAAACAAATTTTATGTTTATTTGTGGAAGATATGTTAGTGGAAAAAAAAAATATTATGTTTTTCCTTGTGATTTTATTTTTGAGTAATTTTAAATAAAATTGTATTGTTGCAAGCTTTTAAATAATCTAAATTGAGCATTATTTCTTATTATTTTAAACTAAATTTAATGAAATTGTGTAATTATCTTGAAGGGTTCCTCAAAATAGGAAGTGGTTGAATCGTAGGTTTTCACCGCGATCCCAAGCGGCTAGCCGAGACGGTTCACCCCGCAGAATGAGTTCTCACCTCGACCAAAAAGTCATAACATTTGCGATTCAGAAGGGCATGCGCAGGACGCAACATGTGAGCTAGTACGTGCGTCTCTACACTCCACTCCAGAATGCACTCCGCAACACTCTGTTTCACCCAACACCGGGCACTTATAAATGTTTGTAAACAAATGGTTGCATGTCACCCTTTGAAAAGCTATTCTTTGTAGTTGATTGATACTAGTGGATTTCGTCAATTCCCCTTGGTTTTTCCCCGTTCTAAGTTTTCCACGTAATAATCATATTGTCTGCTTTTAGTTATTTGTTTCGATTGTTTCCATGTTCGGCTAACTCTCGAGCTAAGACAATCCGTCTACATCAGTTCGTAAGTGCGTTGAACGACCCACAATCCAATGAAATGAATGTTACAGATCAACTCTATTTTGTTGATTGTCATGTATTGGTCTCTATTTGGTTCGGCGTTTTGCTGCTCCGTTTGGGGCAAACGCCACAGAAAGGCGTGTAAACAAATGAACCTCCTGCGGCGTTTGCTCCGTTTCCACCCGCTCGCCTTGAGAAATGCCCCAAAAAGCTTCGTTTGGAGAAGCCACCTCCTCCCTCCGATTTGAACACTCTGTTTCCACCCCCCCGGATCGATCCGCCACCGCCGAACCAAATGAAGCCTTAGTGTATTCCACAATAGAGGGTGGATCTCTTGAAGAAATCAAGGCTAACCTAACATCCGAACAAAAATACCATGTAATTTGAGCATGAGTGCAAATTGTCAGCTAGACTTTATTTGGTAGAGTGGCTGCGGTTGTAAAAGGAGCGGTTGTAAAGACAGATTTATAAATGGAGTTGTTGGAAACTTGCTGCTGGAAATGGAGATCTACTTGGATAGTCAATGTTTGCAGAGTTGTTCAGAACATAGGCTCAGTTTGTTCTGGTGGTGGCGGTGAGAAAGGAGCAACGGTGGGAACGGAGCTTTGAGAAAGGAGCTCCGGACAGCTGCCGGAAAGGAGCGGTGGATCGGCTGTGGCATTGAAAAAGGAGCGACGTTGGGATGAAAACGTGCGAACCAAACAGTTCCGGGAAAAAAACGCCGCTGCGGCTAGAACTCAACGGAGCTGCATCGTGGAAACAAACGGACCCATAGAACCGTTTGACAAAACAGCGGTGGCGTTTACTAAATTTTTTAAACAAATTGTTGAAAATAATATTTATATTTTATTATTATTTTTATTAATTAATTTTAATATTTAAAAATCTGTTTTCATTTATATAATTTTTAAATTATATATATATATATTTAAAATATTGTTTATTAAAATTGCTCTTTAAACTATAGAACAAAAATTTTTTATAATTTTTATATTGTTTATGCAAACATTTCCTTCCCCTGTCGTGTTGCGCCTGTAAACATTTCCTTCCTCCGCCGCCCTGCGCCACCAATCTATCGCCCTGCTTCTGTCATACTGTCGCATGACTCCACCGCCGGCGGCCTCATGGAAGAGGAGTAGGCAGAGGCGGAGGATGGAGCGCTGGAGCTTGATGGAGGAGCTGGAGCTTCGCGGGGCGCGGGAGGGCGATTGACGGGGTAGTAGCGAGATTTCAAAAAAATCCAGGCAGGCGTAGGAACAGAAATTCAAATCTTAACAGGAATTCCTACTACGGGAGGGCGGTTCTTGCGTGGAGCACAACAGGAGGGCGGGAGGTGGAATGCCAAAAAAAATGAAAACGCTTCTCACCGGAGGTCGGGGCCGCCGTTTGCAGAGCAAGTTTTTCATTAATGACGAAAATGCCGGCGTTTAGAACTTACAGCGGAAAAACAAACGTAAAAATGAGTGAGCTGCGCATTTTTTGGAAACGAAACGGAGGAAAACGAATTACCAAATGGACCCTTAAATGTAATTGGTGCAGGATGTGACAAATTTAAAGATTTGGGATGTAAAGTGATAATAATATTATTTTCAAGATTGTGAAGTGTCAATTACCCATTAAAATTCAATTAATTATAGACAAAAGGAATTCACAACTTGCTTTTAAAATAGAGGGCAGCTCCGTGCATAATGCATCCCCGGAAGGGTTCGGGGAAGGGTCCCATCATAATGGTGAAATGTAGGTAAATTTTACCTTACTTTTTTGCAAAAGGCTGCTTCCTCTTGGTCACACAGCAAAACCTTAACCGGTGTGTCAAGACTCCCCTTTTGAAGATGCTTTTAAAATAGTGGAGTAAAATTCCATGGAATAATTTATGCCATTATTGCTCATTTTGGTCTCACCTTGTTCTCAAACGAGCCCTAAGAATGCAAGACAATGTGAGTTTTTCACAATGAGGCTATTAACTCATATAAGATTTTTATAGGCTGCGTTCGACACGGCTTATTTGTTCTAGGGAGATTGGAAAAAAATGTTATTGTCATACCAAAATCTTATGCCCCAAATTAGTTTCTTTTTTGATAAAGATAATAACATTTGTCATACCAAATATACATTCTATGACAATGACATTTTTGTTGAAGTCGGAATTTAGTATCTATGGAGTTCGGGACCCTACTAGGGGGCAACTTGCACCTACTTCTTCCAAGCGAGAGCTCTTGGCCGATCTCGCTGAACTAAGGAACAAATCCTGGGCTGCAGCGTGGAGTTCCCATCACACACCCGAAAGATCTTAGAGTGCTCCCCTCTTTAGCCAATGTTGAGCTAGGCATCTTGGGGGAAGAAGAAAGCCTGAATCTGCCCCTCTCCAAGGTACCTTAAGGGTCTATTTATAATTTTTCGAGTCTGGTCTGTTGATAGCGGAATTCCGCTTTTTAGTTTTACTAAACGCAGCACAAAACGGTCTGTCAATATCATAACTCTGATGTTTGGAGGGGATATTAGGAGACCTAAAAGGTATTCTGGAGTTGACGAGTGTCCGATGAAGCTGAGACTCGCCACTCGCCTTAGGGTGCCTAGATCTCTCCCCTGGGGAATGCACTCGTCCCAGGGTGCCTATATCTCGCCACTGGGGGATGAACTCGCCCCAGGGTGCCTAGATCTCGCCCCTAGGGGGTTGCACTCGCCCTTGGGTGCCTGAATCTCTCCCCTAGGGGATGCACTCGCCCCAGGGTGCCTGGATCTCTCCCGTGGGGATGCACTCGCCCCAGGGTGCCTGGATCTCGCCCCTGGTGGATGCACTCGCCTCAGGGTGCCTGGATCTCGCCCCTGGGGGATGGACTCTCCCTAGAGTGCCTGGATCTCGCCCCTAGGGGGCTGCACTCGCCCCAGAGTGTCTAGATCTCGCTCCTGGGGACTGCACTCGCCCCATGGTGCCTGGATCTCTAGCCCAGGGTGCCTGGATCTCGCCCCTGGGGGATGCACTTGCCACAGGGTGTTGGGGACTACACTGGCCCCTGGGGGGCTGCACTCGCCCCAGGTAGGTGAGAACCTCTAGGCCAACAACGGTTGCATATGATCTCGACAAACTACTGATTATACAGTTTTTGTCTAACCTTACCAGAACAAATAAGCTAAGTCTGCCGCCCCTCTTCGGCCGCCGGCGGGTAGGCAAGGAAGCGACCGAGCCGGCCTCCCCAGCCAGCTGCCAACCTCTCTCGTTTGGTCTCTGCCCGCCTTCTCGGACATCGACGGCAGCCTCCCTCCTTGCCGACAAATTCGTCGGCGAGTTCGTCGATGTGTCAAGCTCGAGCTTGTGTCTCAAACCCGGGCTTGTCTGCATGCTCTGACTCGTAAATCAGTTTCGTCACAAAAACAAACAGATGCTTTGAACCCTTGCTTGACCCCGCCCGCTCGTGGGCTTCATCATCCGGGCTTGTTCAAAGTTTGACGTTCTCGTCAGTTTCACGGAAGGGGACTTGTCTCGTCGGGACACTCTACACACAAGACTTGCAACGTCATGGGTTAGTTAGCCGACCACGGAGACCAAGTTCAGCCTTCACAATCAACCTTATCAATTCCTCCCTAAATCACCATTCGTTCTCACATGAAAAGGAGAGCAAACATCACAAACGATGTCTTTGCCACATTCTGATTTCTAATAAAATCTCTAGTGCTCGTCATGCAACATCACCTCATCCGACAAACGGTCGCGATTATGGCTTCACCCACAATATCTATTCCACTAATGGAGCGGATTTCTAGTTTAATAACACGTCGGGGACGGACTCAATCGACCCGGTGGCTCTTCTTGAACCATGACAACTCGTGTCCCTCTCATTTGAGAGATCATATGCCTAAATGCTTGAAATAAAGCAAAAAAAACAAAATGGATGTCATGCATGCATCCTAAATATCGAGAGGAGAAATATCGTTACCTTATGACTGCTCTTCCTAGCCATAAGATCTTGGTTTGCAGGGATGAAAGTGTGCGCCTTCGAGTCCTCTCTACGGATCTGGCAGCGGATCGACGAATAGAGCTTCGAAGTTTCGTCAATGCCGGAAGATGCTCTTCTTTTTCCTCCTCCAAAGACTCTCAAAACCCTAACTCTCACCCAAGGATGAGAAGAATGAGGGAGATGAACCCCTCAACCCTACTTAAGGGTCAAGGACGGACGATTCTGGGCCATATGATCGATTTCTAAGAAGATCAAACATCTTAATTTCCCAAGTCATGAAACTGCTTTCGTCTGCTACCGCCAGACGGTAGTTATCTACCACTCCGCGGTAGCACACAGAGCCGCTTGCCTCTGCAGAATGCCCTGCTACCGCCAGCGTTAGCGATACCGCCGCGCGGTAACTTCTCAAAGCCTTTGTCTCAACGCTTTCGTCCCAACGCTTCGTCTCGACGAAAAGGAGCTACCGTCGAGCGGTAGCTAACTAACGTCGTACACTACCACTCGATGCTCTCGTTTCAGAAGGCTACCACCGGGCGATAGCTTCCTACCACCGCGCGGTAGCTCCCTGATCCTCAAGTTCTAGAAAACTGGGGTGTTACTAGAGCTGTCATGGTTCCGGTTCGGTTCAGGTTCTACTAAAACCAGAAACCAAACTACTATGATAACGGTTCTTCAAGTTAGAACCAAAACCTTATTTGGTTTGACCGGCTCCGATTCTGGTTCCGGTTTCAGTTTAATTTTTGGAAACGTCGTGTTAACGGTTTCGGTTACGGTTCAACAAAAACCAAAATGAAACCGACCACTAATGGTTCAGTCCGGTTCCATGCGGTTCGATCCGGATCCAACTAAAACCAAAATCAAACTTAGCGGAATGAAATAAAAGCGGGCTGCAAATAGTAAAACTCAAAACAATATCGAAAGAGAAATAATTATGTTGCACACTTATCGATGACCTTTTCCACGATCGGTGAGATAATATTCATCGTCTTCCTACACGTGTCGACTTGCCACGACGTCTAGTTGGCTTGCACACATCTTGACTGCATGCTTAACCGCAACAATTGACTACAATTACTAGTCTTTCATGATTACTAAAAAATAGTAGTTGTATATCTTCTATATTTTAAAAATAAAATATTTCAAAAAATATATAATTAAATTGAAAATACATTATATAACTATATAAAAAAAATACATTGCAAAAATTGACTCCAAACCGCACCAATGTCAAATCATATCACACGGTTTTTATGCGGTGACCTTTTCCACGATCGGTGGGATAGTATTCATCGCCTTCCTACACGTGTCGACTTGCCACGACGTCTAGTTGGCTTGCACACATCTTGACTGCATGCTTAACCGCAACAATTGACTACAATTAGTAGTCTTTCATGATTACTACAAAATAGTAGTTGTATATCTTCTATATTTTAAAAATAAAATATTTCAAAAAAATATATAATTAAATTGAAAATACATTATATAACTATATAAAAAAAATACATTGCAAAAATTGACTCCAAACCGCACCAATGTCAAATCATATCACACGGTTTTTATGCGGTGAAGTTTTGTTCGGTATAAAATCGCCCCCCCCCCCCCCCCCCCCGTTAATGTGATTGCGGTTTGAGTTCAAAATTCATCAACTTCACCCGTGATAGTAAGTATAAATATTATAGATAAGTTATAAATAATAATAATAAACGGGTTGCGGTTCGGTTCTAATTCAGTTAGGTTCGGATCGGGTTTAAAAATATTAAAACCGCTTGATACTTGTATGTTGCGGTTCTGGTTCCGGTTCCGGTCCGGATAATAAAATGTAAGAACCACACCCTGACCAATGTTGTTCACGGTTCCAAAATTCAAGCCGGAACCCGAATAATTTGCGAAAGGTTTGGTCCGATTTTTTGCGGTTCCGGTTCGGTTTGCGGTTTTCGCTTTTAAGTGACAGCTCTAGGTGTTACACATGATCCCGTCGCACATCGATCCCACTACGCATGATGGCAAAACCACCTAAGCTCGCAGGCGTCGAGCGACCGGGGTCGAGCGGCCGACGTCATCTCTCGGTGCCGACCACCCTCCTCTTGCCGCCATCGGCCGCCCCTTTTGACCGTCGGGGCGTGGCCGAAGGGGCGACCAAGAGGGCCGCCCCTCTTCGGCCGCCGGAGCGCGACGAAAGGTGCGGCTTGGCCGGCCGCCCTTCTTCGACCGCCGGCGCACGGCGAAAGGTGCGGCTAGGTCGGTCGCCCTTCTTCGGCCTCCAGCGCGCGACCAAAGGGGGGGCCGGGTCGGCCGCCGATGCGTGGTCAAGGAGGCGGCCGAACCGGCCGCCCTCTCTGGCCACCGACGCGCGACCGAAGGGACGACCAAGTTGGCCGCCCCTCTTCGGTCTTCGGCGGGCGGCCAAGGAGACGGCCGAGCTGGCCGTCCCCAGCCGGCCGCTGGCCGCTCCCGCTTAATTGGTCGCCGCCCGCCTTCCCAAACTTCGGCGGCCGCCTCCCTCCTCGCCTGCAAATTCGCCGGCGAGTTTGCCAGTGTATCCATCATCCGTTCAAGGGAGCGCCTCCTCGCCGTCCAATCATCTCGGGTCATTCCACGCCATCCGATTCACGGGAAACCATCCACTAATCGTCAGGTTAGTGGGGAAGTTTTATTATTAAATAAATTGGTGTATGAGTAGCAAAATTAATAATCCTAATATGAGCCCTTAAACTATGACAAAAATATTTATGATCTCGGTTATGATGTGCGGACAGTCGCGTAACCACCATAACCATCTCCTAAATGCTATAAAAGGAGCCTCAAGACTCCTCATTTCTCACATTTTTTTTCCTCCGAGTCTTCTTCTTTCTCAGTCCAGAGCTCTGTCGGATTCCTCCTACTAACAGCATTCGAGCCATCTTCAAGCCACGTTCAAGTCACGTTCAAGCCCTACTCGAGCCGCGTTCAACACACCTCTGAGCCACCCAACGAAGCCTATTTTGTAACTTCCTAGAAGCCCCTGCCAGCATAATTCTGAGTGCTTTACTCCAGCATCCAGCGCCATTGCGACACTCAAACACGTTCATCACCGTCAAGTCTAATTTGTGCAAGACGCCGAGCGAGACGGTCTGTCGTCCGCCAAGTGTGAAGTATTCTCTCACCTCTGAATTGTAACAAGGAGTGACATGTCTCCCTCGATTCTGCAAACCAACTGCAACCACATGCAAGTAGTGGACTTTGACCGCCACAGTCCCGGTCATGTGGTTTTTTATCCAGTTGAGAAGTTTTTTCACGTTAAAACTTCGTGTGCACAACAATCCTTCACATTAATTGTGTGCCCGCTCGACCACTCCCGGATTAAGACGGTCAAATTTGAGTCGATTTAGGAGCGCCGAATTAGACGGCAACAATTATAAATGGGGAAACAAAATTTATAGTAAACACAAGATTACTTAAAGTTTCTCCAAATATGAAATTATTAGAAAAAAGAAATAGAAATGTCCCAATTACAGTTCAGTCATCATGAGGGTTGTTAATAAGGCGACAAATCAGAAGATATCGATGATCTCATGGCTGAATCGACAGCAGAGAGGCAGAGCTGGGGTTTCCCTCGGCTGGCCCACGAACGCCGGCGGCGGAATGTGTAGCCGCAGGGGACATTTGCAGAACCTTTATCCTCACCCACACGCGGCAAACGGACACAATCTGCTCTCCTTCGCCGCCTCCTCATCGGAATCTTCCTCCTCCTCATCGGCGCAGCCATCTTCGTCCTCCATTAGTGCCATTAGGGACATCTTCGCCGGCGCCGGCGGTCTTTCTTGGTGTAACATCGGCGCATCCGCCTCATCGTGCTGGTCTTGGATGATTTCTCTCAGCGTCTTCGCGACTCGGGTGTTGTCCGATACGCCGGCGCTGGATTTGGGGCTGCTGTTGCAGCTGGTCTTCTCCATTGTAGCCTCCCGATGGAGATCAGGGTTAGATCGATAAAGTGAAAAAGCTCTGAACAGAGAAGTTTGCAGACATAAAGGAGGAGAGGGGGAAAGGATGCAGGAGAGACGCTTACGTGCGTGCTAACCTAGGGAGAATAGATAGAAAAAGCTCTCACTCTCCTGCTCCCCTCTCTCTCTTCATAATTATTTTTGACAATAATTATATGCACGTTCATTTCAGCTATCTTCAGATCATGTAATTTTATAATTGTTATGTGCAGGTCAGACATATATAAGTTCATTACTTCCTATGGTTTTTTAGTTTGACCTGCATTTATTCTTGGACTACATATAGCCAAAAATGACTTGCATATAACATGACCCTTATTTTTTGTGTAAAAAAAGAGTGTTGCCCCTAAAACCAAAAGTGTATTGTTATCCGTACTTCATAAATGGATATTTGTAATCCATTGATAGTTGTACTCAAAATAGTTATTTGTACACATAATTGATATTTATACTCATACATAATAATCTTAAGAAATTTTTTTTTGATGTCATAATCTTAAGAAAACTTTTTTATACCCTATATTTAGAGCAATACCAATTACTCTATATCTTCAATGTCCATCGCCCATAACATCAACAACGTCAAAAAGATGTGATTGTGCACTAGGTGACATTTAATTGCGCACATTATCAAGAAACCCTCTCCTTGTGCTTCTAAATTTTTTTTGTCAACTTCGTAGTTTTAATCTTCAATGTTTTTTGTTCTTCCCCCAATACATGCTCGAAATGTGATGGTTCTCTTTTGGTTGACTTATAATCGTCCATGAACTTCTTCAAACTTCTCTTTGGACGGTCTCTTAATTTTGTAGGCAATTTAGGCTCTTTTGTTTGACTACCATCTGGGTTGACGATTTCACGCAATTTTCTTTTAATTTTCTTTCTTATGTGTGCACTTCCCAACCAAAACGAACCCGGATTTTACAGACTCTTCCACTTTTATGATTATCTCTAAAGCAACAATCATTAGTGGAAAATCAACTTTTAGCGACGAATTTTTTCGTCACTAAAAATTGCATTTTAGTCACTAAAGATATCTAGTGATCAAATATTGTCCGTCACAAAGCAGTCACGAATGCCCCACCACTAAATGTTTTTAGTGATCAAAATGAGTTACGTCGCTAATCGTATATATTTAGTGACTCAATTAACTATAATCACAAAAAGATTCTTTTGTGACGAAATTGATTTGTTAACTAAATTAATTTTTAGTGATTAAGTTGAATCAGTCATTGAATGAACATTTAATGACCATATTGATTCGGTCACAAAATGTTTTCTGGTGACCAAATAAATTTGGTCACTAAATAAATCTTTGGTAACTACGTTATGACGGCCACAAAATACTGTTTTAGTGACCAATCTATTTTGGTCACTAAATAATTCTTTAGTGACCAAATTGATTAAGTCACTATATAATATTTTAGTGACCAAATTCTTTCGTCACCGAATGTGTAATTTCAGTGACGAAATATCTGGTCACTAAAGAGATAACACAATGTAATATTTTTAGTCAATAAATGCTATTCAGTTTCTCAAAAAATAACATATACTTTCATTTTTTCCTTATAATTCAATATTAAGACATTCAAACATAAGAAAAAATTAAATACACAATCATAACAAAAGTTTGTTCCATATTTATTTTATTAATAAAGAAAAAAATGGGAGATAGCCTAAATCTCTCAATACAAAATAATAGTTTTAAACCATAATTAAACTAAATACATATTCAATCTTTAGCTCTTTTAAATGTGCATTTTATAAATTCTGAGATAATGATTGTTCAGGTTAGAAGCAGGCCCAACATCTCAAGGCCGATGGAAGATCTGTGTGCCCTTCTCGAACTTCGTCCGTGAGATGTTGTTGGGGACGTGAGTTAGGTACTCACTGATCTCCACCTCGCAATTGTCGATGGCAGCGGCGACGACGCTTAACACATTGATAGTCTTCTTTGTACGCTTAACAATGTCTCCATTGAACATTGAAGTATCACCAAACTCTAGCCTTCTTAAGATTTTTTCTCATTTGCGCCATGCTCTGGCCAATATAAACTAGACCTGAAGGTAGAGTAATAATCATTATGCCAATACAAATGATTTATACAATTTTAGATTATTATTAAGTATCAAGATTATACCAAACCATTTCTCCTTTTCCCCAACTACCAAAATAATGAGCAAAAGCTTAAAAACTCGTAACATTCAATCACAGAGCATTTCATGTACTCATCAGCACAAATTCGTCTCCAGAGATCAGCATCCTTTGATGTAAATTGGGCTGCCATATCTAATGCAATTGGAATCTGCATCAATTTTGAAAGGATTAACTACTCCCCGATATTAAGCATTTTTTACTTGATATGAGATTATATTCTCAACAAAACAAAAAGTTGATAATAGATACCTTGGTAGCAAGCAAAAATGGAGGCCATCAAACCATCTTGAGGCTTGGATCTGTTGAACAAGGAACTAGAAAAAGGTTCATCTCCCTGAATCATGTTAACTTAAGGGTTAGATTACATGCAAGATAATTAACATTGAAGCAAGAGAAAAGTAAATAAATATCATGTCATTTAATTTCTACGAATTCTATTGAAATCTTACCTGTCAATTATAAGCAGTGGCGGACGCATGATTTTGTTCGGTCGTTTTCGTCTTCGCTGGCTGAGCAGAGGGGCTCGACGTGGCCGGCAAAATTGCAGATCGGCACAACAAGAGCAACGATTCTCCATAGAAAGCCCTATGGCTTACGTGAGCGGTCGAATGGAGGAAACAGAACGTCCTATGATACGTCGTTTAATAATAAAAAAGCAAATAACTCGAGGTCTTTATTTATCTCTCATGGTTAGATTCCTTACTTGATTTCAAACTGGTATGGGTTCGAAACTTGCCGCCCCTTTCATTTTCTGTATTAAATTTTGGTCGCCATGACCCGCCTGGTCTTTGAAAACCGGCCCGGTATACGGTTGGGCGGTTCAACAGGGTGGTTTTCCGGGTTTTACCCGGTTTTGAGCGGGGCTGATTTTAGAGGCCTGACCGGACTGAAGGAAGTGGTGTTTTGAAAGTTATCTTTTTCTATTTACTTATGTTCATGTTTTAGAATGTTGTAACATTTTGTTCCTTGATTATATGACTTGTATCATGTAAGGTTTGGGAAGATGCGCTTGGTCTTGAACCATAGAACCATGATTTTATTAAGTCATGCAATCTTAAGTTATCCTCACAATCGTGGTAATCAAAAAGGAACATTGATTGCCGAGTTAAGATTGTCATGTCGATTAAAGTACATTTGAGTTCTATAAATGTTGATAAATGATTATCGTTTAATCATATGAGTGTGTATGCGTGTGATTTCATACATATTGAGAGTGACCTATTTTTGTTGTAACATTATGTGGAATGTGTTAAGTGTCAATAATGTTTACAACGTGTCTATTAGATGGAGATACAAGATGTGTAGATTTAGCGTGTCAGTGTGGGCAACGTGATTATAGTTGAATACTATCCTCTGATAATGATCTATATACTATGATTCGTTGTTCATACTTACGCGTATGTAATATGCACATCGAAGTATCATTTTGTCCCCAAATTATCTTGGTAATGATATAGTCGGGCCCCTTGGCCGAGCGAGGTTGTATAGCATGCATTATAACTGACGTAGTTATAAATACAACTCACTTGTGAGACCAAGAAAGACAAATATAGTGCGATATGACACAGTCCCAATTTGCACAATATTTATGATATCATGTGACAAAGAAATAGACACAGGTCGTTCATTGCGTAACCTAGTTACCATGTTGTTGGGGCGACTATAATGCAGTGACAAAGCCTCTTATAGTCCATAATATAGGATGTTATATTTTAGTCTCGACGACATGGTTCCTCTTTAAGGTCGCACCAAATGAACGGGAACAGCATCCGTTCGGCTTATTTGGGGTATTTGATTTTATGGTACATTTAATCCAAGTACTATAGTAAGTGCGAACGACTAATGTCGTGACTCGACATGCTCAGATAGAATTCCTGTGCGACTATCAAAAAGAAAATCAATTATGACGGAGCGAGTCGTCGTAATTATTTTGGTAGGAGTGCACGGTAATTGGTATTATGGGATTATATATATGTGTGGCATGTGTATGTGCTTTAGTATACACACATACCAAATTATGTTCATATAAGTTATATATAAATATACATATAGGCTTTTATATATATATGAGTTGTATACATGTGTTATATGTATACAAATATATATAAATTAATGTACATATATAATATATATAGTTTTATATATATTAGATTTTATTTTACATATATATATAGACAGCTTAAACCGGTGGAGATGACAGCTTTCACGGGTTTTTATAACCTAGCCGCAAAACAGGGATCGGGGTTGTTCTTGCGATCTCGCGCTCTGCCGCCATCGTCGCGCAGCTCCCCGCTCCGCCGCCGGGCAAGTTTGCCGCCGGCATCGCAACCCGCTGCTCCGTCGCCGAGCCAGCTTGTCGCCGCCAAAGCCTTGGCGCCCGCTGCTCCATCGTCGGACTAGTTTGCCGCCGCCATCGCCCTGCAGCTCGCCGACCCTAGGTGTTCCTTTTCGGTCGGCCGGAGCTTGTGTGTTGGCTTGAGTCTGCTCCTTCTCCACAGCGGTTTTAGAATCTTCTCCATTTTCTCTTCCCTACCCGGCGACTAGTGTGGTTCGGCCACTTGGAGTCATCGGTGCAAGAGGAAAGTAGTTCTGAGCTAGTGTTTCTATTCCCCGTCAACGGAATAGAGATTTGTCGCTGTTCGGGTTCAAGGTGAACCAAGAGGCGAGGCGATCGACCTCGTTGTTGCGGTGGGATCGCCGTCATTTTCTCCGACACGTTTTCCTCTTCCGCCTAGAGATTGTTCTCTAGAGGTATAATTTCTAACGCATGTGATGGAATAGATGTGATGAGTTAGGGTTTATTTTGTTAAGCCTTTTTGCATTGCTTTGGGATATCCGATCCTTGTGTATTGTATGGTGTTTGAGAATTTTTTTAAAAATTCGCCCGACCACTACACGTGAAATCCTACAGTGGTATCAGAGCGAGGTTGGATATCTCATTTCAATGTAACTCCTTAGTTGCTAGTTTTGGTGCCCAATGGTTTGGATCTGCTATGTCCTAGCCCTTTTGATTCATATTGCGTAATCCACCCTAGTATGGATTATGAGGAGATTATTTTTTTTTGGATTTAAAATGATCTGGATGAATCATGTAGGTTTGGGTACGTAGGCTTGTCCAATGGTTAGGGTTTCCGACTAGCAGGTTTTGTTTTGTTTCTTTGGCATTTTTTATTTTGCAAACTCTGGAATGTAATTATTTGTGATGTATGTAATTTTAAGGATGCCGTGCATAAATTTTTTTTGGGAATTCTTCCATTCCATGTTGGAATGCGAAGTGAAAGATTTAAGAGGCTTTCCTCCTCATTTTATCCACCTAAGCTAGTGATCCTGGAAGAGCATGAGTGTGATTCTAATCACTAGATATGGTGGAACATGTGTGGGCTTGGTATTAGGCCACAGGAGATCAAATCTGTGTGAGGCACAATTTGCTCTTCTTGTGGGAATGTTGCGTCCACACTAGTTGGCCAATAAAACGAGTTTTCTTAAACAAGATTTTCGAGATCTAGGCTTGAATATTTTGGGAAAAGGTTTTCGTATTATTGTGTTTTATTTTTCAGAACATGAAATAATATGTTGTTCAAGAGTCATAAGGGTTAAGCTTTGCTTAAAGGTTATGATTGGTGCTTGTACCTATCTTTTTCAAACGAATGGATGAGTCCGCTTGTTCGGAAAGGATCTTTTGTGATGCTGTGATTTTCTTGTCATAGCAATAGCAGTTTTTTTTAATATATGAACTTCTAGTAAATTTTGTTTTCTCTTTTCTTTAGAATCATGTCAACCCTTCCAAATTTTCTGCGTTCCATGATTGATAAGAGTCCTCTTGCAAACGACGGTTCAAACTATTCTGATTGGATCCTCAAGTTGAACATCGTGTTGCGTTTGGAAAATCTCCAACAAATTCTGGATGGCAAATGCCCAGAAGTGAAGGAGAAAGACAAACCAACCGATGTTGAAAAGGAGGAACAAAAGAGGTGGAATGAACAACAGCGTGTTGTGCAAACTTTGATCTTGGCCAGCATTGGCGATCAGTTGCAAAGGAAATTTCTTGATACTCCCGCAAAGGAAATCATAGCGCAATTAGAGAAGATTTTCACCGATAGTGCTCGAAAAGAGCGCTACAAGACCACCATAGCACTCACATGGTGCAAGATGATGGAGGGTGAATCTGTCTCAGTGCACTTCCTAAAGGTGCAGGGCTATCTAGAGAAATTAGAGAAACTAAATTCTCAACTCCCCGATGACATAGCTGAGGATATCATACTGGGGTCGCTTCCTTATTCCTATAAGGATTTCATTATGCACTACCATATGCGTGAAAGGAAGATGACCATGAATGAACTCCACAATGCCCTCAAAACTGCTGAGGTTGACATGGGCAAGACAAAGGCTAATTCTGTCTTGGCCGTTGCGTCGAGTAGCAAGAAACTCTTTAAGAATAAAGGCAAAGGTGCAATCAAAAATGCAAGTAGAAATTTCCCTTCAAAAGGCAATAAGGGAGGAGCTCATGTGAGCAACTCCAAGGGAAGCAAGGTGAAGAACTCTCCTACAGATCTCACCGAGTGTTTCCATTGCCATGAAAAGGGACACTACAAGATGAACTGCCCCAAGTACAAACGGGACTTGGATGAAGGCAAGATTGAACGCAAGCGCCCTAAAGGTATATATGTTATTGAACTGAATTTAAACTTAACCACAACTATCCTTGATTGGGTAATTGATACCGGATCATGTGCTCACTTAGTTTCTAATGTGCAGTCACTAAGGGATAGAAGAACGCTCTCGAAAGGAGAGGTTGTGCTGAAGGTCGGGAATGGTGCAAGAATCTCCGCGGTTACAGTTGGCACCCTAGACCTTCGTTTATCTAGTGGTTTAGTTTTAACGTTGAAAAACGTTTATCATGTCCCTTCTATTTTGAGAAACATTATTTCTGTATCATGTTTAGATGCAGAAGGTTTTTGTTTTATGATTGTTAATTCCAAATGACAATTAAGAAGGATGGTTTATTTTATGCAAATGCTATTGTTTCCAATGGTTTGTATTTGCTTAATATAGTTGAGGATAAACATGTAATGAATATTAATAACAAAAGACTCAAGATATCTCATATGAATGAGACACTCTTATGGCACCATCGTCTTGGTCACATAAACGAGAAACGCATAAGGAAATTGCATCAAATAAATCTTTTAAACTCATTTGATTTAGATGCAATTGGGACTTGCGAATCATGTTTAGCTGGAAAAATGACCAAGACACCTTTCAGCAAGAAAGGTGCAAGAGCGAATAACTTGTTGGAATTGATACATTCAGATGTATGCGGTCCAATGAGTACGAGTGCAAGAGAAGGTTATAGGTACTTCATTACCTTCACGGATGATCATAGTCGATATGGCTATGTTTATCTCATGAGGCATAAAAATGAATCCCTTGAAAAATTCAAGGAGTACAAAAATGAAGTAGAGAACCAACTTGACAAGAGAATTAAGATCTTGAGAACCGATCGTGGAGGTGAGTACATGAGCAACATGTTCACTACTTATCTGAAGGAGTGTGGTATTGTACCGCAACTTACTCCTCCTGGCACCCCGCAGTGGAATGGTGTCTCCGAAAGGAGAAATCAAACCCTGCTTGACATGGTCCGTTCCATGATATGTCAGACCGATCTACCTTTATATTTTTGGGGCCACGCACTTCTTTCTACAACTCTCACTTTAAATATTGTTCCAACAAAATCTGTTGATAAAACTCCATATGATGCATGGTTTGGTAGACCGCCTAGTTTATCGTTCCTTAAGATTTGGGGTTGCGAGACATATGTAAAACGTATGCAATCGACAAAGTTAGAACCCAAAGCGGACAAGTGTTTTTTCATAGGATACCCTAGAGAAACCAAAGGGTATAGTTTTTGGCACAAGTCAACGAATACTATATTCGTAAAGAAAGGTGCTACATTCTTGGAGAAAGAGTTTCTTGAAAGAATGAAGGGATGTGATCGTAGGATAATACTTGAGGAAACTCAAGAGGACCTACAAGGATGTGATCATGATATGAATTTTGATATTCAAGATGACCACGAGCTATCACATATAGTTCCTTTGCTCAGTGGGAGTGTGGCCAATCCACCTCCACAAATTCATGTTGAGGAGCTTCACAATGCGCCACCAGGCAATTGTTTGGCTCGTGTTGAACATGAATTTATTCCACATGAGGTTGTAGAAGAAATTCGAGAGCCTCGAGGCGAACGGGATGAGCAAAGAGAACTCAGAAGGTCTACCAGGGTAAAAAGAAAGCCCGACCTTTACATGGGTTTTCATGATGTATTGGTAATGGACACTGAAGATCCCCTGACCTATGAAGAAGCATTGGGAAGGAAAGATTCAGAGGCCTGGATAGAGGCCATGAGATCCGAAATGCAATCCATGTATGACAATCAAGTATGGGACTTGGTTGACCTTCCTGATGGAAATAAAGCCATTCCCAACAAATGGATTTTCAAGAGGAAGATGGACATGAATGGGAACTTGACAACATACAAAGCAAGGCTTGTAGCAAAAGGTTATAGCCAAGTCCAAGGGATTGACTACGATGAAACCTTTTCGCCGGTTGTAATGTTCAAAACAATTCGGATCATGTTGGCTATCGCCGCCTTCCATGATTATGAAATATGGCAGTTGGACATCAAAACAGCTTTCCTAAATGGAAAACTAGTTGAGGAGGTATACATGTTACAACCTCAAGGTTTTGAAAATCCGGAAAATGTCGAGAAAGTATGCAAACTTCAGAGGGCCATTTATGGTTTGAAGCAAGCATCAAGGAGTTGGAACAAACGCTTTGACGATGAGGTTAAAACTCTCGGTTTCATTCAAAGCAAGGAAGAACCTTGTGTATACAAGAAGGTCAGTGGGAGTCACGTCATATTTTTGATTTTGTACGTAGATGATATATTATTAATGGGCAATCATATACTTATAATGGAACAAACAAGAGACTCATTGAAAACTATTTTTTCAATGAAGGACATGGGACAAGCCCAATATATCTTGGGGATCAAGATATATAGGGATAGGTCTCGAAGACTCATTGGCCTGAGTCAAAGTATTTACATTGACAAAGTCTTAGAAAGGTTTCATATGGAAAACTCTAAGAAGGGAAATGTGCCAATGAAGACATCTTTACAGTTGGGCAAGTCTCATTGTGCCTCAACGCGCATGGACATTGAATACATGAAGAATGTCCCTTATGCTTCAGCTATAGGCTCCATCATGTATGCCATGACTTGTACAAGACCGGATGTTGCATATGCCCTGAGCATAACGAGCCGACATCAAGCTTCACCCGGTCCCAATCATTGGACCGCTGTCAAAAATATTCTTAGGTACCTGAAAAGGACCAAGAATAAGTTTCTTGTTTTTTGGTGGGGATAAGGAACTAGTTGTAGAAGGCTACACGGATGCTAGTTTCATGACAGATCCGGATGACAGGAAATCTCAATCTGGGTTCGTTTTCCTTCTGAATGGTGGAGCCGTGAGTTGGCGTAGTTGGAAACAATCAACTACTGCTGACTCGACCACCGCAGCAGAAGTCATGGCAGCTGCGGAAGCCAGCAAAGAGGGAGTATGGATAAAGAAATTCCTCGAAGAACTTGGAATTGTTCCATCAAGTGAAGCCTCCTTGAAATTGTTTTGCGACAATAGTGCCTCCATTTCTCAAATTAAGGAGCCAAGGTCGCATCACAAGACAAAATATATGGATAGAAAGTATTTTGTAACGCGGGACTTCATCGAGGAGGGGAAGATTACACTTTCATGGATAGACACTAACAGCAACACAGCTGATCCTTTTACCAAACCTTTATCTCAAGCTAAGGGTGAAATTCATTTCGAATCCATGGGGTTACGTGACCATGGAGAGTGGCTTGACGAATGATTTTAAGGTTACTCCTTTTCTTTTATAGTTTCTATAATTTAAGAAACTTTGAAAACAAGTGGGAGACTGAAGGAAGTGGTGTTTTGAAAGTTATCTTTTTCTATTTACTTATGTTCATGTTTTAGAATATTGTAACATTTTGTTCCTTGATTATATGACTTGTATCATGTAAGGTTTGGGAAGATGCGCTTGGTCTTGAACCATAGAACCATGATTTTATTAAGTCATGCAATTTTAAGTTATCCTCACAATCGTGGTAATCAAAAAGAAACATTGATTGCCGAGTTAAGATTGTCATGTCGATTAAAGTACATTTGAGTTCTATAAATGTTGATAAATGATTATCGTTTAATCATATGAGTGTGTATGCGTGTGATTTCATACATATTGAGAGTGATCTATTTTTGTTGTAACATTATGTGGAATGTGTTAAGTGTCAATAATGTTTACAACGTGTCTATTAGATGGAGATACAAGATGTGTAGATTTAGCGTGTCAGTGTGGGCAACGTGATTATAGTTGAATACTATCCTCTGATAATGATCTATATACTATGATTCGTTGTTCATACTTACGCGTATGTAATATGCACATCGAAGTATCATTTTGTCCCCAAATTATCTTGGTAATGATATAGTCGGGCCCCTTGGCCGAGCGAGGTTGTATAGCATGCATTATAACTGACGTAGTTATAAATACAACT
Source organism: Platanthera guangdongensis (assembly GCA_039583875.1). Taxonomy (NCBI): domain Eukaryota; kingdom Viridiplantae; phylum Streptophyta; class Magnoliopsida; order Asparagales; family Orchidaceae; genus Platanthera; species Platanthera guangdongensis. The sequence goes on along the minus strand of CM077154.1, from coordinate 123,475,873 downwards.
CACTTGTGAGACCAAGAAAGACAAATATAGTGCGATATGACACAGTCCCAATTTGCACAATATTTATGATATCATGTGACAAAGAAATAGACACAGGTCGTTCATTGCGTAACCTAGTTACCATGTTGTTGGGGCGACTATAATGCAGTGACAAAGCCTCTTATAGTCCATAATATAGGATGTTATATTTTAGTCTCGACGACATGGTTCCTCTTTAAGGTCGCACCAAATGAACGGGAACAGCATCCGTTCGGCTTATTTGGGGTATTTGATTTTATGGTACATTTAATCCAAGTACTATAGTAAGTGCGAACGACTAATGTCGTGACTCGACATGCTCAGATAGAATTCCTGTGCGACTATCAAAAAGAAAATCAATTATGACGGAGCGAGTCGTCGTAATTATTTTGGTAGGAGTGCACGGTAATTGGTATTATGGGATTATATATATGTGTGGCATGTGTATGTGCTTTAGTATACACACATACCAAATTATGTTCATATAAGTTATATATAAATATACATATAGGCATATGAGTTGTATACATGTGTTATATGTATACAAATATATATATAAATTAATGTACATATATAATATATATAGTTTTATATATATTAGATTTTATTTTACATATATATATAGACAGCTTAAACCGGTGGAGATGACAGCTTTCACGGGTTTTTATAACCTAGCCGCAAAACAGGGATCAGGGTTGTTCTTGCGATCTCGCGCTCCGCCGCCATCGTCGCGCAGCTCCCCGCTCCGCCGCCGGGCAAGTTTGCCGCCGGCATCGCAACCCGCTGCTCCGTCGCCGAGCCAGCTTGTCGCCGCCAAAGCCTTGGCGCCCGCTGCTCCATCGTCGGACTAGTTTGCCGCCGCCATCGCCCTGCAGCTCGCCGACCCTAGGTGTTCCTTTTCGGTCGGCCGGAGCTTGTGTGTTGGCTTGAGTCTGCTCCTTCTCCACAGCGGTTTTAGAATCTTCTCCATTTTCTCTTCCCTACCCGACGACTAGTGTGGTTCGGCCACTTGGAGTCATCGGTGCAAGAGGAAAGTAGTTCTGAGCTAGTGTTTCTATTCCCCGTCAACGGAATAGAGATTTGTCGTTGTTCGGGTTCAAGGTGAACCAAGAGGCGAGGCGATCGACCTCGTTGTTGCGGTGGGATCGCCGTCATTTTCTCCGGCACGTTTTCCTCTTCCGCCTAGAGATTGTTCTCTAGAGGTATAATTTCTAACGCATGTGATGGAATAGATGTGATGAGTTAGGGTTTATTTTGTTAAGCCTTTTTGCATTGCTTTGGGATATCCGATCCTTGTGTATTGTATGGTGTTTGAGAATTTTTTTTAAAAATTCGCCCGACCACTACACGTGAAATCCGCCTAGAGGTTGGGCGGTTCAACAGGGTGGTTTTCCGGGTTTTACCCGGTTTTGAGCGGGGCTGATTTTAGAGGCCTGACCGGACCGCCAGGATGGCCGGTCGGCACTCCGACCGGTCGAACCGGCCGGTCCGGTCCGGTTTTTAAAACCTTGGATGAGATGACTAGGGCCGGAGCGGTTAATTTAGGGCTTTAGGAATCGACCTAACCAAATTTGTGGAGAGTTTTTTGTGTTGTTGAGAAATCCCCAAACAGGCGTTAATCCGTGGGAATTATTTGGGAGGAGAAATCGTAATCATAATTTGATCGGACGATCGTACGGTGTGAAATGAAACTACGGTAAGAGCGGGCAAATATGCATATTGTCTTATATATAATAAGGATGATCGGACGATCGTACGGTGTGAAATGAAACTACGGTAAGAGCGGACAAATATGTACATTGTCTTGTATATATATATATATATATATATATATATATATATATATATATATATATATATATATATATATATATATATATATATATATATATATATATATATATATATATATATATATAAGCAATAATAACAAGCAGTTATGAGTTCCTCATTAGTTGAGCAATCATTCTGTAGAAGCTAAGATCTCTCCTGACAGACTCGTCATGGTTGACTAAAATCAGATGTCAAAAGTTTGGAGGAAAAAGCAGTCGGATGCTTGATAAAACTCAGGATCTATAACTTTGGATTTTTGTTTTGTTCTTTAAAAAAAGATTTTGAGGATACAAATAGTATCTTAGAGTACAATTATAATTCCAGGATTTACAAATAGCCAAGAGCTACAAATAGCCAAATATGATTTACGAATATCAACACCCATGAAATATTAAATAAGTGAGAAAAAATAATAAGTGAGGAAAATAAAACCTATTATGTTTTTTGTAAGTACAAATAATTAAGTATAATTAAGATGAAATAACATTTTTGGGGGGTCACTCAAAGCTGGTGGCGTGCAGAGAAAGGACTTGTGCAGATTCACCCAACAAGTCGATGTATCCTTCGTCGGCACGTCATTGGAGTTGTTCGGCTGTAACCTAAATTGTGACAAAGTTAAAGCTTTTTGCTTGCGAAAATGAAAGTCAAACTGTCTAGTACTCATATATTTTTAATTATAGACAAACTAACTTTCTTATAAATTAGGATAAATATATATTATGTCTCTAAGTATTTTGGTTACCACGTAAATTATTTTGTGACAAAAAAATTATCATTAAATATCAGTTATGGTGAAAAATTTATGTGTCTCACTAAAAAATATGCATTTAGTGACGAAATATATTTTATCACAAAATCTCTGTCAATGAATACGTACATTTAGGCTCCGTTTGGGGGGACTTATTTTCACCGGTCAAGCGGTCACGACCGCATGAATCGGACCTTAATTAAGTCCTGGTTCATGTGGTCGTGACCGCTTGACCGGTGAAAATAAGTCCTCCCAAACGGAGCCTTAGTGACCGAACTTTAATTTTGTCACTATATCCATGTCTTTAGTGACTGAACATTAATTTTGTCACTAAAGACGTCTCTTTAGTGACTGACATTATTTTCGTCACTGAAGATGTATCTTTAATGACTGAAGTTATTTTTGTCACTAAAATCACATATTTAGTGATGAAATATATTCCGTCACTAAAATTTGGTCACTAAAATCCTGTTTTCTTGTAGTGAATAGAGACACGATCAACAAGATTTGCGTACAACATACTTTTGAAATCTGAAAAAACATGAATTTTACTTTGCCCAAATAGTCATTTGATTTCCGTATGTTGTAAATTAATCATGTTATCAAAAGTTTTTCATACGATTGTTAGATTTCCAATTGATACTTCAAAGAACTTCTTAAGTTGGCTATGACCTCCCTCTACGCGGTTTGTAGAAGTGTTGCATAAATGTAAAAACTTGTCAACTCATACTGAAACAAACATTTCCTTATATGGCTCTAACCAGGTATTTGTAACATAATCAATAATATCAGGATATTTAGGATAATAATCACTCAACAATTCATTGTACCGCACTTGAAACTCATTTGCAGTACTTGCATTTACTATTAGCTGTCAAACACCCAAAAAGACATCACATTATTTGCCCTGCGTGAAAAACTTTTTGCAATTTATCGAAACATTACGGTGCACATGCACTTGACATAAAATATTTTTTGCCTGTAAAAACAACTTCTATTGCATTCATCAATATAATGCAAGCTCTCAGTCAGTCACAAAGACATTAGGATGCACATTCTTATCGAAAGTGAGCTTGAAACATTCAAGGGACCATTTATAATTAGCTTCATTTTTGTTTGACATAAAGGCAAATGAAGAGAAAAATGATTGGTTGGTCGAGATAATACCAACTATTGAAAGCAGTGGCAAACGGTAGCGGTTGGTCTTATACGTGCAATCCACCATAAAGACATTTAAAAACATATTACTTAGGCGTACATCAGTTGGATGTGCAAAAAATATACTTTCTAGTTGAACTGAGCTATCATTTACTTGAGTGAAACTAATGTAGCCGGAGTCACTAATGCATTTAAACAAATGTTGGATTGGAGTGCCACCTTCTAATTGTGCTTAATATAACTTAGTCTTCGCATTGTAGATTGCTCTGATGGTTGTAGTGTTACCCGGATATCTCTTCTTTAGCATTGCCAAAATTTTGCGAGGCTTACATCCAGCATTATACATCTCCTCGACAATCTTATGTCCATTCACATCTAGCCTACCGGCATATGGGTGTGATTCTAGGTGAACAAATTCATGATTGTCTTTACCATGTGTAACTTCGATTTTCCATTCATTGTACTAATTTTTTGTCCTTTAAGTGCAAATTTACACCCACAACGCTTGGAACTTGATTTCATGATATTTCTCTTAACGTATCCCTTCTTTTTCTGAGTATCTGGAGGTAACCCGCCCCTATCACAACCCAAAAAATTGTGGGTATAGCTTTATCACTGAGCTTATCTGCCCTTCTTATAATAATGACAAATCTCAACTGTTTGTCAATATTCCTAGCCAACTCAATTAAGTCTTCTTTGCTTTCAAAACTAACGGATGTACAAAAGTGCATTCCAACATTTTGGGAAGTTTCAACGTTCTCAAACAAAATCAATTCTTTTGAGCTCATGATTAGGTAACCCCTAATACAATCATAAAACACATGCTAATAAACATAAAAATCACTCACTTATTAACAAATATAAAAACTGCTAATATCACATCAAAAAGCTCACCAATGGAAGAATAAATTTGATCTGGAACAAAACTGCAGTTGATATGGAACAAACAAGATTGATCTGGAACACAAAAATGCAAATGAATCCATTATTAGGAAGAAGAAAATATGTAAAAAAACTCTTGCTTCTCAATGAAAATGCAATAAAAAGGGATAGAACCTTACTTAAAGGGGAAATCTGAAAAAATGGGGTGCATCAGGCTAGGGGAAATCTGTAAAAATGGGGGGGGGGCATCAGGCTAGGGAAATCTGTAAAAATGGGGGGCGTCGAGCTAATCCGGAAGGTAGAGGCCAGCGAGCAGCGAGGGGCTTTGACTGCTGGCGATTAGAGAGGGGCTTCGACTGCCTGCGTCGAGCGTTGGCCGTCGGGCATCGGGGGAGAGGTATGACTGCCGATGAGAGGGGAGGAGACTGGTGCGGGGGCTTCAGCTGCCAGCGAGCAGAGAGGGGCTTCGAGCGCCGACGATGTGCATTGGTCGTCGGGCAACGTGCTTGAAAAGTGCGATCGCTGGCGACAGGGGAGGAGACGAGTGCGGGGGCTTCAACTGCAAGGAATTAGGGCTGAAAAAAAAACGGGGGCTGCGTACAAATATCGGGTTGAGTTGGGGAAATAAACATGTTAAAAGTTATATTAGTTTTGGTATGAATATCCTATTTTGGGGTTTGAATTACAATACCCAACCAAAGTAGTTTTTTGTAAGTTTAACCTACTTATTAATAGGCGTGAGATTAAATACAGGGTGATGTTACTAGCAAACCTAATTTGGTTTCTAGCAAACCATTACTATTAGCAAACCCTCATTTTTCAAAATGGTTATTTGAAAACCATTTTGTTACTAACAAACCAATATAAAATATTTCACGTCTCTTTGAACTGTGTTTTATACGTACATTTTCATAAGAAGTGTTCAACATGAAAGTTGTAGATCTCGCCGGGATCTACAACTTTCATGTTGAACATTTTTTGATTTGAAGCAATTTAGACCCCCGATTTGACCATTGAAAAAAGTCACGCCGAACATATGTACGGACACTCGGGATCGGCGTGACCTTTTTCGGATGCCAAATCGGGGGCTTAAACGGCTTCAGATCTTGTAAAGATCTATAACGTTCATGTTGAACACTTTTTGGTTTGAATCAGTTTAGACCTCCGATTTGGGTCCCGAAAAAAATCACGCCGAAAATCTGTACAGACGACTCGTTCCGTGAGTGTCTTTTTTCGGGCCCAAATTGGAAGCCTAAACGACTTCAAATCAAAAAATGCTCAACATGAAAGTTGTAGATCTACAACTTTCAAGTTTATCACTTTTTCAAATGAGAACTATTTGAGACTTGAAATTCGAAAATACAAAAATTATAAAAAATAATATTGGTTTGCTAGTAGTATATTTTGAGAAGAGAAAGAAATGAAAAAAATGACTGAATTTGTTATTTTTCTGGTTTGCTAGAAACGAAAGTAGGTTTGCTAATAACAACACCCTTAAATACCCTCCATCATTTTTGTGTAGGGCCCGCATCTTCATTTTGAAACACTTCTCCCCTTCTGCGAAATAAATGTCTCTTCGTCTTCATTTTGTTCTGACGCCCTAGCATTCCGATGAACTCGTCGCCCTGACATTTTGACGATAACACCAGTGAGCTCAACGCGCAACGGCCGACGTCGGTGACACTCCTCTGCCACATAAAGTGGAAAAAGGTAATCTTATGACGAAGCATTAATGTTCCCACTTTTTTCGTGTGGATACATTACGAAAACTATCCTTTTAACAATGTCTGACATGTTCTTTCTCCTCCACCCTTTTCCTTTTAGCATTTTGTTGATTTTAAACCTATATTGTTCCCGTATTTAGTCGTAGTGAACTGCTGTTAACTATAGATATAGATCAAATACGGCCGTAAAAGGCTAAACAAGATAAAGATAAAATAAAAATACTAATGATTTTAACCTTATTTTTTCTACTCTGTACTCTTCCGTTTAGCATTTTTTGGTTTTAAACCTACATCATACCCATATACACCCTTAGTGAAGTTATGTGAATTATAGATACAATTCAAATACAACCGTAAAAAGGAATGTTACACTCACTTCTTCTAGCTAGATTGATTGAGGATACATCCATATTTATTTCTACCGTAAAAGGTAATACTAGGCTCACTTCTTCCAGCTAGAATGACTAAGAATACGGTCATATTTATTTTTGCACTATATTATTGTTTACTTTACATACAACCCTATAAGTATTATGTATAGTCGTATTAGTGCAGAACAGACTGTAATTTTATTGAATTTGTTTATAAATATTGATATAATTTAAAGGTTGAGTTTTTTTGCCTACAATCGTATAATGTGAAACTGCAATACAATAAATTTTGTATAAAATACAATCATATAATTATTTTGTACAATCATATTAAGTACAGATACGACCGTAATTAGTTGAAGTTTCTATGTCTAAATTGCTTAATTGTTGATGTGTTGTTTCCTCTTTTAAAGAAAGAGCAAAACTCCTTCTACATTCTCTTAATGAAAATTCACAACATAATTTACAAGATGTTGGGATTCTATAGCTCTTTCAAATTCTAAATCTAAACTAATAAATATCTATTCTGACGACATTAATTAAAGCATACTCTCAAAAACAGAGCTTTCCAATTAGGAAAGGTATAAAAGAAGATGACAATCAACCAAGTTGCATTAATGCTTAGTTTATCTCACAAAGGTCTTCCTTTCAACTTTATATGGATCACTCTAGCTAGCTAATTATGTTGGAAAATTTTACTTTATAATAAAAATTATTTTACAATTTCCTTTAGAAATAAATAATATAATATTTTAGTAATATTTTTCCTAAATGAAAAACAAGTATTTAGAAGAGCATGAAATTAAATACAATAAAAAGTTAAGTAAGGAATCGAGTCTGAGTAAGGCGTGTGATCACTTCCCTAAAGAAGTTGCATCACCCTCCGGCGGGGCTTTCAACCGATGCTCACTTCTCCAAGGTACAACATCCGGCTAAATACCGAAACTCCGATGTGCGCAGACAATGAACAAGCACATAGAACGTGAACTTTCACTAGATGAAGTTGATGGGGATGAAGCCCCATTTATAAGCTTGGATGTGCACTTAACCATCTCCCCCATGATCCCTCCTATTGTGGAGATCATGGGTTTGACTGGTCAACCCACTCCCCCATGATATCCACCACAATAAGAGAGATCATGGTGGCCTCCCACTCAACAACTACCGCCGGCCGCCGCCGGCCGCCGCGACCGTCGGCCACCGGCCGCCGCCACCGCCTTCGCCGCCGGCCGCCGCCGCCCGCAGCCATCAACCGCCGCCGCTGCTTGCAAGTCGGCCACCGTCCGATCATTACTGGGCATCTGTTGTCGTCTGATCTTCAAGTAACCACCCACTAAGCCACTAAGTTAGTGGGAGGCCGTCATAACCACCTCCTGTAGGCTATAAAAGGAGACCCAGGCCTCCTCATTTCTTAACTTTTTGCTCTGGAGTCTTCTTCTTCATCAGGCCAGAGCTCTGCCAAACTCCTCCCTCGAGTCATCCTCAAGCTGCCTACGAGCCAAGTCGCCAAGTGCGCGGAAGAGGGAAGAAGACAACCACCACCAACGCTCAAGCACACCAGCCACCAAGTTAGCACACAGAACTCCCTCGGCGCAGCCTGTTGCCCGTTGCGAGTCAGAAACTCTCTCTCACCTCCAAGTTGTAATGAGGAGCGGCCTATCGCTCTCGATTCTCCAAACACATTGTAACCACAATCTGATGGTGGATTTTGATCGGCACAGATTCGGTCACGTGATTTTTTACCCAGTTGAGGGGTTTTTCCACATTAAAACCTCTTGTGTCAACTCTCTCTTTTCATTGACTGTGTGTGCGCTCGACCGTCCCGAGAGCTAAGGCGGTCTAATTTACTCCGATCTGACCGGGATGCCAAGTTAGTCCGCAACAGAAGCAAATGTAAAATAGCTAGAAAATATAACGAGAGATATAAGAGTATAAGAAGAAAGATGAAAAAATATTGTGTATATATGTATCATATTTTGAGAGTTATTTATAAACTAAAAGATCAATCTCATAAGTTACTAAAATATTAAATGTATTAAATTATGATAATTAATAATAAATATTAATTACATATTATTATTAATGTTTGTAACATCAAATGTTTCATTCTTTGATAATATAATATATAATATAGTTAAGTTTATAATTAATATAATATTTATTATATATTTAACATAAATAACATTAAATGTTTATAATATAAAATGAATGTCATAACTTATAAAAAAATATTATAGATTTATGTTTTTAATTTTTACATCATAAATGAAATAAATAATTTTTATTGATAAATATATTAGATAATTCATATTTTATCATACATGAGAGATCACGATGCTCATATGATTATTTTGAGCTTTTTTCCTTTAAGTGAATAAAAAATTCCAACAATCTCCCACAAAAGTGAAAAATATCAAACAATATTAAATAACAAATTAGTAATAAATAAATAATATTTGCTTCATCCAGTTATATCTAATGCAATGAGTATAGATGAAATGGTTACCTTAAACATATACTTAATACTTATTGTCTCTATTGAACAATATAATGTGCTAGAAGTTTTGAATTATATTCTTTTGACCAATAAATAAAATACATTAGAATGGTCATTCTTTGGGTTATGGCGGTGGACGCTTTAATGGTCATGCACACCCCTTGATGTTAAGGCTCAGCCTGAGTCCCAAAGTCGCTGCCTCACGACTACCCCCACATGGTGGCACCTCAAGAGATATTCGTAACGCATATCTCGCAAAATTATGCCTTTAACAACCATTAAGGACTAAACGTCACAACCTATACTGTTACATTAAGCAATTTTCACCATAGGAATGAGGAGAGAAAGATACATCTATATTCTCTAATTTGTGCTCTTCACTTGGCTACATCAATAGTTTTGTTTTTATCACATTGAACCTAATTCATGAGATCTCCAATAACTTAGGTTGGGTATCCATCATTGGTAGCAAAATTATGTTAGCTTAAAGCTCATTCCCCTCAGTGATTTATTTATCTCATTTTGGGACAAACCCTTTGTGAGATCATCAACCAAATTAAATTTGGCTTTACATATTTTTATGATATCACAGTCTTTCTTCTTTTGCTTCACGAACTTGTACATGAATCTCATAAACTTATTTATCTTTGAATTAGATATATCAGAATCAATTAAAACAATCAATAAACAAGAGAATTGACATGTAAATTTTAAATATATATGATTATACTTGAATGTTAATATGTGATCTTTTGTTTATATTTTCAAGGTCTACCGCATCACAGATTTTTAAAATAATGTTATTAAAAAATTCATTTACTTGGTAATTAGTAACGAAAAATGTAATTGCACTGTTAACGGAGGCATAACTAATAAAAATAAAATTGATAATTTTAAGACATCTATTTTATTTTAGGTTTGAAAAAAACTTTAGCTAAGTGCCCCCACACTTTAAGAATCTAAATGCTCGATTTTTTAGACTTACAATAATTTTGTTGGTGAAACACATTTGATTTTCAACTTCGGCTTTAACCTTTTTAAAATAAATATTTTTTTAAAAGATTTTTACAAGTAAATGTAAAAATATTTTTTTTGGGAGTGTACGTTGAAACCGAAACTTGGTCCCAAGAAGAGTTCAGACCCAAGGGTGTAGCCTACACATACTTCTCCCGAACTTGCCCACCTGATCGGGCACTAGAAACTAAGGAACAGACTCTGGGCTACAACACGGAGGTCCCACCACACACCCAAAAGATCTTAGATTGCTTTCCCTCCCAAGCCAAAAGCCGAGCTGGGCACCTTGGAGGGCACTCGAAGCCTACCGAGAACTACCTGAGGAGGAAGAAAACGAGAGAACTGACCCCTTCCTAAGGTGTCCATATGGTCTATTTATAGTTTCCCAAACCTGGTCTGCATATAGCTGAATCCCGCCTTCTGATTTTACTAAACAAACCCCAAATTAGTCTGTAGTTAGCCAAACTCCGCTTTTTAGAGGGGCTATTGGCAGACCAAAATATTATTCATGAAGAATCCTCCAAGGACGAGCTAACCATGACGTCATCCTCTCCCTGGAGTGGCGAGTGCCTAGATGGGGTTGGTGACCTCTCGCCCTCCTCCCGCTACATGCAAGTTCCTAATGAAGTTGGCACTCGCCCTCCTAGCTCTCGCTACCTGGGGAAAAGATGAGTTCCTGATGAATCTGACACTTGTCTGCCTAGCTCTTGCTACCTGGGGCGAAGACGAGTGCCCGATGAAGCTGGCACTTGCCCTCCTAGCTCTTGCTACCCAGGGAGAGTGCGGATCGACTGCCCCATTCTCTAGGTCATTTGCCTTCCTACTAACCTGGGTCGAGTGGGCCTGCTTGCCCTACTCGCCTCCCTCCTGGCCCCGAGGGCCCATTCACACCTTGGACTTCTCTAATGAACTCACTCGGTGAATACGGGGTTGTACACAATCTCTGCTCTTTGCAAGATTATTTCTAGCTCGGAAAGAAAAGTCCAACCCCAAGTGTTCGGTGAGTACTTGCTGACCTGAAGAGAATATTTAGTTGGGGCCCTCTAATGCGTTATATATATCCCAAACCAGAGAATAAGGGGATTCGCATTTTCCTGCCTTCCCCAGCTTTTACGTTCATTTTTGTCGCACCATGCTCTTCTCGAAGGAACTTCGGGATCACATTGTCGCCGCTAGAGAGAAGCTAAGTCCCCTATTGCCGAGTACGCTCCTTGGCTTTCAAGAAAGCTTCAAGCTCGCCGCGTAAGCTAAAAAGGCTAAGATAATCCAACGCAACCACACGGATGGTGAGTTCACCTTTCCGACTCCATCCCCTGCCCCCGGGCTCATTCCTCGGGTACTCAGACTTTCCCTTTCACTCACCAACTATCAATAAAGATCGATTGAAAACTATTCTGGCCACTCACAAATAGAGCTACTGATGAGTCTGATATTTATATGGTTTTTTCAGACTCATCTGGGCTTATTTTCTCACTCGTGCACTACATTTCAGCCGAAATTCGGTTATATTTGCTTCGTTCGGTCATGGACCATTTTGTGCATTGTTTTGGCCCAAGGGTGTGCAATTGCGCATTTTGTTGTTGGGGGAAAGCACATGGTGCTCCCCATGGCTCTTTCTATTTATTTTTGCTGCATTTTGGTGCTGGGAGCTTGTGCTCCAGCTTGGCTTCATTGCTGTGCAGGTAGTCCGTTTTCCCCAAAACAGGAATTCTGATTTGTGGAAAACGTACGGTCGTGTGTTTATTTCATGCACGGTTTGTGCCAGATCGTGCATTTTGTTGAGCAGGAGAATCGTCGAGCTAAGCTCGACGAATTTCGTCGAGATGAGCCCGACGATCTTCACGTACGGTTAATGCACGGTTTCTTCGGAACCGTGCGCGGAGGAAATGCACGGTTTTCCTGTAGCTTTCTTGTTTATGTGTTTGTTTGTTCCATTCTGTGATTAATCATGCGCTTTATTCACGCACGGGCAGAAGCGCCCGTGCGCGTGTAAAACGCACGGTTCCACTGTATTGTTCTGATTTCCTGCTTTCTGTTGCTACCCGTGTGATTTCCTTCACGGACGGGCGGAAACCGTGCGCGAATAAAACACATGGGTCAACGCTTCTCCTTCCGTAGGCTTGTTCTAAAAGTTAATATCGCACAGTTTGCACACGGTCATGCGCCAAACCGTGCGCGCCTATTTTTCTGACCTGCTTTTATTTAAAACGTAGATTTCTTCTTCCTAGAGAGGTTCCGAAGGAGTTCCGATCCAGTCTGTCCCAGCCGCCGTTCCTGCTCCTTTGAGCGGGAAAACTCCACCTCCAACCGATATTTTCTCTCTCCTCCTTAGAGAGTGGATCCGGCCACCTTTCTTCCTCCAAAGGCTTGCGATAACTTCATCTCAGGCCACCATTTCCTTCTCCAAACTCCAAGATCTGTTTCAAGATCATAAGGTGCTGCATCCGTGAAGTTCTCCGGTTAGATTTAACCCAACGACTATTCACGAGGAAGATGGGTTATTGGAAGGAGGTGACAGCTGTTCTGGCTCCCGCACGTCATCCGTAGACCGAGCTTGGACAAGGCCCGACAACCCTTGACTTCGGTCGCGAATCTCGGAAAGTCTTCGTGCGTTTGGTTGTATTTCTCCCCTCCTCTTGTAGTTAATTTGTGCTGAACTTGTGGTTGTTTGATTGCGGCTTAAGAACACTGTTTATTTTAAGTATTTCAGCATGTATATGTGTTGTTATATCTTAGATCTTGATGGTGTTGCTGAGCTTCAGTTGTTCATGTTCTTGTTGAGATAGTGTCATTCTAGTGATTGCTCGAAGCGTGTGCGGTGAAGAGGTGATTGCGACCCTCATTGGCTCATCCATCTTTCATATTACTCTCTTGAGTAATCCACCAAAGAGACGCGGTGACGGTGACCCGCAATAGGTTTATTAGTGCTAAGCTTAGGAAACTCCAAACCAAAACCCCCTTTGATTACGTTAATACTTGCAATCACTTTTTCAATAGACAAATCACACTCCCTACCTGCACTCCTCGAGAGATCGATATCCGGGGATTCAACTCCTCAACTTTATTACTTGACTACGATCGGTACACTTGCCGACGCATCAAGTTTTTGGCGTTGTTGTCGGGGAGTGCAACCGTTGCATGTATTTTTTTTTTGAAAAAGTTTGTAAGTGTTTTTTTGGTATTTTTGAAAGGATTTTTTGTGTTGTATGACAGATCCCAACTCCGATGATAGGGTTGAAGATCTTGTATGTGAGCTTGAAACCGCGCGTGCGAGGCGAGCTCACCTGCGTGCTGCTACTGCTGAAGAAAGGATGAAAGATTTTAGGCCAAGGTGGAAATGGCCAAGGTGAACGGGTTGTTGAGGGCCAAGAGGTGGTCCAACCGCGTATTAGGACAATGCGTGATTTCACAACCCCTACTGCGGGAAGTGTTTACCCGGGCTTCAGACCAGCCATCGTAAACAACCACTTAGAGATTAAGCCCGCCATTCTGAACATGATCCGAAATAATACTCAGTTCTTGGGCTTGCCGAGTGAGGATCCGCAGCTCCATCTGGCGGAGTTCTCGGAAATTTGCGGCACATTCCGATATGCAGGTATTTCTGATGACGTAGTAAAGCTGAGGCTGTTCCCGTTTTCGCTGAGGGACAAGGACAAAACCTGGCTCCATACCATTGCGCCCGGGACCGCTACTACTTTGGAGGCTCTTTTCTTTAAGTTCTTAGCTAAATTCCACCCGGTGGATAAAATTGTTGTTGGATCCCTATTTGGATTTGGGCTAGGTTCACTGACTAGGATGATTGACCCAACATGTATAGCCAGGGTCATGTCTGTGTCCTAGAGTTTAGGCTAAGTCCTTAGAATCAACCACACATGAACCAGCCATCTGAAGACAACATAAGACTCAAGACTTAGAAGAAAATCAAGTTCAGAAAGTGAGTTCGATGTTCGTCGAACTCAGCTCGACGATAGTCGTGCTCCGCTCGACGAACTTCGAGTCAATTCTCTAAGTTGAGCTTGACGATATTCGAGCTCAGGTCGACTATCTCTGGAAGTTCAACTTCAACACATTATGTCCAGAATACTTTCTCTGAACTCAGGTCGACGAAGACAAGTTATCAGCTCGACGAACTTTGACCATAGTATTGGCAAGATAGTCACAGAATACAGCTCTCTGAACTCAGGTCGACGAACTTGGTTCTCAGGTCGACGAGCAAGAATTCTCAGGACGACGAACATGATTTCTCTGGTCGACGAACTTTGATCTCAGGTCGATGAAATCTGTTCTCTGCTCGACGATTTTTGTGCAGTTCCAGACTTAGAATTTTCCTCATTTTGTTCTTATTCTCTAGCAGTAATTCCTGAGTAATTAATGCTTATATTCTTGAAATATAGCCGTTAGTGGCAGCATTGATTATGGTCTTCATCAGGTTAATTACTTGCTATTTTTAATGGGACAGTTGGGGAAATTAATTAATGAAAATATTCTCTCCAGCCGGCTTTCATTCTCCAGGCCGTCAGCAATTAATGCAGACAATTCAAAATTCAAAGGAGAATTCGACTAAATATATAAAAGAATTTTCTTTTCAGTCGACAAGAAGGACACAGAGAGATATACATATACAGAAAAGATCTACAACAACAATATTCTGAACCTTCTCTGTACATAAAATAGTTTGTTTTCTCCTTGACCTTACTGAAGAAGAAGAACATCAACTACAAATCAAGAGTCTTCTTCAACCTTCACTCTAGGATTCTTCAAGGACAACATCTTCATATCAGTCAAGAGTTCCTGGATCAACATTTTCAAGTCAAGGCTGAAGACTGAAGACCTACATCCTGTGCAAGACTCCAAGTGATATTGAAAGGAATTCTTGACAACAACAAATCAACTTGATTTCTCTGTTGAATAGAGAAAGAGAAGACACCATCAATCTCTCTCCCCCTCTGTATAAAGGGTTTATTAACTCCCTTCAAAAGTTTATTTTGTTTTTTGAGCACCTGATCAAAAGCTCATTGGTGGCAGTCACCTGATCAAAACCTGCTAGTGGATTCTACCAGGGTGGTAGAAGAGTGGATGTACCCAGGTTGGGGAACCACTATAAAATTTCCTGTGTTGTCTGGTTGCCCTTTTTCTTATTGTTCTTGTTGTGCCTGTGATAGATTAGGCTAGTTGTGCTGTGGTAGTTTAGCTTAGATTATCTTTTCTCTGTTAATTTTGGTATCACCTTTTTATTACTCTGATAATTTGTAAAACAACAAAAAGATTTTTAATTACTCTATTCACCCCCCTCTAGAGTAAATCAGGTCTAACCCCATATTTCAATTGGTATCAGAGCAATGTTCCTTTGGTTGTACAAGTTAACCCTTGAACCAAGAGATCCTGTGTTAGATCTGAACTTAGGTTTATTTAGTTCACAGCATGGCACAGAACAAGGACTATGCAAGCACCAGACCTCCAGTCTGCAATTTGAATAAATTTGCAATCTGGAAGGCAAGAATTAGGTTGTATATGAATTCAATTGATGAGGATATCTACAATTCTATTTTGATAGGTCCTCCTCAACCAACATCATCTACATCTACATCAACATCAAACACTCATGCTGTTCCACCACCTGAGTGGACAGATGCACAGAAGAAGGCAAATATTGCAGATGTAAAAGTCATGAACATATTGACTCAAATCATGTCAGATGACATCTTCCAAAAGGTGGCTGAATGCACATCTGCCAAGGAAATCTGGGACTCTCTCAACCAGATGGTTGCTGGCTCAGTAGATGAGAGAAAAGATAGAAGATCAACTCTTATTTCATAGTATGAGAACTTCAAGAAAGATGAAGCTGAATCTGTTAGTGATATGTACAACGAATTAAGGGTAATTATCAGTGAGTTGAAGACCTTGGATAAAGACATCTCTCTTACTGAGATTAATGACAAGATCCTTATGTGCTTCCCAAGCTCGTGAGATTCCAAGATCTGGCCAATCAAGGAGGCCAGAAGTCTTAATGAGATTTCCATAGAATCTCTCCTGGGAAAGCTCAAATATTATGAGCAGTTGATCAAATCCAGGGAAGCTACAAAACGAAGGACTCCTCCTCCATCAATAAAGGAGCAGAATATAGCTTTCAATGCTACTGAAGAACCAGAAGCTTCAACATCAAATGAAGAACACCTAAGTCTCTTAGCTAAGAGATTCTACAAGATGGCTAGGAAGGACTTTAGGAGAAAGTCATCCAGGCAGGATGATAAGCCCAGGTATGATAAAACACCCACTAAAGAAATAGTGTGTTTTGGGTGTAGGAAACCAGGACACTTCATCTCAGAGTGTCCTGAAAACTAAAAGAAAGGAAGAAGAAGAGAGAAGGACTTCAGAAGACAGCAATACAACAGGCCTTCCTCCAGCAAGCACAAAAAGAAGGAGAAGGGCTTTGTTGCTGAAATCTGGAGTGATACAGAAGATGAATCCACATCCTCCAGCTCTAGTGAAGAGGAAGAAGAGGAAAAGGCAATGGAAGTCTTCCTCATGACTATCAATGCCTCTTGCAGCCCATCAGATGCTGAAGAATAATTTGATAATGAAGAATCTGAAGCTGAAGCTGATCAGGTACTATCTTCATTTGATTATAGTTTTGATAATTTTAAATTTGAATTTAAATCCATGTGTATAGACTTATAAATTCTGAAAAAGAAATTAAGACACTTAGAGAAAAATTATATGAACAAGAAAACCTTATTTCAGAAAACATTAAACTTAAAGATGAACTAACATTTGCTCAAAAGTAAATAATTTCACTAAAATCTGAGTTAGCTGAGGCTAGGAGACTTGAAGAATCCATAAATGGGAGAAGTATCAAGTTGATGGACATCACAAGCACAGTAAATGCCAGATTAAATGGCAAACTGGGATTAGGTGCATCATCAAGCCAACCACCACTAATTCAGAAAAATATTCTAACTACACCTATAAAATTTGTATCAGAAAAAGGAAAAGAAAAGTTGGATAATAATAATAGTGATAAACAAGCAAAACTAAAATCTAAGAATAAGAAAAGGAAAAAACAAGAAGAAAAATCCAAATAATAACAATGTTCAACAGATTTCGTCGAACGCAGATCGACGAAATTTGTACAGTTTGTTGAACCTCATTCGACGAACTCCGAACGCAAATTTCTACTACAATAATTCATTGAACTACGATCGACGAAACTAGTATGGTTCGTCGACCAGAGATTGATGATTTTGGGGTCCAGAGAATGGATATTCTAATTCTCTGAATGGAGTTTGACGAACTCACCCCCATTCGTCGAACTCAGGTCGACGAACTCACCAGAATTCGTCGAACGCAGCTCAATATAACAGAAATTTTAATTCTTCTAAAACTTATAACCAACCAAGAATATTTAATAATCAATTTAATCAATGGATCATTCCACCCACGAAATATCACCCTTTAGGATATAAAAGTCAACCTGAATGTTCATTCATTTCCAGCTTTAGTTATGTAAAGAAAGAGGGAGCCAAGGTAACCTAGGTCAGGAATGGCTAATCTGTTTTATTGTAGGTGAAAGACTATCCTACCACAGAGCAACAGTGGTATTTGGATAGTGGTTGTTCTAAGCATATGACTGGAAACAAGGCCAACTTAACTAATTACAAGGCAAAGCTAGGACCAAAAGTAATATTTGGTGACTCCAATTGTGGCCAGACCGAAGTTTATGGAAAGGTCAAGGTTGGAGCTGTCACCTTCAGGAATGTTGCTTATGTAAGTGTACTGAAGCACAACCTTATCTCCATAAGTCAATTATGTGATGAAAGATACGAGGTATCATTTACTAAAACTTCCTGCATTATTACTTCTTTAGATGATCATGTAGTATTGACTGACACTAGAGTAGGAAACATTTATATAGTTAACTTCCAGTCAGCTAAATCAGAAATATGTTTATTTAATTCAACCAGTAACAATAATGACCTTTGGTATAGGAGACTAGGTCATGTTAACTTGTAAAATATTGTCAAACTATCTAGGGACAACCTTGTTAGAGGATTGCCTTCTTGCCCCTACAAGAAGGAAAGTCTTTACAAGACTTGTCAATTAGGCAAGCAAACTAAAAGTTATTTCAAATCATTAAATAAAAGTGACTCACATAGAGTACTGTACTTGCTACATATGGACCTTTTTGGCTCTATTGCAGTATAAAGTCTAGGAGGGAAATCGTATACTTTAGTGATTGTAGATTACTTCTCTAGATTCACATGGGTTTTCTTTCTGAGATCTAAGTCTGATAACTTCAAGGTTCTTACAGATTTTCTCAAGAACATACAGATTGAGTACTCTACTCCAGTTGCATTGATCAGAAGTGATCATGATACTGAGTTTGAGTCTCTTCTTATGCAAGAGTTCTGTAGGAAGGAAGGTATCAGACACTGTTTCTCAGCTCCTAGAACACCTCAACAAAATGGGGTTGCTGAAAGGAAGAATAGAACCCTGATTGAATCTGCAGGCACATTACTTGCAGATGCTTGCATGCCCCTATCCTTTTGGGCAGAGGCTATAAGCACAGTAAACTATGTACTGAACATAAGTCTTATACACAAGATTAAGAATAAGACTCCTTATAAGCTACTAAAAGGGAAGAAACCTAAAGTAGATTATTTCAAAATTTTTGGTTACCTATGTTATATACACAACAATAATAAGAAACACATTAGAAAATTTGAAGCCAAGGTTGAAATAGGAATTTTTCTTGGTTATTCCCAAGTAAGCAAGACTTATAGGGTGTATAATAAATCTATAATGAAAATTGAAGAATCAATCCATGTGTCTTTTGATGAGACTAATATATTTTACAAGGAGAAGATTTCTTCTACCAATAATTCTTTGCAGGAACCTAACTTGTGTGAGAGATTAAATGAACTGACCTTCATCAATGAGGCAGTTAGTCATCATTCTCCACAAGGTGTTGAAGAAAGTGAAGAAGAAGTCACTGTAATCAGTGATGAACCAACAACAGCTGACATAATTCCATAGGAGGAATTTATTCCCCAAGTTGTTGAACAACCAACTCCACCCACTGAATTTGTTACACTTAGAGATCACCTCATATCTCAAGTGATTGGAGACATGTCAGTTGGTGTGTAGACATGGCATCAACTCAACCAAGATTTAATGCATGCTTGTTTCATATCTCAAATTGAGCCCCAGTCAATTAAAGATGCAGAGTAAGATCCTCACTGGATTGTTGCAATGCAAGAGGAGCTCAATTGTACAACACCGTGTTCGGCGAGCAACGCTATCAGGAACCTGACAGATCGGGCTGGAGGCAGTAGGCGAGCTCGGCAGCAGGGGGGCCGAGCCCGAGCTCGGCATTCGTCGACCAGAGATCGGCGATCGTCGGCCGGAGACCGGTATTCTCCTACCCCGAGCTCGGCATCCGCCGAACTAGTCCCAGCTCGCACCCTCGCGATGGAACTCGGCAACAGTAGGCGAGCAGGACCTGCCGAGGTGGTCAACGCTCCCCAGCTCGCCTGGATGAATGAGGTACTTTTTTCTGTTTTGCCCCTGCTGGTCTGCCCATAGCCCTTCAAAACAGCGGAGTTTGGCTGTTGGCAGACCCAACCAAGGGTTTTCTGGTAATTTCAGGTCAGTTCTTTTGGTTATTGGCAGTCCATATTCTAAAAACTATAAATAGGACACAAGGGGTACCCCAGAGAACATGCTTCATGTGCCTCCCTGCTCCAGTTTTCAAGTGTTTTCTGAGGGTACCTTAGCTCGGCTTCTGGCTAAGGAGGGAAAGCGCTCTGAGATCTTCCGGGTTTGTGGTGGGACCTCCCCGTCGAGCCCTTGGGTCGGTTTCTCCTTGTCTTCTTTGTTGTTTTTCTTGTAGGAGTGAAGTAGGCGCGAGACCACCCCTTCCCCAAGGGTCGAACTCCACAGGAGACCGAGATTTCGGTTTCAACATTTTGGTGTGGTGAGCGTGGAGAGTGGTCAGTGCAGAAAAGCTTCAGCGAGTTCGATGATAGGAGGACAGGGATCTGACAGGCCGCACTCGCCGCCCCCCCCCCCCCCCCCGCCTCTCGCCACGGTGGGGATGTTGGAAGATTTCAGGAACGAGGTGCTGAGCCTCGTCAAGTTCGCACTCGGCACGCGGGCCGAGTGCTCGACTCCGGCAGTCCAGATCGCGGCCGCCCCGTCTTTGGGCGAGGACGCTCCCGGCAGGCAAGCTGGGAAGGAGGTGGCCGAGGAAGGCTGGGGGTGCGAGCTCCCCGGGCGCGAGCTCTTCCCCGGATCGGCAGGCCGAGGCTGGTTCGGCGAGCTAGGCTCGCGAGACTCGCCGGCCCGCCCAGTGGGGGGAGGCAGTCCTTTCAGCGAGCTGGTCTCCTCAGCTTCAGTTCCAGACGGGTTCAGGGAACCTGAGATGTCCTACTACACCGGGAAGGGAGACCCGGTCCAGCATGTGCAATGGTTTGAGGATGTAGTCTCCATCCGACAGATGTCGGACGGGTTCAAGTGCCGACTCTTCGCTATCACCCTCAGGGAGAAGGCAAGGGAGTGGTTCCATCAGCTACCGGCCAGCTCCATCTACTGCTTCGAGGACCTGCATCGGGGGTTCATGTTGAGGTTCACTACCTCGAAGAAGAGGAAGAAGGAGTCCGAGTCCCTGTTCCACATCAAGCAGGGGGGTGAACGAGACGTTGGGAAGCTACGTGGACCGGTTCCAGGAGGAGGTTACTCAGGTCTAGGAGATGTCAGGCCATAGTCTGATGATGGCATTTACCCTGGGCCTGCAGCAGGGGTTCTTCCGGATGGAGCTGAAGAGAGTTCCCCCCTCTCCTATGAGGAGCTGATGGAGAGGGCGACAAGAGAAGTTGACGGGGAGGCGTCGAACCCGGAGTTTGCGAGGAAGCTGGCCAAGTGGGCCACGGAGGAAGAGAAGGAGTCAAGAGGAGGGAAAGGACAGGAGGAGAGAAGAGGAGAGCCTCGGCAGAGGGAGCAAAGACAGCTCCAGTGGCAGCAGCAGCCGAGGTGGGGGCATCAGGAGCCCGACCGTCGACTGGGCTGGAGACCTGAGTGGCAAGGGCAGGGGCCACAGAGAGGATACTACAGAAGGGATCACTACCAGGGGAGGCAAGATCAGTTCCACCCTCCAGGCTGGAGGGAGGCCCAAAGGCCCCGGCTTCCCGATCAAGAGGAGGCAATGGCCATAGCCTTGGGGGCGAGGAGGGGAATAATGAGGAGGAGGAGGAGAGAAGTGAGGGTGGAGTTGCCCTATTACCACTTCCATCAGGAAGAGGGGCACGCAACAGCCACGTGCCCGAAATTCCTCGAGATGAGAGGAAATAGGGAGCAACAGCAGCAGGGGCGACAAGAAGTGAGGATTGAGGAGCTCCTGCCTCGGACGGAGGAGGATCGTTGCGAAGACCGGGTGGATGTTGGAACCCGAGGAGGGATCGGAGGGATCCACGGGGGGGGGGGGGGGGGGGGGGGTCGAAGCTTCCCGTAAGGCGAGCCTCCACACCATGTACCGCTGGAGTGTTGCCTCCACTTCCCAGACCCCACCCCCAGAGGAGAGGATCACCTTCTCCAGAAGCGACATGCCAGATCACGAGGATCCGTTCTGTGATGCACTAGTCATCAAGGCAGCCATCGAGAATTACACCGTCTCTCGGATCCTCGTTGACAACGGGAGCTCCGTCAACGCCGTCTTCAAAAAGGCGTTTGATGCGATGAAGGTAGAGGCAAAGAGGGTGCTGGCCTCGGATGGACCTTTGTTCGGGTTTTCAGGAGAGAGGAAGGAAGTGGAGGGAGGAGTAGGCGTCCATGTTACCTTGGGGGGGGGGGGGGGGGCAGTTCAGGAACTGCTGGTTCGTCATCGTAGACGCCCCCAGCAGCTACAGCGCCATCTTCGGGAGGCCCCTTATCAGCGCCTTCCGCTGCGTCCCTCATCTTTCCATTAGTGCTTGAAGTTCAACGCTGAGGGGATTCAGGTCCGGGTCAGGGGGGACCCAAAGGTGGCGCGGGGAGTGTTATGTCACTGCGGTGAACACCATCTCCTGGCAGGAGGGAGCCGAGGAGATGGGGCGAAGGATGGAGGAGGTCGAGCAGGAAGCAGGAGGGGAGGAGCTGGAGATGAAGAACTACACAGAGGAGGAGGCGGCAGGAGGAGATCTGGAAGTGGCTGAAGTAATGGCCGTGGAGGAAGAGATGGAGGCAGAGGTCCCCGTTCCGAAGGAAGGGGATGCTGGAGAATGGGGAAAGCAGTCCAGGCTAGAGGCTGCAGAAGAAGTGGTGGAGCTGGAGGTGCTCACCCATGGAGGCAGGATGGAGAAGATCCGCGTCAGTGGGGGGCTGACTCCGAAGGACCAAGGCAGGATGCTGGAGTGCATCCAGAAGAACGTGGACATCTTCGCTTTGGAACGCCGCGGAGATGACGGGGGTTGACGCGGATGTGGCCTGCCACCGCCTCAACCTGGACCCGGGAACACGCCCCGTCCAACATAAGAAGAGGTCCACTGCGGACAAGCTAGCGGAGCCTATCAGGAGGAGGTGGCGAAACTCCCCAAGGTCGGCTTCGTGTCTGAGATCCAATACCCCGGCTGGGTCTCCAACGTGGTCATGGTCAAGAAGGGAGACGGCCGATGGAGGATGTGTATCGATTTTTCTTTACTTAATAAAGCTTGTCCTAAGGACTGTTATCCTTTGCCTCGGATTGACGCGCTGGTTGACTCAGCCGTCGGTTTTTCTGTAATGAGTTTTTTAGATGTTGCGCTGGTTGACTCAGCCGTCGGTTTTTCTGTAATGAGTTTTTTAGATGCTTTTTCAGGTTATCATCAAATCAGGATGCACCCCCCGGACATCAAGGATGTCTCGTTCATCACAGGGGATGGATGCTACTATTACAAGATGATGCCCTTCGGGCTGTGAAGAATGCAGGGGCAACCTACCAGAAAATGATGGATAGAGTCTTCAAGGAGCAGAAGGGGAGGAATTTGGAGTTGTATGTAGATGACCTCATGATCAGAAATCGGGATGTGGACTCCCATCTCCGGGACCTGGAGGAGACCTTTGCCACCCTGCGTAAATACAAGATGCGGTTGAATCCCCTAAAATATGTCTTTGGGGCCAGCAGGGGAAAGTTCTTGGGGCACCTCCTCACCCCCGCGGGGGTCGAGCCGAATCCTGATAAGGTCAGGGCTATCTTGGAGCTGGGGTCTCCGCGGAACGCTAAGGAGGTCCAGCGATTAACGGGGAAGCTGGCAGGGTTGAGCAGGTTCCTCTCCCGGGCAGGGGAGAAATGTTCCCCCTTCTTAAAAACATTGAGAGGTGGCCAGAAGTTCGAATGGACCAAGGAGTGCGAGGAGGCGTTCCAGGCCCTCAAGATGCAGTTGACTCGGGCTCCGCTACTCCAAGGGCCGAAGGAGGGGGGGAAGACTTATTTCTATATCTTGGGGTCGGGGCAGAGGCCCTGAGTTCCGTCCTAGTTCGTGAAGAGGGAAAGAAGCAGCTCCCCATTTATTACGTAAGCCGGGTCCTGAGGACGGCCGAGCTCCGGTACCCGATTTTGGAGAAGCTGGCTTTCGCCCTGATCGTCTCAGCCCGGAGGCTGCGACCTTATTTCCAGGCACACTTAATCCGAGTGGTGACTGACCATCCCCTCCGCAACATCTTTGAGGGGGTGGAGCATTCGATCAGGCTGGCCAAGTGGTCGGTGGAGTTTGAGTGAGTTCGACGTCTCATTCGTTCCGCGGCTCTCGATCAAAGCTCAAGCGATGGCCGACTTCTTGGCTGACTATGTGATTGAAGTGGCAGAGGAAGAGTTCACCCGTCCGGCTCCTTGGAAGGTGAAGGTAGACGGCGCCTCGGGGATGCATTCCCTAGGAGTGGGGGTGATCTTAAAGAGTCCTCAAGGAACTAGAATTGAGCAGACGGTGGTGGTACACTTTCCCATCACCAACAATCAAGCCGAGTATGAGGTCGTGATAGCAAGGCTGCGGTTGGCCATGGAGCTGGGGGTGTTGGACGTGGAAGTCCTTACCGACTCCATGGTGGTAGCTTCCCAGATCAATGGGGAGTTCGAGGCAAGGGAGCACACCCTGCGATTATACTAAGCCAAAGTGAAGGGGGTCATGGGCACTTTCCAAACCTTCTCCATCCGACACGTGCCCAGGGAAGAAAATGAACAAGTCGACCAACTAGCAAAGCATGCTCCCCATGTGGGGGGTACCATCACCGACATGTTCCGCCCCTCCATCGAAGAGGGGGAGCTCATGGAAATTGATCAACAGACTTCGTGGATGGACCCAGTTGCGACTTTCCTCTCCACGGGAGAGTATCCGGAGGGGGCAGATAAGAAGAATCTAAGGCACAAGTCGACATACTACCGCCTCAAGGACGGGCAGCTGTACAGGAAGACAATCTCAGGGATGCTGGCTCGCTGTGTGGCTGAGGAGGAGGTACAAAGGATCTTGGAGGAAGTCCACTCCGGAGAGTGTGGGAGCCACTCCGGGAGTCGGACCCTGGAAGGAAGAATAGTCAGGCAAGGGTATTTCTGGCCCACCCTAGGCCAAGATGCCACAGAGTTCGCAAGGAGATGTCATAAGTGTCAGCTGTTTTCCCCCCTCCAGCTACAGCCGGCCCAACGACTCAAAAGTATCACGGCTCCCTGGCCCTTCGCCATTTGGGAAATGGATTTGGTTGGGCCGTTCCCCCAGGACAGCGGGCAGAGGAGTTTCCTCCTGTTAATGATCGACTACTTCTCCAAATGGTTGGTGTGGAAACCACCCGTCACCACACATCTTCCCAAAACCCCGAGGTGATGGTAAGGGGGGACGAGGGTACATAAACACCAAGGACCACCCGCTGCAGGCAATGTGGGACTAATCCAACCACGGGATGGCGGGGATATTCTGCCACACGGGGGGCCCACCGGGGTCAACACCCAGACCTGGAACGCGATAGGGAAGCCCAAATATGCGGTCCCACACATACCCAATCCCGCTGGACCTTGGTCCTCAACACACCCCGCAGCGGGATGGCTCTGATACCATGTGGAAACCACCCGTCACCACACATCTTCCCAAAACCCCGAGGTGATGGTAAGGGGGGACGGGGGTACATAAACACCAAGGACCACCCGCTGCAGGCAATGTGGGACTAATCCAACCACGGGATGGCGGGGATATTCCGCCACACGGGGGGCCCACCGGGGTCAACACCCAGACCTGGAACGCGATAGGGAAGCCCAAATATGCGGTCCCACACACACCCAATCCCGCTGGACCTTGGTTCTCAACAGTTGGAGGTGAAGGCGCTGGCCAAGGTGACTTCCAGGTTATCAGGAACTTTGTCTGGGGGGAGATCATCTGCCGCCATGGGCTGCCCCAAGCCATCGTCACGGACAACGGGCCCCAGTTCGCCAGCGCCGAATTCACCAGCTTCTGCGAGCAGCTTGGAATTGACCTCAGGTTCGCCTCGATCCATCACCCCAGGAGCAACGGGCAGGTGGAGGCCGCAAATAAGATCATCGTCAACCTCCTCAAGAAGAAAGTGGAGAATTTGAAGGGGAGCTGGGTGGAGCAGCTTCCCGCGGTTCTTTAGGCCCTAAGAACCACCCCCAACACGGCTATTGGAGAGACCCCCTTCAAGCTCTCCCATGGGTGCGAGGTAGTGCTCCCCGTGGAATTTGAAGTCCAAACACCTCGAGTCGTTGCGGCCAAAGAGGGACGAGAGGAATGGCAAGCAGAGAACGAGGAGGAGCTGAGGCTCTCCCTTGACATGGTGGAAGAGCTGAGGGACCTTTCCGCTATCAGACAGGAGGAGGTGAAAAGAAGAATGGCCAAGTACTTTGACAAGCATGTCAGGGTCAAGCAGTTCGTGAAAGGGGACTTGGTGCTGAAGAAGGTGGATGCAGCAGGGAGGTCGGCATCCGTAGGGAAGCTCAACCCCGGCTGGGAGGGACCGTTTATTGTAAAGGAAGCTTTGAAGTCAGGAGGCTATCGACTCCAAAATGTTGAGGGCAAGACCCTGAGTCTCACCTGGAGTGGAGACGACTTAAAACGTTTTTCCCCTAAAGCATGTAAGCGATACTTTGACTATAATAAATTTCTTCAAAACTTCAGTACTGTCATAGCTAGCCTGCATAGAGAAATGGAATGTGTTTGGACCCCGAGCAGATCCCGTTGTCAGGCTCTCACCTAGCTGGCAGGGCCGGAAGTCACTCGGTGTCATCCTTGGCCTCGAGCAGATCCCGCTATCAGGCTCTCACCTAGCTGATAGGGCCGGAAGTAACTCGATGGAATGTGTTTGGACCCCGAGCAGATCCCGCTGCCAGGCTCTCACCTAGCTGGCAGGGCCGGAAGTCACTCGGTGTCATCCTTGGCCTCGAGCAGATCCCGCTGTCAGGCTCTCACCTAGTTGACGGGGCCGGAAGTCACTCGATGGAATGTGTTTGGACCACGAGCAGATCCTGCTGCCAGGCTCTCACCTAGCTAGCAGGGCCGGAAGTCACTCGGTGTCATCCTTGGCCTCGAGCAGATCTCGATGTCAGGCTCTCACCTAGCTGACGGGGCCGGAAGTCACTCGATGGAATGTGTTTGGACCCCGAGCAGATCCCGCTGCCAGGCTCTCACCTAGCTGGCAGGGCCGGAAGTCACTCGGTATCATCCTTAGCCTCGAGCAGATCCCGCTGTCAGGATCTCACCTAGCGGACAGGCCGGAAGTCACTCGATGGAATGTGTTTGGACCCCGAGCAGATCCCGCTGCCAGGCTCTCACCTAGCTGGCAGGGCCGGAAGTCACTCAGTGTCATCCTTAGTCTCGAGCAGATCCCACTATCAGGCTCTCACCTAGCTGACAGGGCCGGAAGTCACTCGATGGAATGTGTTTGGACCCCGAGCAGATCCCGCTGCCAGGCTCTCACCTAGCTGGCAGGGCCGGAAGTCACTTGGTATCATCCTTGGCCTCGAGCAGATCTTGATGTCAGGCTCTCACCTAGCTGACAGGGTCGGAAGTCACTCGATGGAATGTGTTTGGACCCCGAGCAGATCCCGCTGCCAGGCTCTCACCTAGCTGGCAGGGCCGGAAGTCACTCAGTGTCATCCTTGGCCTCGAGCAGATCCCGCTGTCAGGCTCGCACCTAGCTGACAGGGCCGGAAGTCACTCGATGGAATATGTTTGAACCCCGAGCAGATCCCACTACCAGGCTCTCACCTAGCTGGCAGGGCCGGAAGTCACTCGGTGTCACCCTTGGCCTCGAGCTGATCCCGCTGTCAGGCTCTCACCTAGCTGGCAGGGCAGGAAGTCACTCGATGGTGTCGGCCTTGAAATTGCCAGGAAAAAGGTGGGAAGGTTCTGTACAGGCGAGTTTGGACTCGCCGACCCCAGCTCGGCATCAGCAAAGAGGAGGCGAGCCCGGGCCTCGCTGAAGGAAGGCGAGCCAGGCCGGGGCACTTCACCCCTTTGCCTGTTTTCCTTAGAAGATTCTCTTGTTTTCAACCTGGATGACTCGCGGGCGAGTTAAAGTGGCGCGACAAGGGCGGGGAGCACCCTGCTCCTGAATCGCTTGGGGCTCGGCGAGCACTCAAAACATACCCACTCGCGGGCGCGCACTCATGACTACCCTACTCGCGGAAACTGTCTCAGCGAGTTCGCGTGGGGAAGCACTCGCGGGTATTCAGAGCATAACAAACAAAGTACAAAGAAAAAGGGAAAAGAAAAGTGGCACGGGTATGATCAAAAACTTTCTTTCATTAAGCAAGTGTTTACAAAAATAGTTACAGGGGGCTCGCCTCGGTGAGTAAACAAAAAAGGAAAAGGGAGAAAGTACAAGCTATCCTCAGTCCTCGCCCCCCCCCCCCCCCCCCCCCCCCCCCCCCCGCCGGACTGGTCCTCTCCTTCACCCGACGGATCCTGGAAGCTCTTCCCGAACATCGCATCCAAGCCGTCTTCCTTCTCGCTGGGCGGCGTTGCCGGGGAACAGGCTCGGCATCAGGTCCCGGGCCGAGATCCCCTCGCATCCCTCCACCAGCACCCCGGAGTCCTTCATCATTTGGAGGGTGCACTCGGCGGCTTGGATGGAGTTGATCCGCAGTCTCTCGGCGAGGTCGGCCTCGCCAAAGATCCGCGGGCTCTTGTAGGGGAGGGTAGGGTCGATGTCGTGGGGCGGGAAGAAGATCTCCACCTGGCGGCGGACCTCGCTGAGGAGGTGTTGTTTCTCCTCCTTCAGCTTCGTGTTCGCACCCTCCAGCTCAGCGAGGCATGCGCGCAGCTGGCTGATCTCCTCCCCCTGCTCGGCATTGCGAGCCTGAAGCTCCCCTGCAGCCTTGGCATCCTGGTAAAGAGAAAATTCAGTCTGGTATCAGCGCAAAATGTTCTAAGTAAAAGAGAAGAGTAGTGCTTGACACTTACCAGCCAGTCAGCGGCTTGGGCGAGTAGACCCTCCGCTATGCTGAGCTGCCTCGCCTGGTCAGCGACCTTATCCTTGGCGATGTCGCGAGCCTGCTCAGCCTTTTGGAGTTGGTGGCTGAGGGCAAAGCTGCGGCGTACCAGCATATGGTGGAGCTCCAGGGTCCGGAGATGGGCCTGCAGACCCTCGTGGCCGAGCTGCCGGAGGGTCATGTGCTTGTAGGCCTCGGCATCCTCGCGACCATAAAGGCCAAAGCTGAGGGCGTAGGCATGGCCGGTGGCAGGCTCGCGGTCATGTCAGGAGGGGTGTAGGGTGGAGATGGAGACTCGATGAGCGAGCTCATCCCACTGCAGCATGGGCTTGCCCGCCGAGTCCTTCCACCGCCCGCCGAAGTTAAAGAGGGGGTGTTGCTTCGGCGCCGCGCGCTCGCGGGCTGCCCTCTTCGCCGATGGAGGAGGGGAGATCGCCGCCGTGGAGGAGGGGCCCTCGCCACTTTTCCGGCCCTTGCTGGTAATCTCCTTCAGCGGGCTCTCCGGCGACGCGTCGGGAGGGGTCTCCAACGAGCTAATGTATTTGGGGCTGGGCCGTTGATGTTGTTGTTGTTGTTGCCCCCGCGGAGCCAACAGGGCCCTCCACATCTTCTTTAGAGGTCGCTGGCGGGTTGTGGCGGGTTCGACCCCGCGTCCTCAGGTCGCCTCTTGCTGGAAGAGGGTTTAGTGAGGGCCGCCTCATCTTGGCAGGCCTCCGCTGCCGCCTTCTTGCGGGCAAAGGGGTCCGGGTGCGACCCCAGATCCGCAAACGGCGGGTTCGCAGGAATAATCCGCTCCCCTGCAAGGAAAATACTTGAGAAAAATTAGAATTGGTTCAGCAACAATATGGCGAGCTCGGCGATCGGGCGAGCTCGACAAGATGAGGAAAGAACAGTACCTTCGCCAGGTAGAATAGGGGAAAGCGCGTCGAGGCCCCTCCGCAGGAAGGCGACCTCGAAGTCTTTGTGGAGGAAGTACTTATGGAGCTCGGCGTCGTTGTCGAACACGGCAGGGGGGCGGTAGACCTCCTCGCCTTTTTGCTGGGGCAAGTAGGGGATGTTGCCGAGATCGCCCTTGATGAAGGCGATCTTGGTCATCCAGGTGTGATGCTTGTTCGCGATCTCGCGAACCTTGATCAGCGAGCCGCCGAAGTAGGTGACCCCATCCGGCGTCGCCTTGTAGGAGAACAGCTTCCTGAACATTGTCAGGTTGAACTCGATCTTCTCCCGCCGGAGATAGCTCGCGAACGCCACCATCATTGCGACGGCGTTGGAGTTCAGCTGGGCGGGGTACCGCGCCGTAGTACTTCAAGATTTGCCGGATCTCCGGCCAGAGGGGGAGGCGCAACCCCACCTCGAAGTGCGATATGGGTAAAGCGAGCTCGTCCTTGTAGAACGTGTTGATAGCCTCCCCCTCCCCCGGCCCGCGCGCCTCGAAAACCCGGCAGCACATACGCGGCCTTGAATTCCGCGAGATCCTCCTCGCTGGTGTGCCCATCGAAGAAGCAATAATCCGTGAACTGATGCGCGCACTTGGAGCGGTCATCGGCATCTGGATTGGTCTTGCCCATGATCGCGGAGGAACGAGCGAAGCACGAGCAGGAAGAGAAAGAAACACAGGGAAAGGGGAAGAAAGCAATAAAGGCACAGTACAGGGTAGGTGAGGGGGGCCTATTTATAGGAAAAGAAATCTGGGGCAGGCCGTCCAATCGGCTCAGCTCGCCACCCCAGCTCGCCGACTTCCAGCATATCTCAACCAAGGCTAAGTCAAACATTGCAGTACACTATTTGAATAACATGTCCAAGAATATTCTAAAAAAGCTACTTATTACAGAAACAAAGTTCAGGAACCAAAGGACGGAGCGCGCGAGCAGAGGGAGCATCGGGATGCGAGTACCGGTCGGCTCGACAAAGGATCCGCTCACTTACCTACCCCGGCCTCGCGACCCCCGCCCCCAGACTGCCGCGCGCGGAGCAGCTCGCGGATCCTTCCCGAATTCCTCTGCGCCACCGAGAGACCGTCATCTATCTCGTCCAGGAGCCGGGAGGGGGACATCAGCTCGCCAGCCTGGCCACTTCGCACCTCGTCGGCGAGACGCGTGTAGTCGCGTTGGAGCGTCTCGTTGACCCTCTGCACCTCGTGCAGCCCGCACACCAGCTTCTTGAGGAGTTTGACCTCCCTCCTCGTCAGCTCGCCTTGATCCACCTCATGACCCAGGTAAGAGTCTAGCGAGCTTGGGGAAGGGAGGGGAGAGTAATGGGCTGCCCGCGAGGATTTCTCGGCGGCAGATTGGCTGTGAAGAGCTGTGAAGACAAGTGTCAGCAAGATGAGAAATGCAGAAAAAACTCAATGGGGGCAAGAAGTCAAGCAAGATTGACCTGACGAGCTCGGCAGCTCAAAGGAGATGTGGGGAGGGATGAACCTCAGATCCTTCCCGCGACCTGGGCCGCGAGCCCCCGGCGAGAGGAGCTCGAATCCCGGGGTGGGGATGGTTCCCAGACCCGCCCCCGCGGCCACGTCAGTTTGGCGAGGAGGGGAGGCGCGCACTGGCGAGTTCGGCCTCTACGAGCTCACAGGCAGGATCCCAAAGAGAAGAGGCGGGTCCTGGGGACGATTGTCCGGTGCCGTGAACCGTGAGTCCGCGAGAGTCGTCTCGTCTCGCGGTGTGGGCTCTCGCGGCGCGACGCCCCCGCCATCTGGTTGACCGTCCGGGTCGTCGCCGACTACGACAACCTCTCTATCCTTCTCAAGAATGGTTCGGGTGGAAGAGCCGGTCTCGCGCTCCAGGGTGGCCCTCAGGTCGTGGTAAATAGGCTCGGCCGCCTGAGGGAATGGCTTTGACCTCTTGGAGCCGGGCTCGGCAGAATCAATTTGAGGAGCTTTGGCATTGACTGCCGTCGGGGCGGCTACGCTAGCTGTGGAAGCTTGGCGAGCTCGGTCTGTGCGCTCTTGGATCTCCTTGGGAAGAGGCATCTTGGCAGGGTTAGAGCAAAGGGAATGGCAAAAGTCATGCAGGTGATCAGGTGCACATATATATAGCCGCAGGTGGACCCCACCCGAAGATTCCCTCCAACTCGCCAACCCGCGCTCGCCGCACACCTGAGGTTGGATGTTTCTTTTCGAGCCTTGGCAAGCTCAAAAAGAGCGGGGATTGTGTACAACCCCGTGTTCGGCGAGCAAGGCTGTCAGGAACCTGACAGATTGGGCTGGAGGCAGTAGGCGAGCTCGGCAGCAGGGGGGCTGAGCCCGAGCTCGGCATTCGTCGACCAGAGATCGGCGTTCGTCGGCCGGAGACCGGTATTCGCCGACCCCAAGCTCGGCATCCGCCGAACTAGTCCCAGCTCGCATCCTCGCGACAGAACTCGGCAACATAGGCGAGCAGGACCTGCCGAGGTGGTCAAGCTCCCCAGCTCGCCTGGATGAATGAGGTACTTTTTACTGTTTTTCCCCCGCTGGTCTGCCCATAGCACTTCAAAACAGCGGAGTTTGGCTGTTGGCAGGCCCAACCAAGGGTTTTCTGGTAATTTCAGGTCAGTTCTTTTAGTTATTGGCAGTACAGATTCTAAAAACTATAAATAGGACTTAAGGGGTACCCCAGAGAGCATGCTTCATGTGCCTCCCTGCTCCAGTTTTCAAGTGCTTTCTGAGGGTACCTTAGCTCGGCTTCTGGCTAAGGAGGGGAAGCGCTCTGAGATCTTCCGGGTTTGTGGTGGGACCTCCCCGCCGAGCCCTTGGGTCGGTTTCTCCTTGTCTTCTTTGTTGTTTTTCTTGCAGGAGTGAAGTAGGCGCGAGACCACCCCTTCCCCAAGGTCGAACTCCACAGGAGACCGAGATTTTGGTTTCAACATCAATCAATTTGAGAGATGCAGAGTTTGGGATTTAGTTCCAAGACCAAAAGACTATCCAGTTATTGGAACTAAATGGGTATATAGAAACAAGCTGGATGCCCAAAGTGTCATCATAAGGAATAAAACAAGGCTTGTTGCTCAAGGCTATATGCAAGAGGAAGGGATTGACTATGACCAGACTTTTGCTCCTGTTGTAAGGTTGGAAGCAATCAGGATCTTCCTTGCATATGCTACCTACAATAAATTCAAGGTTTACCAAATGGATGTCAAAAGTGCTTTTCTGAATGGATAACTTAAAGAAGAAGTTTATGTTGAACAACCTCCAGGTTTCATCTCTCCAACTCATCCCTCATATGTTTTTAAATTGCATAAAACTCTCTATGGTCTAAAGCAAGCTCCAAGAGCTTGGTATGAAACCTTAGCTAGCTTTCTCATAGAGCATAAGTTTTTTAGGGGCATTGTAGATAGAACATTATTCACTAGACACCATAAGGATCAAATTTTGTTAGTACAGATTTATGTAGATGATATTATATTTGGGTTTACAAATTCCAAACTATGCAAGAGGTTTTCTGACCTCATGCATTCAAAGTTTGAAATGAGTAGCATGAGTGAGCTCTCCTACTTTCTTGGTCTCCAAGTAAAGCAGCTACTTGATGGTATCTTCATATCCCAGGCTAAGTATGCTAAGGAGCTTATCAAAAAGTTTGGGATGGCTGATGCCTCAGCAATGAAAACAGCCATGGCCACTAATGCTGTAATTGACTCTGATGAACATGACAAGCTTGTTGATCAGAAATTATATAGGGCATTGTTGGTTCCCTGTTATACCTTACAATAAGTAGACCAGATATAATGTTTGCTACATGTCTTTGTGCTAGGTTCCAGCTGAACCCCAAAGAATCTCATCTAATTTTCTTAAAAAGGATTTTGAGATATATAAAGAGTTGTCCTAGTCTAGGACTTTAGTATCCGACTGAGTCAGAGTTTGATTTAACTGGATACTCGGATGTTGACTTTGTTGGATGTAAAGTAGACAGGAAAAGCACCTCTGGAACATGCCAATTCCTTGATGCTAGATTAGTCTCTTGGTTTTGCAAAAAGCAGTCATCTGTGTCTACATCAACTGCTGAAGCAGAATACATAGCAGCTGGCAGTTACTGTTCACAGATGCTGTGGATTCAGAACCAACTTCTAGACTATGAGTTCAACTTAAATAATTCAACTCTACTATGTGACAACACAAGTGCAATTTCCATTGCACAAAATCCAGTCCATCACAGTAGCACTAAGCATATAGACATTATGCACCATTTCATTAGAGAGTGTGTAGATGATACGCCCGAAACAAGTATACATGTTACACACAAGTGCACGTGTCGGATCAAGTAATAAAACGTGAGTAAAGTTTGTTTCCACGGAGAGGTGGTGGATTTAGTGCTCGCACCTACCAGTTATTACTTTTCTTTAAATCCAAGTCAGATTAAAATAGTGATTTGTTAAATGATATAATTATGATTAACAGAGACTACAAATGAAAGTAGAATACTATTTGCTAAGAGAAAAGTACTTGGTTATTAAAGAAGTAATCTTGTATTATGGTTTCCTAAGTCTCGTGTGACGAATCTTGTGAAGATGGCTTTGTGATAGTAATTAGTGACACGTCTTGCAACGACTTTAAAGCAGAAGATCCGTACCTCTCGATATCGGAAATCTCTAGCCTCTATTTCCCCCTCGGGAGAGATAAGTACCGCATAAAGTTCGAAAACCAAAGTTGTTAATATCAAGGGGAAATCTCTTTCTCCCTTCAAATATTATATCGGATATATACCACACTTACGCAACACCTCTCTCGAATTATGAAGCGTAGTAAATCGGCGAAACCTTGACCAAAAGTTTCAAAGTAAAGATTGTAGATTCGATAAAGACATGCATCAAACATTCACAAAGAAAAGATTAAGAATCCATCAACACAAAAGACCAAGTACTTTCACAATGCAAGATTAACGATGTTTAGTTCATGGCGGCGGAGAAATCATGCATAACTGTTGGAGAGATCTTACAATACATGATGAAATTAACAAATAAACGTTGTAGGATTCTCCTTTCGGCGTTCCTCGCTCGATCAACCCGAAGATCCGTCGTCTTCGTTGCTTCGGCCGCCGCTTGAACGGAGGATTTTTTGAAAACCCTAGATGAAGAGCTCCCTCTCTCCTCAAGATGATGAATGAATGATAACTTCTGAATAATCCTTCATAAAAAACGTCCAACCCTTTCCCCCAAAGGATGCCTTTTTTCATTTTGGCAGATAGTGCAAAATTTGAAATTTGAAAATTGAAATTCGTCCAGATGTTGCAACCCTTTTTAAGAGGTTGCAACTTTTTTTCCAGCAAATGATAATTGGGCAGATTTTGATTATCCAATCAGCTTTCTTCGGCATTTCTTGCACCAAACCTAGGAAAAAGACCACTTTAGTCATAAATAAAATAAATATGAATTTATTTGCATTTAAGTTCAATTAAATGGATTTTCTCCCAAGTCATCAAGCGAAAGGTCCGAAACTTAGGCTAGATAACTTATTTTTGAGAAGTTATCACACCTCCACACTTGAACCTTTGCTAGTCCCTAGCAAAGAAAATTCTAGTCATCGAATTGGGTGAGGTGATAGTGAATAAAATAATGAAGATACATGATCCTTTGTTCTCAAAGATAACTAAAAAAAGGGCAAGTCCAGAGTACCAATTGAATAATCGGAGGATTTGCCAGTCATTAAAAGTTCAGAACATTTGAGAATTCGTTAGCTTGATGGAATGAGAAATCTCCATTAAAATTTCTAGTGTGGTGTGTGCTACCTTTTAAAATAGATCACTTCCCTCCAACCTTCCCGTCGAACTTCCTTTAATGACTAAAAAGGAATGAGAATAAGTTGAGTCTTTGACTTAACCTCCGGAAGATTTAGAAGTTAGGTTTGAAAGTTTTCATGATGGTCAGTGGTGAGAGTGACTTTGGAATGGTTAGAAATGTGTGTTGATGGTAGAAAGTGACACCCTCGATGAAAAATTCTTAGCGAATCTCCAAATTATGAGGTTTGTTTTCTCATATATTTTTTTTGGGGTCAGTAGTTGGGATCATTCTAAGTAGGTGTACACACGCTTAGGCCACATATCACTACGGTTATTTTCTCTCTTTTCTCTTTTTTATATAATCACAGTTGGGATCATTCCAAGTATGAATGCACATATCTAGGCTGCATATCACTGTGACACCTTTCACATATGTAGTTTTTTAGAGAGTCCGCAGTTGGGATCATTCCAAGTGGGTGTACACACACTTAGACCACATATCACTATGACTCACACCTCCTTTTATTTTAACAAACACTCATAATTTAAGAGTATACTAATAATCATCAAATAGGCGTCAAGGGGAAATATGCACAAAAGATCAACGCTCAAACTCAAATGGGGTATAAATGATGGCCATTGCTTTGGTTTATATCTCCAATTCCGTCCTTGCTCACCCTCCATTATTATTTTTAGAAGTTCAAATTAGTATATTTTTAAGAAGATCACTCTTTTTAAAGGATACTGTGGGAAGATGAAATATTAAAAAAACTTTGGCCCATCTTACTAACTTCCAATCAAAATGATGTGAACCATTAGGGTCAGCTATCCTCCAAGATTAAAATCAGCATTGACTATATTATTCATTAGTTATTTCGAGAACTAGGATAAATAATTATTATAGTTTCATTCGTCACCCCATTGGTAGGGGTTACACTACCCCCACCTCCACACTTTGATCTTTGCTAGCCCCTAGCAAAGCGACGAAGCGACATCACTACTCATAACGATATATATGTTTTCATGCTTAGAGAGCGTGCATAAGGTCAACTATAATGAGGATAATAAAAACACAGAATATTGAATTCTAAAAAAAAACTTCCCTGAAGTCCGGGTTTCTAAAGAGCGTTCCAAAGCTGCATTCTTGTGTTCAATAGACTCTTTTATCACATGATGGTTCACCAATCCTACCCGTGTGTTGCAACCTGCAAAGCACTCAAATCACAAACTAAACAACCATTTAAGTAATATTTATAGTAGCCCAAGTCGTAACCACAAGTACAGGACATCATTAAAAGAGCATGTCACAAAATATAGTACAAGTAATAATTCAAGACAAGCTATATCCAACAGTCGTAATTTAATTAACTCTTAGCCAGCTTATCATAGTAGTTCAAGATAATAGTTTTCAATACAAAAGGAAAATGATGCAGACAAAATGTGAAGCAGTACTATAAGCAGACAAAATAGTATCCAGAATGAATCAAAAGTCCTAAATGTCATCACAGAGTACCACGCACACAAAAAAAAACATGTCCCTCAAAATAACAGAGAGTAACCTGACAGCATCCTAAACATCAAAATGTCAAATCAGTAATCGAAGATGGAGGGAACTACTAATCTCCCATGCTATCCCCAGACTGCTCTTTGTCCTCATCTTCCTCGTCTTTGGGGTCGGTCTCCTCCTCCAAGTCAGACTACGTTGCAGCGATTTTGGTGGGGTCGGCTCGTGACCAGTCACTCTAAAGCAAATATCCCTCCGAGTCAAACTGCGACTGAAATTGCTATGAGGGGGCCTCCACCGGGATCCTGGCTGTGTGCATCAGCTTCTCCTGGATCCGACGAATTTCCTCAAATCTCGACTCAAAGTACACGTGCTGGCATCTGAGGTAGGTCTTTATATACTCTGCATTTTCTGTTGCTAGCCCACGTTCCCCCTCATGCTTAGATCGTCCGATCACCAACTTTATAGGGGCAGCCATGGTAGGTTTTTCAGATGGCCCAGGTCCCTCACCCTGCAACCTGCTCAGTGTCGACTTCTTTTCTCCAGTCTCAACAGCCACCTTAATGTTAACCTCTACAACTCTTTCCGTCAGATGTCTTCCGACTTTGCTAATCAGATCTCCGTCTCCTTGTTTTACCCCGACCATGCGACAAAGCTCTGTAATGGTGGTGGGGAACCAAAGATGTCGCACATTCTCTTCCTTAATTTTTTGTGTTAATTGATCGTGGATGATTTTCCCAACATTGATCCCTAGCCCCTTTATGATGTTGTAGAGCAGTGTGATGCGGTCGAAGGAAACGTAGTTCAAATGGCGAGTGGGTAGAATACTAGCATTGACGAACAGTAACCATGTCTTTGCCTCCCTCGATAGACTAGTGGACCTCAAAACTTTCTGGGAGCGATGCGACCACTCCGGTTGGGGAACATAACACACAGCTGCAACCAGATCATTGGGTGATACAGCCGTTTGGATCCACTAAAAGTTGCATTCTGCAGTATCATCCAAGTTAAATAGGTTGTTGATGGCCGAGGAGGAATAATCTACAATCTTTCCTCGAACCAAAACTGTATCTCCCTCCCCATGCGCTGCATTGGCGTAGAACTCGTAGACCCAAGTGTAGATTGCTTCAGTGCGTGGGTGACAGAAGGCCTCCCATTCTAAGCTCTTAATTTGCTCAGCATAGGACAGGCTCCACGCACGCTTCTCCATCAAGAATCCACGCTCACAGATGAACGGGATTGCCTGAATAGTTTGAAAACGATGGCGTGTCTGTTCATTCAGGAACCTGGCCTTGGGGCGGGCAACTTCCTTCCCCTTCTTCTTTGAAGACATAGTCTAGCTTAGCCAAAATTGAATCCAACACTAGTTACGCATAGACTGAAGCATTCGAAAGGTTCTTCCGGCCAGGATATATTTAGGGATCGAGGATATACATTCTAGAGATCTAGCCTCCACAAGCCGTCTGTGGTCGTTCACTCACACGCCGATGTAGATCGCGAGCCTGTGCTTGTCTCCTCTAAATTGAAGTCCACGGGCATCGGCCCTTCCTGCCGCCGAAAACAAAACACCGCGCTGACCCCCCAAATCGCCGCTCCTGATCGTGCCCTAGTCGGGATATCGAAGAAGGGTAAAAAACCTGTGCATTATGCGTTTTTTTTGTATATGTGGGTTGAACTGGGGTTAAGTAGTAAATAACGGTTTACTAATTAAGTTAGTTTAATTAATAAATAACGGTTTAATAATTTAAAACCCTGTTTAGGGTTGCACTAGTTGAGGAGAACCGGCCAGCACCGATTCACAGGCGAGATCATTCGCCGGGCAGTAAAATAAAGGTTGCCACCATTATTTCGGTGTTGCAACCACTTAATTAATGCCCAGGGACAACACTGGTTCAGCTGAACCGGTCCAGCTTTGCAATCTTCATATCTATGCAAAAAAAATAAAGGTGGCAACCTTATTATTATGGGTTGCAACATTCGAAATATGCTCAAAACTTAAATCCGGCCCAAGGATTCCTCCTGCCAATTGTTATTACAAAATCTGAAGTAGATAAGTTACTTGACTTAAAATTTATTATTATTATTATTATTATAACTAATACGGAAAATATATATATAAGATGGGTTGCCTCCCGCCAAGCGCCTAATTTACCGTCCCGGCAGGACGGTACAAAACTAGTAGAGCGTCGCGCACGGCACCGCGCGGTCGTCGTCTTCCCTAAGGTATAATTTCAGTCTTGTGCCGTTCACTTTAAACTCCGTTCCATCACTTTCGTTTAGGATAGTCACCGCACCATACAGATGCACCTCCTTGACCATAAAAGGGCCCGACCAACGCGATTTAAGCTTTCCGGGAAATAATCATAAACGAGAATTGAACAGCAAGACTAATTGTCCTGGCTCGAAGTGTTTTTCTTTCAACCGTCGGTCGTGCCACTTCTTGGTTCGCTCTTTATAGATTTTAGAATTGTCATAGGCTCGCATCCTAATCTCTTCTAATTCGTTTAGTTGCAAGAGCCGATTTTTTCCTGCATCCCTGAAATCATAGTTGATCTTCTTTATCGCCCAATAGGCGCGATGCTCTAACTCGAGGGGTAAATGACATGATTTTCCATACACTAGCCTATATGGGGTTAGTTCAATTGGCATTTTAAATGCAGTGCGATATGCCCACAGGGCGTCGTTCAGCTTTTGCGCCCAGTCTCTATGGCTAACACTAACCGTCTTTTCTAAAATCTTCTTGATTTCTCTGTTTGAGACTTCTGCAAGCCCGTTCATTTGTGGATGATAAGCTAATGCGACCTTATGAGTCACCCCGTATTTCCGTAGTAGTGCAGCGAATTGGGTGTTGTAGAAATGGCTTCCTCCATCGCTAATTATTGCCCTCGGCACTCCGAATTGATTGAATATGAAATTTCTCAAGAAGTTCAGAACACCTTAGCATCATTCCTAGGCGTGGCGATGGCCTCTATCCACTTTGATACATAATCCACGGCTAGAAGAATATAAATGTTCCCACATGAGTTCACAAACGGGCCCATGAAGTTGATACCCCACACGTCAAAAACCTCAACCTCTAACATGACGTTCATGGGCATCACATCATCCTTTTGTATGTTCCCTACTCGCTGGCATCTGTCGCACTATTTAACGAACGAGTTGGAGTCTTTAAATAAGTTAGGCCAAAAGAATCCGGCCTCTAACACCTTCATGGCCGTCCTAGTGCCCATAAAATGACCTCCATATGGCGAGTTATGATATTTCTCCAGGATAGCTCTCATTTCCCCCTCAGGAATGCAATGTCTCAACACTCCATCGGCTCCAATTTTGAACAGATACGGGTCGTCCCACAAATATGAACGCACCTGGTGTAAGAATCTTTTTCGCTGTGAAAAGGTCAGTTCAACAGGCATGATGTTGCTTGCTAAGTAATTCACGAAATCAGCATACCAAGGTGCGTCACTCTCAGATATAGCAAAAAGCCACTCATAGGGAAATCTCTCGTCAATCTCAGAACATAGTGACGGATGTGCACACTCAATCCTAGACAGATGATCCGCTACCGGGTTCTCCGCTCCTTTCCTATCTCTAACCTCTACATCAAACTCTTGTAGGAGGAGTACCCAGCGAATCAAGCGTGGCTTTGCGTCTTTCTTCTCCATTAGATAGTGAATTGCTGCGTGGTCTGTGTACACAATAACTTTCGTGCATAAAAGATATGACCTGAACTTTTCAAACGCAAACACTACTGCTAATAACTCCTTCTCAGTAGTAGTGTAGTTAACTTGGGCTTCAATGAGGGTTTTGCTAGCATAGACAATCGTATGGAATATTTTGTCCCGCACTTGGCCCAATATGACTCCCACTACATAATCACTTGTGTCACACATCAAAACAAAAGACTCTTTCCACTAAGGTGTCAAAACAACTGGTGCTGTGGTCAACAGTGTCTTCAGTTCGTTAAAAGCTCCCAAACATTCATCATTGAAACAAAACTTTGCGTCTTTCTCTAATAACCCACTTAGTGGCTTTGCTATTTTTGCAAAATCCTTAATGAATCTATGATAGAAGCCAACATGTCCTAAGAAGCTCCTCAACATCTTCACAATCTTGGGGTGGAGGTAGTTGTTCTATCATGTCTAGCTTTGCCTTGTCTACACCTAGCCCACTCTTAGAAACATGGTGACCC
Organism: Platanthera guangdongensis; assembly: GCA_039583875.1. Lineage (NCBI taxonomy): Eukaryota > Viridiplantae > Streptophyta > Magnoliopsida > Asparagales > Orchidaceae > Platanthera > Platanthera guangdongensis. The sequence continues at coordinate 123,434,810 of CM077154.1, read as the reverse complement.
AACACTATCCCTTCATGTACCATGAAGTGACACTTTTCCCAGTTCAACAACAAATTCGCCTCCACACACCGTGCCAGCACCCTCTCTAGACAAACCAAGCAAGCCTCAAATGACTTGCCAAATATAGAGAAATCGTCCATATAGACCTTGATTCCATAATCTTCAGGGTCTTCGCCCTCCTCTAGAAGATCTGTGATGAGTGCGATTATGCGACGTTGGAAAGTAGTCGGGTCGTTACATAGGCCAAAAGACAGCATTCTAAATGCGAACGTCCCGTAAGGACAGGTGAAGGTAGTCTTTTCTTGATCCGCTGGGTCCACCATAATCTGATTGTAACCAGAGTAACCATTTAGAAAGCAGAAGAAATCATTCCCTACCAGTTTGTCTAATATTTGATCAATGAAGGGAAGGGGAAAATGATCCTTCTTGGTGGCTTTATTAAGCTTTCTATAATCGATACAAATTCGCCACCCGGTGATCGTTCTAGTGGATACTAACTCACCCTTTTTGTTCCTCACTACCGTCATCCCTCCTTTCTTTGGGACACAATGCACCGACGACACCCACGAACTATCTGAGATTGGATAGATGATCCCCGCGTCTAGCCATTTAATAATTTCTTTCTTTACCACTTCCTTCATCGGTGGGCTTAGACGGCGTTGGGGTTCGATCGATCCCTTACAAGATTCTTCAAGACGGATCTTATGCATACATAATGATGGGCTGATCCCCCGAATATCTGCTATGGTCCAACCTACTGCCGACTTATATCATTTTAAGAGTTCAATAAGCTTTAACAGTTGTTCCGGTTCTAATTTAGAGTTAACAATTACCGGCAGAGTATCGTTCTCACCTAGATACGCGTAAGTAAGGTGTTCGGGAAGTGGTTTTAACTCTAATGATGGTGGCTCAACAATGGAAGGCTTTACTGAGGTGGACTTCTCGGGCATCTCAAGTGGCTCCGGCTTACGAAGCCAAGCAGGCTGCTTCTCAAATGCTTGTATGCATTCATGAACGTCTTCATCCTCCTCAGGTAAATCCTCCTCTGTCAATACGTGAGTCAATAGAACATCTTGTTCATCAGACAATGGGCGAGTCGACTCATAATCATATATGGAGATATGATTTACCACTTCCATGTTGTCCTCTTGTGATGAGGAAACTTCATTGCCTTAAGTAAGTTAAATGTCACTTGCTCGTCGTTCACTCTCATCGTCAATTCTCCCTTCTACACATCAATCAATGTTCTACCCGTGGCTAGGAACGGTCTCCCTACGATAATAAGAACTTCCTTGTCTTCCTCCATATCTAAGACCACAAAATCTGCCGGAAAAATAAACTTATCCACCTTTACTAGTACGTCCTCAACTATCCCTTTCGGAAATGCCAGGGTTCTATCGGCCAGTTGCAATGTTATGGAAGTCTTGGAGACTTCCCCCAAACCTAACTTTCTATATATCGAGAGCGGCATTAAGTTAATGCTTGCTCCAAGATCGCACAGGGCCTTACCCTCAAACTTATAGCCTATTGAACATGGTATCGTAAAGCTCCCCGGATCTTTCAGCTTAGGTGGGAGTCTTTTCTGAAGAATAGCACTGCACTCTCGAGTGAGTGCCACCGTCTCATTTGTACCAAATCGTCTCTTTTTGGATAGGATATCTTTCATGAATTTCACGTAGCTTGGCATTTGTTCCAAGGCTTCCGCGAAAGGAATGTTGATTTGTAATTTCTTGAACATTTCAACAAATTTTTGAAATTGGTGGTCAAGTTTGCTTTTCTTCAACCATTGAGGGAATGGTGGTGGAGGATAGACTATCGCACTATCCTTCTTCTTTAAGTTTTAAACGAGTGGCTCACTTGCCTTCTCTTCTAACACTTCCACTCCTTCATCAATCTTATCATTTTGATTTGGTTCCTCACTAGGCGCATTCGGACTAACCTCCTCCAATTCATTTTCTTCGTTTACCATCCTTTTCTATTCCCTTGCTAGCGCACCCACTAACTCCTTACCATTCCTTAAAGTGACGGCCTTACAGTGTTGATTATCTCCCTTTGGGTTTGGAATGGTGTCCGTTGGGAGTGTTCCTTGGGGTCTAAGGCTCAAAGCACTCGCAATTTGTCCTAATTGTGTTTCAATCACCCATAAGGAACCCTCTAAACTAGTGATAATCAACTCTTCAGAATATTTCCTAGAAGGTCCTTGTTGATTGTAGTTATTATGTTGGGGTGGACGTTGGTTTGAGTTGAAACCAGGTGGTTGTGCCATTCCGGTGTTGTTCTTCCATGAGAAGTTAGGATGGTTACGCAACTCCGGGTTATAATAATTTGGGATCGCATTATTGTTATTATTATACCTAGGTTGCCCTCCTATGTAGTTGATTTCTTCATTATAACTAGAGGTCGGGTTGCTTACTAGTTGTTCAATAGTAAATGTAGGGTTCGTGGGAGGAGGTGTCATAATGTTATTCACTCGTGGGTTCATCTGATTATAATTTAAAGTTAACCCATCTAACCGCTTGTTAATGGTGTTAAACTGGGCAGTCATTTGTGCAGCAAATGAGTTCAGTTGGTCTATTTGGTACATACCACTCGCGGATGAGGAAGGAACTTGTCTCTCGAATGATTGGTAGTTGTTAGAGGATAAGTCCTCTAAGATGGCATATGCATCCTCAGGGTATTTTCCCATGAGAGATCCTCCTGCAGCTCCATCTACCTGAATCATGGTCGGTGTCTGGAGGCCATTATAAAAGGTCCATATCTGTTGGTGTATGGCCAACCCGTGATGAGGACATTTACGCAACAACTCCTTAAATCTCTCCCATGCATCATAGAGCGTCTCACCGTTCCCTTGAGTAAAGTTAGTTATATCCCGCATTAACCTTGCGGTCTTGGCGAGTGGAAAATACTTGGCCAAGAATTTCTCTACCACTTGTAGCCAAGTGGTGAAGCCATGTTGTGAATCAAGCCACTCTTTTGCTCTACCATCCAAGGAGAACAGGAATAAGCGTAGTCTAATTGCCTCGTCCGATGCACCATTAATCTTGAATGTGTCACACACATCCATGAACATCCGTATATGGGAATTCGGGTCCTCATGACTAAGTCCACTAAATTGTTTTTGCTGAACTAAGTTCATAGCCATAGAATCAATTTTGATATTGTTCGCCTCGATGGCCTGCATAATGATGCTATGATGGACCCCTCCACTAAAAGGTATATTATATTCTTTACAGGTTCTCCTAACCTCAGCGGGTTGTACATTCTGTTCTACCGCACCCTCCTGACCTAAATCCTCCTGATTATTATTAGCATTGACATTTTGATTATTAGGATTCATTGTTGCAGGTTGATTATGTTCTAATTGAGATGCTTTTCTATTCCGCCTGCAAGTCCGTTCAATTTCTAGGTTTAGAGGTAATAATTCAGGCGATCGATACCTGGACATAAACTAAGCATAGAAGTAGAATGAAAATTGACAAAACACAAACAAAACAATCAAGCAATGTAGCAGAAATAACAATAAAATTGATAATAAACAACAGTACAGGCTTGAACTATAAATACTAAAGTTTCACCAATATTGCAAGAAATATACGCTAAATTTTCGCACCTCCCCGACAACGGTGCCAAAAACTTGATACGCACGAAACAGGTATATGTGTTACACGCAAGTACACGTGTCAGATCAAGTAATAAAAAGTGAGTAAAGTTCGTTTCCTCGGAGAGGTAGCAGATTTAGTGCTCGCAACTACCAGTTATTCCTTTTCTTTAAATCCAAGTCAGATTAAAATAGTGATTCGTTAAATGCTACAATTATGATTAACAGAGACTATAAATGAAAGTAGAATATTATTTTCTAAAAGAAAAGTATTCGGTTATTGAAGAAGTAATCTTGTATTATGGTTTCCAAAATCTCGTGTGACGAATCTTGTGAAGATGGCTTTGTGATAGTGAGTGGTGACACGTCTTACAATGATTTTAAAGTAGAAGATCTGTAGCTCTCGATATCGGAAATCCCTAGCCTCTATTTCCCCCTCGGGAGAGACAAGTACCGCATAAAGTTTGAAAACCAAAGTTGCTAATATCAAGGGGAAATCTCTTTCTCCCTTCAAATATTATACCGGATCTATAACACACTTACGCAACACCTATCTCGAATTATGAAGCGTAGTAAATCGGCAAAACCTTGGCCAAAAGTTTTAAAGTAAAGATTGTAGATTCGATAAAGACATGCACCAAACATTCACAAAGAAAAGTTTAAGAATCCATCAACACAAAAGACCACGTACTTTCACAATACAAGATTAACGATGTTTAGTTCATGGCGGCAGAGAAATCATGCATAACGGTTGGAGAGATCTTACAATACATTATGAAATTGACAAATAAACGTTGTAGGATTCTCCTTTCGGCATTCCTTGCTCGATCAACCCGAAGATCCGTCGTCTTCCTTGCTTCGGCCGCCGCTTGAACGGAGGATTTTTTTGAAAACCCTAGATGAAGAACCCCCTCTCTCCTCAAGATGATGAATGAATGATAACTTCTGAATAATCCTTCATAAAAAACGTCCAACTATTTCCCCCAAAGGATGCCTCTTTTCATTTTGGCAGATAATGCAAAATTTGAAATTTGAAAATTGAAATTCGTCCAGATGTTGCAACCCTTTTTAAGAGGTTGCAACCTTTTTTCCAGCAAATGATATTTGGGCAGATTTTGATTCTCCAATCAGCCTTCTTCGACATTTCTTGCACCACACCTAGGAAAAAGACCACTTTAGTCATAAACAAAATAAATATGAATTTATTTGCATTTAACTTCAATTAAATGGATTTTCTCCCAGGTCATCAAGCGAAAGGTCCGAAACTTAGGCTAGATAACTTATTTTTGAGAAGTTATCAGTAGACAAAAATAAAATTAATCTTGTCTATATCTACACTGATTTGCAAAGAGCAGATATTTTCACCAAACCTCTAGATGAGAGGACCATCTATTCTTTATAAATTAGCTTGGTATGATAAATGAAGAAGCCTTAATTTAATTTCTGTCTATGGTCGACGAATTTTTCAAAGTTCGTCGAACGGAGATCGACGAACTGTGAAACGTTCTAGAGAAATTCGTCGAACGGAGATCGACGAACTCTCTGTGAGTGAAGCTATTTTCATCGACCAAAGATCGACGAATTTGCTTCAGAAAATTTTCGTCAAACTGAACTTGACGAAATGTTTTCACATCTTCCGACTGAGATCGACGAATTCTTTTGACTATAAAATATTTCTTCGACCCCATATCGAAGAATTTTTTATTATTCGTCGAACGGAGTCTGCCAGTTCACATTCTGAAAATCTAAAATCTAGGTTTTCTTCGGAGAGGTGGCGGATTTAGTGCTCGCAACTACCAGTTATTCCTTTTCTTTAAATCCAAGTCAAATTAAAATAGTGATTTGTTAAATGCTACAATTATGATTAACAGAGACTACAAATGAAAGTAGAATATTATTTTCTAAGAGAAAAGTACTCGGTTATTGAATAAGTAATCTTGTATTATGGTTTCCTAAGTCTCGTGTGACGAATCTTGTGAAGATGACTTTGTGATAGTGAGTGGTGACACGTCTTACAATGATTTTAAAGTAGAAGATCTGTACCTCTCGATATCAGAAATCCCTAGCCTCTATTTCCCCCTCGGGAGAGACAAGTACCGCATAAAGTTTGAAAACCAAAGTTGTTAATATCAAGGGGAAATCTCTTTCTCCATTCAAATATTATACCGGATCTATAACACACTTACGCAACACCTATCTCGAATTATGAAGCGTAGTAAATCGGTGAAACCTTGGCCAAAAGTTTTAAAGTAAAGATTGTAGATTCGATAAAGACATGCACCAAACATTCACAAAGAAAAGTTTAAGAATCCATCAACACAAAAGACCAAGTACTTTCACAATACAAGATTAACGATGTTTAGTTCATGGCGGTAGAGAAATCATGCATAACGGTTGGAGAGATCTTACAATACATGATGAAATTGACAAATAAACGTTGTAGGATTCTCCTTTCGACATTCCTTGCTCGATCAACCCGAAGATCCGTCGTCTTCCTTGCTTCGGCCGCCGCTTGAACGGAGGATTTTTTGAAAACCCTAGATGAAGAACTCCCTCTCTCCTCAAGATGATGAATAATTGATAACTTCTGAATAATCCTTCATAAAAAACGTCCAACCCTTTCCCCTAAAGGATGTCTCTTTTCATTTTGGCAGATAATGCAAAATTTGAAATTTGAAAATTGAAATTCGTCCAGATGTTGCAACCCTTTTTAAGAGGTTGCAACCTTTTTTCCAGCAAATGATATTTGGAAAGATTTTGATTCTCCAATCAGCCTTCTTCGGCATTTCTTGCACTACACCTAGGAAAAAGACCACTTTAGTCATAAATAAAATAAATTTGAATTTATTTGCATTTAACTTCAATTAAATGGATTTTCTCCCAGGTCATCAAGCGGAAGGTCCGAAACTTAGGCTAGATAACTTCTTTTTGAGAAGTTATCAGTAGACAAAAATAAAATTAATCTTGTTTATATCTACACTGATTTGCAAAGAGCAGATATTTTCACCAAACCTCTACATGAGAGGAACCATCTATTCTTTATAAATTAGCTTGGTATGATAAATGAAGAAGCCTTAGGCTCCGTTTGGGAGGACTTATTTTCACCGGTCAAGCGGCCACGACCGCATGAACCGAACCTTAATTAAGGTCAGGTTCATGTTGTCGTGACCGCTTGACCGGTGAAAATAAGTCCTCCCAAACGGAGCCTTAATTTAATTTCTGTCTATGGTCGACGAATTTTTCAAAGTTCGTCGAACGGAGATCGACGAACTGTGAAAGGTTCTAGAGAAATTCGTCGAACGGAGATCGATGAACTCTCTGTGAGTGAAGCTATTTTCGTCGACCAAAGATCGACGAATTTGCTTCAGAAAATTTTCGTCAAACTGAACTCGACGAAATGTTTTCACATCTTCCGACTGAGATCGACGAATTCTTTTGACTATAAAATATTTCTTCAACCCCAGATCGAAGAATTTTTTATTATTCGTCGAACGGAGTCTGCCGGTTCACATTCTGAAAACCTAAAATCTAGGTTTTCTTCGAGCTCTGTCACGCGCTTTCAGTTCCCTTGCACTTGATCTTTATTTTTCTCTTGCAGGTGAACTCATGGCAATTCCGGCGAGCACTCTTTCCGCAATGAAATTTGATATGGGATTTGATATTGACTTCAACTCTTTTCAACATTCTGACCCAATCTTTGTCGAAATTCTGGAACTATTTGCAGAGCAGAATCTGCAGAACTTCATGACCCGCCGCATCAAGATTGCAATGACTGGAATAAAAGAATGGGTATATACATCTACAACATAAGAAGCAGATAATATGACGGGAACAATTTCTGGTAATCAAGTTTTCCTCTCCCCTACTGTACTAACCAAAATTTTCGGTCTACTGAATGGTGATGAAGAGATAGAAATGGACAATGAGAAATATAATAATATGTTGATTAAAATGGGTCATTCTGGAGATAACCCAAACAAGCTGCTGAAGAAGAACTTGTCTGCTGAGTATAAATTCTTAGCAGATGTAGTCGGGAAAGTGCTGCTGGGCAAACACACAGCACATGACTACATCACCAGGCACCGGTTCTTGGTGATGGGTGCCTTGGTTGAAAAGAAAGGAGTAAACTGGGGCAAATTATTGTTTGACTTGATTAAAAAGAAGAACAACAAGAAAGATGACTGTTTTGGAAGGGTCTTGGGGATCTTTCTACAAGAAAAGGCATCCGAACATCTGGTTTCCACAACAGTGTTCATAAATGCCTCCAAAAGGCTAACCTCTGCCCTGTTTGGCAGATGGGAGAGGAGAATCACAAAGCCATCCAAGGCTTCCTCATCTTCAATAACTTCTGAGAGCACAAGGTCCGTCATAGTCGCTCCTCCACCTCCAGAAGAAGTTCCTTCCTCTTCCACCATTCCTTCTCCTCCTCTACCTCAACAACAACAACATCAAATTCATCTTCCAACACCTGTTCCATCTCCTGAACCCTCTCCACCTACACCTTCTCCTCCAAGAAATATCTCTGCAATGCCATCCTCCTCAATTCAGGAACCCACCTTCCACCTCCGGTCATCTCCACATCAATCTCCTCATCCATCTCCACATCAATCTCCACATCCATCTCCACATCAATCTCCACATCCATCTCCACATCAATCTCCACGTCAATCTCCACATCCATCTCCACATCAATCTCCACATCCATCTCCACATCAATCTCCAATCCAGGAACCCATCTCCTCCCCCCACAACATCAATTCCCCTTTCTACTACTGCTACTCCATCTATTCATATCCCTCCAGCCATCCAAACTGATTGTCCACATATGGAGTATACACATACAGATTTCCCAAATGCTTTCTCTATATGCTCTAATTGTGGTCATCACAATCCATATTCCACCTCTTCTCCAGAACCCCTCTACCTAAATTTCTCTGACATTGCTAAAGATCTGCTAGCATTCATCTCTCCCACTCTTAATAAACTTCTAGCTGATGCTCTAGCTCCTCTCACCTCTTCCATCAATACTCTCTCTGTCAAAATTACTGCTCTATCCCCTGTCCCTTCTTCTGGGGGACTGGCTCCAGGACCCCCTGCAGCCAGTTAGGGGGAGATGCTCCATGATGAAGAAGTTCCAGCAGTAGTAGTAGAAGCAGAAACAGATTCATTGATGTCAGATTCTTCAGAGGAAACAACCACTCCTACTGATATAATAGATTTAATTGATTCAGATACAAATATGGATGAGCCAGTTATAGCTGAAATAATAACTGATGGTGATTATATTATAAATCCCACAGTTAGTCTGCATTCTTTATTAGATTTATTCAATCTTGTCTATAGAAACAATCTGCCCAGCTCTTCTTATAAGCCTTCTTTGGCCATTGTACCATACACTGCACCAATAAGTCCCACAGTTGCCAAGCAACTTAAGGATAGTTTTGCAGTTACAGAGATTCAAACAGTATCAGCTCCCAAGGATATTTCTTCTCTAGAGACTATCTCTGCTACAACATACAAGATGGATGATGGTCCCCTCCCTGATTTAGATGAAATCATCATGGCTGACATTGTAGAAGAAAATAAGTTAATGTCTGAAAATTTATTAGTTGTTGTGAATGTTCCTGAAATAGTTGCTCCAGCTCCTTCAGAATCTCAAGCATAGCCTCAGGCTGAAAAGCTAATTTCTCAAGATCTTCTGAAGGCCATTAATGATTTATATGATAATCCTCAAGGATCTTCTGATGATGAAGATGAGGATGATGATTCTGATGATAGCCCTACTGCAAAGAAGAAAGTCTCAAAGAAAAGAAAGGCTGCTCCCATTGTTCCTCCCAAACCAAATCCCACACATGACACTCCATACTATATCCTACAGAACATCACTTCATATCCTGGGATGTCAGCTTGGATGTGGCTCTCAAAGAATGAACAGAAATCTAGGAATAAAAGCAGGAGGTACTCTCCTCCCCTCCTCAAAGAAACTGGAGAGGTCCTCCTCCTCCTCCACCTGCTGCTGGTGCTTCAGGTAGCACTTCTCAGAGGTCTACCTCATATGATCAAACCTATCATAGACATCATGGTAGATCCTCAACATCTCAAGGAAGCAGCCAGCAGAGGTATTCCTCCAGCAAGCAACAACAACAACATCAACAACAACAACATCAACAGCAATAATAGTAACATTAACAACAGCAACAACAACAGAAAGCTCTTGAAACATAAAAAGTTGACAATCCTAAAAGGCCAGAGTCTCCACCTATACCATTTGTGGATCCAGAAACTTAGACAACTTCTAGAATGGCCAGGTTCCAGGAACTTGTTGGACTTTCATTGATAAATAAAGCTAAAGCTGAAGGGAAAGATCCATCTCAATATTCAACAATGTCTACATACAAAAAGGAAGAGTTAAAAAGGTATGAAAAAACTAATAAATTCTTTAATGTTGATGCTTGCATGAATCTACATCCAGAGGCTATTGTGCCTAGAGCTATATATCTTAATATAATAGGAACTGCTGATATGACAATGTCCAAGAGGCAAGCAGCTAATCCAAATAGAGAAATCAGATTTACATAGCCTTCTGACAAAGAAAAAGATGACAAGCAAAAGGAAAAGCTGAAGAAGAAATGAGAATATTTTGTTTCTATGTGTTTAAACTCTTTATCTATTTACTGTCACAAAGCTACTATGTAAATATCTGCTGCATATTTCAATTTTTCTGCCAGATATATTTTTCCTGCTTTGTGAATGTCTTTATTTCATTTGTATTAGTGACCTCACCCAAATAGGGGGAGATTGTTGGATCCCTAGTTGGATTTGGGCTAGGTTCACTGACTAGGATGATTGACCCACCATGTATAGCCAGGGTCATGTCTGTGTCCTAGAGTTTAGACTAAGTCCTTAGAATTAAACACATATGAACCAGCCATCTGAAGATAGCAGAAGACTCGAGACTTAGAAGAAAATCAAGTTCAGAAGTGAGTTCGACGTTCGTCGAACTCAGCTCGACGATAGTTGTGCTCCGCTCGACGAACTCAGAGTCAATTCTCTGAGTTGAGCTCGACTATATTCGAGCTCAGGTCGACTATCCATGGAAGTTCAACTTCAACACATTATGTCCAGAATACTTTCTCTAAACTCAGGTCGATGAAGACAAGTTATCAGCTCGACAAACTTTGACCACAGTATTGGCAAGATAGTCACAGCATACAGTTCTCTGAACTCAGATCGACGAACATGGTTCTCAGGTCGACGAACAAGAATTCTCAGGTCGACGAACATGATTTCTTTTGTCGACGAACTTTGATCTCAGGTCGACGAAATCTGTTCTCTGCTCGACGATTTCTGTGCAGTTCCAGACTTAGAATTTTCCTCATTTTGTTCTTATTCTCTAGCAGTAATTCCTGAGTAATTAATGCTTATATTCTCGGAATATAGCCGTTAGTGGCAGCATTGATTATGGTCTTCATCAGGTTAATTACTTGCTCTTTTTAATGGGACAGTTGGGGAAATTCATTAATGAAAATATTCTCTCCAGCCGGTTTTCATTCTCCAGGTCGTCAGCAATTAATGCAGACAATTCGAAATTCAAAGGAGAATTCGACTGAATATATAAAAGAATTTTTCTTTTCAGTCGACAAGAAGAAGCACACAGAGAGATATACAGATACAGAAAAGTTCTACAGCAATAATATTCTGAACCTTCTCTGTACAGAAAATAGTTTGTTTTCTCCTTGACCTTACTGAAGAAGTAGAAGAACATCAACTACAAATCAAGAGTCTTCTTCAGCCTTCAATCCAGGATTCTTCAAGGACAACATCTTCATATCAGTCGGAAGTTCCTAGATCAACATTTTCAAGTCAAGCCTGAAGACTAAAGACCTACACCCTGTGCAAGACTCCAAGTGATATTGAAAGGAGTTCTTGATAACAGCAAATCCACTTGTCTTATTTGTTGAATAGAGAAAGAGAAGACACCATCAATCTCTCTCCCCCTCTGTATAAAGGGTTTATTAACTCCCTTCAAAAGTTTATTTTGGTTTTTGAGCACCTGATCAAAATCACATTGGTGGTAGTCACCTGATCAAAACCTGCTAGTGGATTCCTACCATGGTGGGAGAAGAGTGGATGTACCCAGGTTGGGGAACCACTATAAAATTTCTTGTGTATCTGGTTGCCCTTTTTTTATAGTTCTTGTTGTGCCTGTGATAGATTAGGCTAGTTGTGTTGTGGTAGTTTATCTTATATTATCTTTTCTCTGTTAATTTGGTATCATCTTTTTATTACTATGATAATTTGTAAAACAGCAAAAAGATTTTTAATTACTCTATTCACCCCCCCCCCCTCTAGAGTAAATCAGGTCTAACCCCATATTTCAATTGTGAACACCCGGAGGGAAATAGCTACCTTCCAGCAGATGGACAAGGAAACTTTATCTGAAGCATGGGAGAGGTTTGCTGACCTGCAGCGCTGATGCCCCCAGCACGGCTGTGAGCCGTGGAATTTAGTTAAAATATTATACTTTGCTATTGAGCCTAATTTCAGGGCTATGATCGACGCAGCAGCTGGAGGCACAATAATGAACTTATCTCCTGATGAGGCGTTAACGCTACTTCGTGACACTACCTCCCATAGCACATACTCGACTGCCAGAAGAAATTCCCCTAGAGGGGCGAGAAATTTGTTTGAAGTAAATGCTGTGACGCAACAAGCTGAGGCGAGACAGCATACTTTGGATGGAAGGACGATGTTGACCAGATCGGCCCCTCCTCCGGCTCGGATTATGGACATATCGTGCCAGGGTTGTGGTAACCCTTGCCATCATGCTTATGAATGCACTGCTGGGGAGACCTTTGCTGAGCCGTTAGGTATAACTTTTGATGTGAATGTAAATTTTATAAATAGTCAAAATCGCGTTGCTCCTTATAATAATGTGTATAACCCCAACGCGAGAAATCATCCTAATTTCTCATGGAATCAAAATGCTCCCAGTCAAAGGTGGCAGGGTGGCCAGCATCAATTTGATGCTCAAGCCCCTAGCAGCTAGCCATGACCGCCACATACGGGTTATAATCTGAACGTTCAAGGGACTCGTAAGAGTGCGCTTGAGGAAATGATGGAAAAGTTGGTGGATATGGCCCAATCTAATATGGCCACTCAAACCGCTTCCATGAGGAACTTGGAGACACAACTGGGGCAACTGGCCCAAGTGTTCTCCGAGCGTACTCGTGGCACCCTCCCAAGTGATACAGAGAAGAATCCTCGTGAGCAAGGGAAGAGTGCTGGGGATGCGGAGGAGTGCGAAAAAATAAAATGGCCGTTAAATGTGAGATTAATGCAGTGGAGACGATAGCTTTATGTGATTCTGGATCATCATGCAACATTCTTGCTTTGCAAGATGTTGAAAAACTGAATTTAAATATCGAATCTGATGTCCTGAAGTCACTAATGCTAGCTGATGGATCGGTAGTGAAGACCAATGGAGAGATTAAAGATGTGGAAGTGATTCTGAATGGGACTGCTGTAGTCACTGACTTTCAGGTGTTAGGACCCATGGGAAATACATTGAAACCCATCTTAGGGGTCTCATTCTTAAAAGCTAGTGAAGCTACATTGCAATTTAACGCTAGCGGTGTCACCTTGGCTTCCACGGTCAATTTGCCTTTACCTCTGTCACTTCCCCCTATAATTTCAAATGAACCTGGAGAACTTCTGAAATTGGATGTTTTGTTATCTAATGATTTATCTAGTGCTGCTGAGACAGGTTATCTACTGAATGAGCAAGGTCGGGTTAAGAAAGTGGTAGAACCGCTGACGTTAGCGTAAGGAGAGTCAGAGACGGAGTCACTTGACGTGAAACAAGATTCAATTGAGAAGAAACATGAGCTGAGTACGGCTGTAGAAAGCGTGCGGAAGACTTATTTAAAAACATCGATTTATCCGAACAAAGTTTATAAGACTGTTAAACAGGTGACTTGGCCTGATCTTTCACCCGTCGCGGGTGAGGAAAGGATGCCCCTGATGAGAAAGATAGGTGTGCTGCTGAATTGGTGGGTGTGGTTATACTACCCTAGCGATCACCACCTGTGGATCTGAAAAGGAAAGAACTGCTCATGTGTAAGGCGCAGAATTTTGCCTGCCGGCGCGAGAAGGAAGAGGTTAGGGGCAGGGGAGATTCATCTTCCCTGGGCCCTAAAGCTTTCGCCTTGCCCTCATCTCGTGCGACTGGGGGGATCTATCACAAGTCAGCGTTTAGCTGAGGAGTGAAAGATCTCCGGGGCCCCTTTCTTGCTTTTTCTAGATTTATTTATTGATTAATGTTGTGTGTAACTTTATACTTTTTCGTTACATTTTGAACTTATGCTCTGAACAATATTTATATAACTGTTAATACGGGTATTTGGTCCACCTTAAGGAAGTTAAAGAAAAAGGCTTATGGGAGACAACCCAATTTCCCTGCTTTTAATTTGCTCAATTATGTTGCTTATATTATATGTTTATAGTATGCGTGGTTGGAGGTATTCCCTTGTGCAGGTAGAGTTCGTTTGGGCCATGGACTTTCTGCTAAAATTGATGCCAATCTTCTGGTATGCTCATTTACTAAGTATGGGGTAACCTCTCCCTCAACTTTTATTTTGCTATTTTTATTTCAAATCTTGGATAGATTGTTTAGTTTAAGTCTGGTGGGGGAGAGTTATGCGGGTTACCTATGCACATGCACTATTAGAACTTTCAAACCAAAAGTATATTTTCATTTTTTGTTTCTGTATTATCAAGTCCGCATAGTGCACCTACACCTACAAGAGCGCGATCTCAAGCATGCGCTAGACTCAAATCAAATTTTTTTCTTGTGTGTCAACTTTAAAATAGTGGTGCTGACTTAGGATTTTAGGATAGAGTAGTGTGAAACTCGTGCAGTGCTCCTAATCGAGCACTCATGGTGTGTAGAAATAGTATAGATTTAATTTTTTTTATGATCGTATATTTATACTTTTATGCATTTGTGAATATTGTTTGTACTACTCAAAAGTATTGAATCTGTAGTGATCAAACGGTAGTGTAGGAATGTGTGTAGCCGTCACTAGCTTCGTATTGCTCGAGTCGGGAGGAATGATTACCTTTCTCGGTGGCTAAGAACTTGCCCCAAGCTACTCTTGAAGCATTGGTGCATGGTTAGTCTAGCGTGAGCGTGATGTAGGCCATCATTTTGGCCTGGTTGAGTCTTGTACACATCCTAATGATAATCCTTGCTAGCCAATTTTGAGCCTACCCCTCCGGTTGATTTAGCCCCACTTTGCGATCACCAGATCCTAAAAGCTTTTCCCAGTTGCACACCCCAAGCTTGATGTATTAAATGTTAATTCTTCCATTGGTGTTGTTGTTGTGGTGTCGATATATGGTTGTACGGTGAAGTTTTCTTGAAAATTTGGCTGAAAGTGTATTATAAAAATCTGAAAAAAAAAAAGAAAAGAAAAAATATATGTGCTGTTTTTTATAAAATAAGAAAGTGAAAATGAAGAATCTGTTTGCATTATTGTTGTCGTGTTAGGCAGTGCACACACTCGTGTTGGCAAGTTCAAGTCTGGTGGTGTGGTGCACCGGCATTTTTGTTGGCGAGAGGATTTCATTCTTTTGAGCTCACTTGGGTTATGTGTAGCCATCGTTTTTATACTTTTGCGTCCTTACCTACGTATATACCAAAACCCCATTATTTTCCTAAAGTCCTACGGATTCACGCTTGAGTCAAACTAGCGCCGTGGAGAGAGTGTGAATGGGCAAGCGCATGGTCCCCGACATTGATGGATTTCTTTGGAGGTGATCCCGAGCCCCGGTCTTTGGCAATGCTCAACTGAGTGGGCTGCCTACTTTCTTCCTACGCGTGACCGAATGATTCTTCAGGATTCTATTTTTGAGTAGTACAATACTTATTTACGTCTGTCGAAATTTATAAACTTCGTAGCATAATTACAAATTGTATCTATCATATTTTCTATGCCCGTGAAAGTATTTGATTTCTCGCTTTACTTTATTTGGAAATTTCTAAGCCAGCTAACTGTTTTCTAGTTCACGGAGAAATGATTTGCCCGGGACGAGCAAATGTTTAAGTCTGGTGGTGTGATGAGTCCGATATTTTTAGGATTTTTCGGACTTATCTGGGCTTGTTTTCTTACTTGTGTACTGCATTTCAGCCGGAATTCGGTTATATTTGCTTCGTTCGGTCACGGACCATTTTGTGGACTGTTTTGTCTCAAGGGTGTGCAATTGCGCATTCTGTTGTTGGGGGAAAGCACATGGTGCTCCCCATGGCTTTTTTTGTTTGTTTTTACTGCATTTTGGTGTTGGGAGCTTGTGCTCCAGCTTGGCTTCATTGTTGTGCTAGTCGTGCATTTTCCCCAAGGCAGGAATTCTGATTTGTGGAAAATGCACGGTCGTGCGTTTCTTTCACGCACGGTTTGTGTCAAATCGTGCGTTTTGTTGAGCAGGAGAATCATCGAGCTAAGCTCGACGAATTTCGTCGAGCTGAGCCCGACGATCTTCACGCACGGTTAACACACGGTTTCTTCGGAATCGTGCGCGGAGGAAACACACGATTTTCCTGTAGCTTTATTGTTTGTGTGTTTGTTTGTTCCATTTTGTGGTTAATAATGCGCTTTGTTCACGCACGGGAGGAAGCACCCGTGCGCGTGTAAAACACACGGTTCCACTGTGTTGTCCTGATTTCCTGCTTTCTGTTGCTACCTGTGTGATTTACTTCACGCACTGGCAGAAACGTCCGTGCGCGAGTAAAATGCATGGGTCAATGCTTCTCCTTCCGCAGGCTTGTTCTAAAAGTTAATATCACAC
The DNA here is from genome assembly GCA_039583875.1 of Platanthera guangdongensis. NCBI lineage: Eukaryota > Viridiplantae > Streptophyta > Magnoliopsida > Asparagales > Orchidaceae > Platanthera > Platanthera guangdongensis. The sequence continues at coordinate 123,418,366 of CM077154.1, read as the reverse complement.
GGTTTGCACACGGTCGTGCCCCAAACCGTGTGCGCCTATTTTTCTGACCTACTTCTATTTAAAGCGCAGATCTCTTCTTCCTAGAGAGGTTCCGAAAGAGTTCCGATCCAGTTCGTCCCAGCCGCCTTTTCTGCTCCTTTGAGCGGGAAAACTCCACCTCCACTTGATATTTTCTCTCTCCTCCTTGGAGAGTGGATCCGACCACCTTTCTTCCTCCAAAAGCCTTTGATAGCTTCATCTCCGGCCACCATTTCCTTCTCCAAACTCCAAGCTCCGTTTCAAGCTCATAAGGTGCTGCATCCATGGAGTTCTCCGGTCAGATTTAACCCATCGACTATTCACGACGAAGACGGGTTATTGGAAGGAGGTGACATCCCTTATGGCTCCCGGACGTCATCCATAGACCGAGCTCGGACAAGGCCCGACAACCCTTGACTCCGGTCGTGAATCTCGGAAAGTCTTCGTGCGTTTGGTTGTATTTCTACCCCTCCTCTTGTAGTTACTTTGTGCTGAACTTGTTGTTGTTTGATTGCGGTTTAAGAACACTGTTTATTTTAAGTATTTCAGCATGTCTATGTGTTGTTATATCTTAGATCTTGATGGTGTTGCTGCACTTCAGTTGTTCATGTTCTTGTTGAGATAGTGTCATTTTAGCGATTGCTAGAAGCGTGCGCGACGAAGAGGTGATTGCGACCCTCATTGGCTCATCCATCTTTCATATTACTCTCTTGAGTAATCCACCAAAGAGACGCGGTGACGGCGACACGCAATAGGTTTATTAGTGCTAAGCTTAGGAAACTCCAGACCAAAACCCCCTTTGATTAAGTTAACACTTGCAATCACTTTTTCAATAGAGAAATCACATTACCTACCTGCACTCCTCGAGAGATCGATATCTGGGGATTCAACTCCTCAACTTTATTACTTGACTACGATCGGTACACTTGCCGACGCATCAGCTACCCAGGGAAAAGGATGCGGTAGAGGATTCCGTAAACGCTAGCCCACACTCTCACACAGTCAGGAATGACCTGCCAGCTTAGGGGACCCACCCTCAGGCTACCCCGAGTGGTCCCCCATCCTCGCCCGGTGAGTTGATTTTTTTCCTTTCCTCTGACCCTTCAACCTTTTCTTCAATCCTTACCTTACCCTGCTTCTCACAGCTCCTACCTTTGGTACCACGAGCTTCCACACTTTGCTCCCAAGATCACCGACTTGCGAGGCAGCCCATGATCTTATCTCAGACTCCAGCTCCTGATCAAAGGAGCTCTTGGTCATTCGACTCCTACAACCAATCTAAATGACCAAGCGTCGTTCCCCACTGGTCTCGACAAAGTGCACATGATCTACTTTGAAAAACCTTTCGAGGGGAGGCCCAGTTCCTCTCGCCAGCACCCGGGCAAAGAGGTCAGCACCTCGCGAGGTTAGTAGAGGCACTCTCCTTCTTACTGTTGATATCTCGTTTTGAGTGACTAACCTCACCTTATGCAGTTTACCGAGAGCACTCGTCAATCGATGTGGAAATTGAGAGGAGGAGTTCTTACCCCCTACCCTGACATGATCACAGACTTCTTAGGTGACCCAAAGGATGTGGTGATGTTAAAGAGGCGAATGACTGAGTTATTCGAGAAACATGGACTTATACTGCATGAGATCTATGGCCAAGTGTAAGAGAACAAGAATGCTATTGAACGACGGCTGCGCGACCTCGAGGAGAACTATACACAACTTCTTGACGAGATGTGGAGGGGGGCCGGCAGCGAGGCTACCTCCCCGGGGGTTCACATCGTGCAAGCAAAAAACCGTCTGCGCCAAGTGCAGTAGGAGCTCCATGCACCTCGCGCATTTTACTATCTGCGGCTTCCGCTGAGGACGGGGAGGGGAGGCCACGTACTATGGTGATGGCTCTAACCTTGAGCCTGCAGACACTCGCCCCCTTGTCCTTTTTTATTTAATTATTTATCTCACAGTCTCTTTCTTCTGCTGTTTGTATTAGACATCAACTCTGCGGAATATCTTATTAATGCTTTTGTTTGCTTATGTTGAATAGCTTGGTGATATTGCTTTATGATTTTTTTACCATGCCGGTTCATTTTTATGGCTTCGAATGGAACACTCGCTTCGACCCACAGGCAGGTGGGAGGAGCACTAGCCTGGTCTAGGAATTGAGGCGATGGGCGGCAGGTTTGTTATCCGCACACCCCCTGCTCTAGATTCTTCCCGCCCAATATTTTTCTATAAATCTGATATGGGTGTGGGCTTGAATCCCGCCGACCATATTTTTCTATAAATAGGTCCCCCCACTTATCGCATTGACTACTATTTGTCGTTTAACTTTCTTCTTCCTTTATTGCACTCACACTCTTAACTTTTCTTGTAACACTCGCGCGATGAGAGGCGATTCTGAAGGTCGATCCAAGTGTGTCGAGGCATTCGTAGACAACCCATCCTTCAACTGCAAATCTCATGGAAGAGTTCCACCCGGTAGTAGGACACTACATCTCGTCAGGCTTCATTGCGCGCCGTCATAGGGAGGATGAGTCGATCACCCACTTCTCGCCATCCCTTTGGAGCACTTCGAAGTAGGGCTCCTCCTTCCCTTGTGGCCAAAGGAGCATGAAACTCTATGGTATTTTGGGGAGGTTCCAGCTCAACTTAACCCCGATTCCATTTCTCTGCTAGTGGCATTCACTTGCTACATGCATGAGGAGCGAATAGAGTTCAGTCTCGCCGTCTTCCGCAAACTGTTCACCTTCAGGACCAAGAAGGATGGGTTCGCATTCTTCTCTGGACAATAGATCATGGTATGTTGTCTCGCCAACAAGAACCACAATTGGATCCATAAGTTTTTCTTCATGACTGGCGACTTCAGCAACATCCCCTTCTAGCCTATTCAGCAGGACGAGTCCACTTATCATCCCCACCATCGAAGGTCATGAGGCCAAACTCCAGTTGTACCTCCTCGACGGGAACTTCGATGTTCCTCACTTGAGGAGGAACATCGACTCGCTTCTTCACGTTCCCTCCCAAGAAGGTATTCTTCAACTCTTCTTTCTCTTAGATTCTCCTCTTGTTCCCTTATGTTTCCTTGCTAATAATATAAAGATGCAGGGGAGCGAGTCTTGTCCTTACACCCGCCTTCTACAAGTGGTAGGGTTCCCTCCACCATTCTCGCTCATGCGGAGTTCGCTGCTATCGCCTTCAGGGAAGGGTTGTGAACCTCTTCCCAACCGAGTGTCAAGACGTGGGTCCCCAACGCGCCTTTTACCTCATCGGCTAAAAAAACAAAAGTCCGCGCCCAATACTAAGAGGAAAGAGGTCAGCGAGACCGTGTCGGCAAAAGCTCCAGCTGTGGGTGAGGCTGTTTGAAAGAATTGGTTTCAAGATGTTCTAAACACCTAGATGGGGGGTGAATAGGTTCAATTCTTTTTCTACCTTAAGCAGACAAATCTATATAGTTTTGCAATTTATTCAGCAGAAAACACAGCACAACATTCACATACACACAGCATTCCACAGATTGCACACCAGATTTATAGTGGTTCCCCAAATGATGGGTACATCCACTTTCCCCTTCGCCTATCTAACAGTGTACTAGATTTGGCCTAACTTCCTTCTTTCTTCTCAGATCCGCAGATCTTACAGCTCAGAACCAAGACTGGTTCCTATAACTCAAAGTGAATCCACACTCCTACAACTCAGCCATAAGCCCTACCTCATCCTCTTCCACAGGCCTACAACTCAGAGTGACACCCCACTCCTACAACTCAGGCAAAAGCCCTACCTCAGCCACTTTCACAGGCCTACAACTCAGGGAACAGATTCCCCTACCTCAGGCACTCAGCCCTACCTCAGCCTTTATAATTTAGGCTTATAACTTAGAGAAGTAAATCTCCTACACTCAGATCTATTACAGATCCTACAAAAGTTATTGATGAAAAGATAATAATATCTTCAACCAGATGGAGAGAGAATTGGCTGAAGGCTTCTTGATCAGTTCTTGATAGAACTGATTACTTAAGAATCAACCTGTCTTAGCTTCTTCAAAGCTTCTTGAATCTGAACAAAGTAAGGTTGATCTTCTTGGTGTTGGAGTTGATCTTCAATCAGCTTCCTTCAGAAATTAATCTGAATTCTTCTTCAGAATTGATCTGAATTCTTCTGGCAGACTGTTCAGGATCTACCTTCATTGGATGAGAACTTCTCTCCTACTTGTTTTTCTCTATCTACAATCTGTTGACTGTTTCTTCTTTCTCTTCTTCTGAATTCTCTATCCTTCAGAGATTATTCTTTATTCATTGATCGTGTTCACGATCACTTCTTCACAATTGATAATTGATTGACTATTTATTATTGAGAGAGCATATCTATATATAGGCTTCATCCATGGTTACCGGCTGTTCCGGTTCCAAACGGTCTTCTGACACCTCTGACAGATGTGACAGCAATGTCAGTAATGACAGCTGTCAAGTCTCCAGTTGTATTACTTCAACCTTCATTGGACTTTGACTCAGCAGCAGAGAATGTCGAGTGAATACTTCACATGTGTCGACACACATAGTCCATGTGTCGACACAAGTCTTGATGATGTCGACACAGCTTCACTTTTACTTCTCGACACAGCTTTTGTGGAATGTGTCGACACAAGTCCTGTGTGTCGACACAAACACTCCTTGTCTTGACAAAGTTGGTGTCGACAGAATTCTGGTGTGTGTCGACACAAGTTCTGTGTATCGACACAGTCGTTGTCGACAGAATTCTGGAATGTGTCGACAGCTTCTCAGTGTGTCGACATAAATCCTGATGATGTCGACACAATCTGGCCCTTGGTGTCGACACAGCGTTGTCGACAGATTTTTTTGTGTGTCGACACAAATTCTGGGTGTCGACACAATCTGGCCCTTGGTGTTGACACAGCCATTCCCAAGTGTCAACACTTGTACTTAGAAAATTTTCCTTCTATTTACTTAACCTGCACATGATAACTCAACATAACATCAAATACAACTTGATGCATATCATTGAGTTAGGTGAGGCTTCTCCAAATCTGGTACACATTTTCCAATGTACCCAACAATCTCTCACTATTTGGAGAAGTCATAACCCTTAGTCAATGATACACATCACTTATAATAAAATAAACAATATGATGTATAAAAGCATTCAATGACAGGGTAACATATAAACAAAACAAGTATATTATATCATCACAGAATATGATACAAACATAATAAGCATGAATCATTGTTTTGTTTAAACATCAAAAAAGATTTGTTAACAACAGATTACATAGATCTTAAAACTGAAGATTACAATGTTCTAAAATATAGTCAATCTATACTAAGGCTGATCAGGCTCATTGATCACTATGCCTTTGCCAGACTGGACCCTTGCTTGTACTAGAGCTTCAGTATCTTCAGCTGGCTTCTTGCCTTTGAGATCCTTCTTCTTAAGTTCTTCAGCCATAACTTTTTGCCTTTCAAAATAGTGATAAGGCTTGTGAAAGTATTTACTGGGCTCCACAGCTGTAGCAGGTATTTTCCCAGCCTTGTGATCCCTTCTGAACTGATGTATAACATCTTGTCTCTGCAGATATTTGTTCCACTTAAGTTCAGAATACCACTTGCCTCTATCATGCATTTTGTCTTTGACAGCTTGCCAGGAAGTGAGTATTATATTTCTGGAGGTGGGACTCCATCTTTCAAAATCAGGCTTCAGTTCAGCCTGCTCTCTAAACCTTTTCTTTGAGAGTTGAGCTTCTTGCTCTTTATTCAGTGATGCCTCTGACATTTCCACTTTCTCAATTATAACATTCTTAGTAGCCTCTGGAGGGCTATACATCTGGTGAACCAGTTGGTGAATTCCCTCAAAGTTAGAAGGGGGTATATGATTTGAGCTACCTCCTGCTGACCCCCTTCCAGTCCTGCAGCTGGAATTCCTAACTCAGCTATATTATCATCATCACATAAAGGAGGATATCCAGGAGTTGCTCTAACAGCATTTGTTATCCATTTAGCATGCTCTGAGCTAGCATTGACTAACAATCTCTCCACATTTATGACTTCTCTCTCAATATGATCTCTTAAGTCATCTTTCTGAAATCTTACTTGTTCAACCAGATAATTGGTGCCTTCCTTATAAAAAGATCTGAATTTTTGTAGCTGATCAGAGAGGAGTTTCTGTGAGGCTTGTATAGCTGTTTGAACAGCAGCCAATTGTTCTTGAAGTTGTTGATCAAACTCAGACTTCTCTTTAGCCTTTTCCTCAGTTAATGCAGTTGCAGTATTCTTTAACTCAGTAATAATCACATTATGTGATTCAGTAAGATTATCATTCATCCTGAGCTGATTTTTCAGAACATATCCTTGCTTAATTACTATGTCATCAATTTGAGTCCTGTCCTCTTGTTGCTGCTTAGCCAGATAAACTACATCATTACCTCCTTTATGGAAGCAATCTGTCATCTCCTTCTTATACTGATTAACTTCAAATCTTATGGATTTAATGTCTTGAGCCAAGGTGAACTAGAGTTCCTTATGGCTTTCATCCACATATTTTTCAAGAGCTTGTCTTTGCTCATCCATTTTAACTTGCAGAGCAACCAACAGTGAACTGAAGTCAACTGCTGGAGCTGAGAGTTGTGAGGCAGTCTGTAAAGCTTTCTTATAGCTTGAGCTTTTCTTCCTGTAAACCATCAGTTTTCTCTTCTTTTCTCTGAGTGCTTCTCCATCATCAGATTTAGAAGAACTTTCAAGGTTCACTGTGTCCTTTGGACTAGAGGGCAGCTCCTTGTCAGTCCTTGGCAACTCCCCCTTAGTCCATGGCTCCTCCCCCTCAGTCCTTGGCACTACTTCCTCAGTCCTTACTTCTTGTAAGTCAGGAAACAATTCCTCAAGTGTGAATTCTTGTTGTAGTTGAACTGGAGGAACATCTATATCTTGTACAATTAATGGAGCATCATCTAATGCAGATGTATCATCCATTGATATATACTGTGTAGGGATGTTGTCATGGTGTGTCTGTTCAACATCAGTTAGAAGCACAGTTAGTATATCTGGCTCAGTATCTAGTGTAGTTTGATTAATATCATCTATTACCTCAAGAATAGTTTGTGTGGCTGTTTCACTCTCTAATGCAGCATGCTCTTTCTCATGAGCAAATTCTGGAGGCAAGGCCTCTTGTTGAGCTGGTGAAAGCTCATTGGCTCCCCCTAGAGGAAGCACATCCTGAACTTGATCCAGTTGGATAGTGCTTTCTGGAATATGCTCCCCTTGCTTCTGACTATCATCTACATTCTTAGGGGCAGATGATTTTCTTGCAGATTCTTATTGTTCTTCATCTGAACTGAAGATCACTTGTTCTTCTGAATCACTAGAAGATTCAGGTTTCCTGGGGGTTGTCTTTTTTTTTCAGTTGTGGTTGTTTCTGTGGTGTAGAACCATCCTTTGTCAGAACTCTTTCCCACCTGGATAGTATTTTCATATCCATCCTTCTCATGTGGTTTATTCTAGATCCTGTTGTGTGGTTCAGCACTTCAGGAATATTCATTGTCAGATACAGACTCAGTATTCTTCTTAGATTAGGTTTCTTCAAACTTTCTTTGATCTTTTCAAATATCACAGCAGACCAGTTAGTTTTTATTCTGAAAATAACTCTGGTCATTAAGCTGAACATATAGGCTGAGATCCTTTCATGTCCTCCTAGTTTGCAGAGAATTACTTTTCCCATAATCTCTGAAAGAAACTTTCCTTGGGAGTTCATCCCCTTCCTCTGCATTGATGATTCAATCTTAGTGGTGGGATCCAGTCCACACCATTGAAGAGATTCTTTTGTCATTAAAGATGTGACTTCATCATCTTCCTGAGTCCTGGGCAACTATAGTGTCTTCCTCAGACGCTTCTGGGTAAGTTTCACCTTGCTTCCTTGAATTGATGACCTAATCTTCAATCCAGTTGAATCCAGGGTTGCTGTTGTATAGAATTCAAGAACCTCCATCTTCCAGATCTTGGTAGGTTCTAAAACTAGATATTCCAAACCAATTTCTTTGATTAGGGTTATCACATCTCTGATCTCAGTCGCAGCACTCTCAAAAGCATCGCGAACTAATTCATAGACTTCGTTGATGTTGTTCTCCAACTTTGGCGCCATTGGTGACGAGAAATTTGAGGAGAAGAGAGATGAAGGTTTGTCGACTCAAACATTTGGTCTCGAAAATGTTGAGAGCGTAGTCAACAAAGTTGTTCTGTGACCTATTTATATGTTTGTCAACACAGAAGGTCAAAAGGCGGGGTAATAGATACTTAATGTGTCGACACTGTAGAGATTATGTCGACACAGACTTCTATTGTCTCGACAGAGTCAGACAACACTATGTGTCGACACAATTTGTGATGTGTCGACACAGACTTCTTAATAGTCGACTCTAATATTTGCGTGTCGACACAGACGACTGTATGTGTCGACACTACTATCTAAATGATTGAACTTCTATGTGTCAGCTTCCTATCTACTATGTTAGTAGAGTGCTGCGGCAGACGGAGACGAGGTACCCTATTTTGGAGAAGCTGGTGTTCGCTTTGGTGGTGTCGGCTCGAAGGCTCCGTCCGTATTTTCAAGCTCATTCCATCAGGGTCGTCTCCGATCATCCTCTACGGAGTATCCTGGATGGAGTGGAGCACTCTGGCAGGCTGGCAAAGTGGGAGGTGGAGCTTAGCGAGTTTGATATTTCTTACTCTCCAAGGGTAGCAATCAAGGCGCAGGCGGTGGCGGATTTCCTTGCCGACTTCTCGGCCGAGGTAGAGGGAGAGGAAGGCTCTTCTAGCACGGTGTCTTGGAAGGTGTTTGTGGATGGGGCTTCGGGTAGATATTCTGTGGGAGCCGGAGTCATGCTCGTAAGCCCTCAGGGAACCAGGATCGAGCAAGCGGTCGAGATTCTCTTCCCAGTAACCAACAATCAGGCGGAGTATGAAGCCATGGTGGCCGGCTTGCGTCTCGCCAAGGAGTTGGGGATTCGAGATATCAGGGCATTCACCGACACGATGGTAGTTGCTTCCCAGATCAGAGGCGAGTTCGAGGTGAATGATCTGATTTTATAGCGGTACTTGATCAAGGTGAAAGGTCTGATTGGGGGTTTCAATATTTCTTCGTCGAGCACGTGCCCCAAGAAGAGAATTCAGAAGCTGACTATCTTGCCAAGTACGGTCCCCGGGCTGGGGGGATCGTGACTGAACTTTTCCGACCATCCATCGAGGAAGGGGAGATGATGGAGATCGAGCAGAGGGCATCTTGGAGGGATCCATTCGTTTCTTTTCTAACAACGGGACAGATACCTGCCAGCGAAGGAGACCAGAGTAAGTTTCGCTACAAAGCTGCTTACTATTTGCTTCAAGAAGGAGAACTCTACCGTAAAACCATCTCAGGTCCTCTGGCTTGATGTCTGTCAGAGGTTTTGAAACACTAACATTGTCAAAATCACTAGAAGATTCGTTTAACTCTAAATTTCGATTAATTTCCTCTATAAAATTTTCAACCCCGTCTACACCCATTAAAGGGTTTAAAGCTACAGCACAAGAAACATATGTGGCATATGCGTATAATATTTTAAAAACTTTTCTTCCATTAATAATATTAACGGACGCCACATTGGGTTAATTTTGTAAGTTTTAAACGTTTCAGTAATTAATAAAAAATTTTCAATAATAAGCGAGCTAGTAGGATAATAAACTCCAGATAAAATAGTTGTTGTCCGATAAAAACTTTCTAATAAACTTACGTAATCTTCGATTATAGCCCAATCTGACGCATCTAAATCATATGCTTCTTCTACACTATTATAAAATTCTATCAATAATGATTTTTGTGACAAAGCCCGCTTTAACATTTTGTACGTGAAATTCCATCGTACCGGCATATCATAAGATGGACCCAAAAATTTTTTACCCTGTGCTATAACAAATTTTTTGAAATCTTGTTTTCGTCGTTTTGAACTATAAATAACTCATAACATAGTACGTATTTTAATAACATAATTTTTCATAAAAGTTAAACTATCTTGCACAATTAAATTAAGAACGTGACATACGCAACGTGTATGGAAAAAAATATCATCTAGCATAGGTTCCAGATCATTAATCAAATATTTAATAGCCATATTATTATTCGAGGCGTTATCAAACGAAATACTTAAAATTTTATCTTTTATTTTAAAATCTCTAATACACTTAATAATCACCTGATAAATAGCTTTACCGGTGTGCGGATATTCAAAACCTTCAAAACAAATTATACGTTTATTTAATTCCCAACTATCGGGATCGACCCAGTGACAAGTTATGCAAATATAAGAAAGTCCGTCAACTAAACTGCTAGTCCAAACGTCGCTCGTTAAACTAACTCGACCGTCGAATGTTTCAAAATAATTTTGTAAATATAATTTTGATTGCAGGTAAGCTTGTAAAGCATCACGTCGAGTTGTAGTACGACTTACCTGTTGATATTTCGGTTGGAGTGCTTCGTGTATGTAAGACGTCATTTGTTCGTTGTCGTAGTGGTTGAATGGAAGTCCGCTTTTGATGACATTCTCCATTTGTCGCTCCCGTTGCCGAGCTTGGTCATACGTCCAAATGTGCTCGGTCGTCAAAATTTGAGTTTGGTTGGCCTCCGACGGGGCTTGTTTGGAAAGACACGATTTGTTGTGTCGGGCGAGCGTTGTGTTGCTACTGTTAGCGGTCATAAGCTTCGCGCAAAGTTTGCACTTCGCCTTAATTTCGCCGTCAATCCGCACTTTATCGAAGTTATCTCATACCGCCGCTTTATGTCGGTGCTCAACGATCTCATGATCGACGGACGCTGAGGAGGACGCCGGCATGGAGGAGGAGGAAGTCATTTAACACGAATATGAGTGTGAGAGAGAGTGAAAGAGATAGTGAAAGAGAGAGAGTAAGAGAGGGGGGGGGGGGGTTATAAGATATAAATTAAATAAAATATATATTTTTTTAATTAATAAAATTAATTAAAAAAAAGAGCCAAACAGCTCTCATTAAAAGAGCCGTTTGGCTCTTTTAATGAGAGCCTTTAACGGCTCTCATTAAAAGAGCCGTTAATGGCTCTCATTAAAAGAGTCGTTAACGGCTCTTTTAATGAGAGCTGTAACGGCTCTTTTAAAAGAGCCGTTAGAGCTGAGACTCGACGGAATCGTCGAGCAGAGCTCGACGATCGTCGAGCTCTGGTCGACGATTTCGTCGAGCTGAGCTCGACGATCGTCGAGCTTTGTTCGACGATTTTCTTCGAGTTGAGCTCGACGAAAATCGTCGAGCTCAGCTCGACGATCTTCGTCGAGCTGAGCTCGACGAACATCGTCGAGCTGAGCTCTTTCCTGTCCCTACCGGTCCCGAAAACGGTCCCGGTCCGGGACCGGTTTTTACCGTTAAAGGGGGGACTGCCAGGGACCACAGGACCGGACCGGTCCTAACTGGGACCGGTCCCTGTCCGGTCCCGAGCGGTACCGGTCTCAACCCGTTTGGGACCGGTCTTTATGTGCACGCCTATTCTTGGCTATAAAATACATATATTATTTGTCTAATTCTGATATATATATATATATATATATATATATATATATATATATATATATATATATATATATATATATATATATATATATATACAAGCAGTTGTGCACGGGGGACCCCGTGCGAGCAACATTCATCGTGGGTGCGACATTTGTCGAGGGGACGACATTTGGCTGAGGCGACAACATTGGTCGTGGGTGCGATATTTATCGAGGGAGTGACATTTGTCGTGGGGGCGACATTTGTCGTGGGGGCGCCATTAGTCATGGTGGCGACATTCGTTCTCAAAATATACCAGCTGCCTAACAGGGTGGCAAAATCAGACTGAATCATTTTTTTCGTTGGTGAGTTGGGCTGTCTTCGGCCGCATCTATAAGAAGAGTTCTTAAAATATAAGAAGAAATGACTAAAAAGACCACCCAAGATCCGATCCAAACAAATGAAAAGGAGGGGAGAGCTCTTAGGTGGTCTTTGGCCACATCTAGGCGGGCTTCGCCCACCTCCGCACGGGCTTCGCCTGTGCTCGATGCGTCGCTGCAGGCTGCGCCCGCAACATATACATATGAGTACTCAAAATGATCGTAAAAAAATCTAAATCACGATAACAATTTTTATTTTGTAAAAAACATACGTTTTGGCATACAGAACGTAATTTCTCTTCCTCCTCTCTAAATATAAGAAAAATGACTAAAAAGACCCAAATAAATGAAAAGAAGAGTTGATTATATGAGGGGTAATATAGTATTAAAATGTTACACCAAACAACTTTATGAGTTTGCTTATATAATAAAGATATATATATATATATATATATATATATATATATATATATATATATATATATATATATATATATATATATATATATATATTGCATCTCTGACAGGACTTTCAACTGATGCTCGTTCGTCAAGACACAATGCCCAGTTAGATCTCGAAAAATTTGATATGCACGCACACCGAAAAACCATGGAACACTCAAATTTCTACTTTGACGAAGCAAAAGTAAAACAGGAAGAAAATGCTAGAATAGGAATTTAATCATGAAAACTCGGAATCAATTTTGTTTTAGGAAAAAACCTCCAATACAATGTCTTGTAAAGACGGTAATTAATTATTACTTATGTTCTCTTTGGGAGGACTTATTTTCACCGGTCAAGCGGTTACAGCTGCATGAATCAGACTTTAATTATGATTAAATTCATGCGGTCGTAATCTGTTGACCGATGAAAATAAATCCCCCAAACCGAGCCTTAAACAGTTATACTAAGTAAATTTTATCATGATAGAGATTTCCAATGTAAAATTAAATGCGGCAAAGACATGTGGACAAAAATCACGCACAATGAAATCGTCGTTAAGTCGATTTCTAAACGAAGTATAGTAATTGCCGATTTGACGTAATCGTCACACCACAGAAACATGAGAGACGAGCGTGGAATTGTAGGCAAAGGAAATTGACATACATCGATTTCTCTGGGTGTGAGAAAACGCCAAAATGTATTCGATGCACAGACTCAACCTACGCCGAAATGTATTACACGATGTATACTGTTCGACGTACGTTGATACGGGGATTTTAATTTTTTTTTAAATGACAATTATTTCGTACGGGCAAGATGGAGGCATGCACACGCCCAGGCTAGGCGCGCGTGTCAGTGGCCGTTGTCGTCCCCAAGTAGCCTGCCCGGGCCGACCAAACATGATAAAATTTCACAGGATGATTAAGGTGATAGCTCTGATACCAAGTAAAACTTTCAAAACTATCAAAATGACAAATTCATTGAGCGGAAACCGGAAATCAGGCGCAGGAACACTCCAACAATAACCAAGCTCAATAAATCAGATGCAAGAAAAGTAACAAGCAGGTCATGTATTAACAATTTTCTTTACAGCAAGAAATATACATGACGAGACATGATTTCGCCAAATAAAAATAAGGAAGCAGAGAACAACAAAAAGCAAGAAGTTGGGCGGACAGAAGCCGAGACCGCTGAGACCGCCGCCCTTGCCGAACTAAACAGCAAAGTCCGCCGAGACCGCGAGATCGCGCGGACTACCCGTTATTCAAGCTGAAGAAGAGCTGTCCGCAAACTGCAAGCCGCCTGACCGCTGAGGTCACCTAGCCGTCAGTTAGACCGCGAACAGGCCGCTGCCGAACTGAAGAATAGACCGCCCAGACCACCCAGACCGGCGGACAAGTTATTGGACTGGAAATGCTAGAGAGAAGACCGGCTGGCCGCAAAACTGCGACTTGCTGCTAACCGCTGATTGTAACTGCAAGCTTCACTGATCCCTGACCGCAGTCAGCACCAAAGTCCTGCCTTCTCAGTGCTAGCTGCACAACTTGCAAACAGCAAATCGGTTACCCTTCTCAAACCGCGCGGACAGAAATCTGAGGCCGCAACAATTAACTCAAGTCCAACTTACTGTTCATTCAGTTAATTATGTTGTCACAGGGGGGTCCTATTTATAGGAGCGGAGAGGAGTGTGATCACCGTCCTAGTAGATAGAAACACCACCTCAGCTCGCAGCTAGCACAAAACAGTCCGCCCAATCCGCATGGACATGGTCGGACACCAACCTACCAGCCGGGCATCAAGGAAGGCGGGATAGACACCGCACCAGCCCGCACGCTACAGCGGACACAGCTTTAGTCTGCAAACCCCGCAGACACCGCTCCAGCCCGCAACAACAAGTCCTCGACCAAAGGCACAGACCGCCTGGTCAACCAGCGGACAATGCAGACTCTGCGATCAACCTGGACTTGTCACAGATCGTGACCAAGTCCAGCAACCAGTGTATCTCTGGCGCGAGCTCCGCGAACATGAACTATCAGTCCGCTCAGATCGCCGGATCCAAACCAGTTCGCCTAATTGCGAACTCTGTGATTACCTCCTAGCCACATCACTTGAGATCAAGGGCACATACCAATGCCGATCTCGCAAGCTCCAAGAGTAGTCCGCATAGAGCGAACTCCGTGGACTCCAAACCAGTCCGCCCAAACCGTGAATAATCAACCTATCTGCACGGCTACCTCCAAGGACAAACCACCAGGCCGCAAATACAGACTGCTCAGGCCGCACCACCAGTCCTCCAGACTGTCCGCCCAGGCCGCGCGGTCTATCCAATCAACTCCCCACTTTCACTTCAATAATTTCAACACTCTCCCTTGAAATGAGAAGTGGTGACCAAACCCAGCAGTCCTCGTAAACATTCAAATGGCCCCTTCGACGGCGGCTTAGTGAAGATATTCACGATGTTGTCTTCGCTCTGCACATGCTCAACCATAAGAGAGCCCTCCAAAACCTTCTCTCGAATGAAGTGGTGCTCAATCTCTATATGCTTGGTCCGCGCGTGACAAACTGGATTATTAACCAATTTCAGGGCACTCTCGTCGTCACCGCGAAGCAGAGTTGGACCTCGCACTTCTTTATGGACGTCCTCTACTAGCCTCCTTAGCCAGATGGCTTCCCGAGCTGCCAAATCCGAAGCCTTTTACCCTGCTTCCGTAGTAGAGATGGACACTGAGTCCTGCTTTTTACTGCACCATGAAATACCCGTTGAGCCGCATGTGAAAACATAACCAGACGTCGACTTTCGATCGTCTGAATCTCCCTCATAATCATCATCAGTGTAGCAATGCAGAGAAATGCACGTGCCTCTCCTATACATGAGTCTCATATCAGAAGTAGTCTTCACATACTTCAGAATATTTTTGTCTCTACCAGATGAGGCTTCCTTGGTTCCGTCATATAACGACTAACTCGACCTACAATATAAGCAATGTCTGTCTTTGTAATCGTCAGATAAATCAAGCTCCCGACCATAGCCTGTAACACCAAGGGATCAGGAAGAATCCTCCCCTCATCTCGTCGAAGTTTCAGGCCACAATCTAGAGGAGTAGAGCTACTCTTTTCCTCCCTCAAGCCAAATCGATGAACGATCCTCTCAGTATAGAACTTTTGAGAGACGAATATCCTGCTCTTCTTCCTCTCAATCTCGAGTCCAAGGAAGTGGTGGAGCTCACTCAAATCCTTCATCTCGAACCGTATAGCTAGCTCGGTCGTAAGCCTAGCTACCTCCTCCTTAGAGTTTCCCGTGACGATCATGTCGTCCACGTACAACAATACCAAGACATGAAGCTCCCCCTACTTCTTTATGAACATGCTTGAATTTGAATCAGAGGCAAAGTATCTGCAGAACTGGAGGAATTCTGCGATCTTCACATATCATGCACGTGGAGCCTGCTTCAATCCATAAAGAGCCTTCTGAAGCTTGCAGATGTACTCCGGATAATCTCCAGATACGTAACCTGATGGTTAAACCATGAAGATGTCTTTATCTATCTCCCCGTAAAAAAAGCATTCTTTACATCAAGTTGTCGCATCTTCCACCCTTGGCAAGCATCCAATTCGATCACCACCCATACCGAAGCCATCTTGGCAACTGGACTAAACGTCTCTTCATAGTATTCGTCGTACTGTCGGGAGAACCCCCAAGCAACCAGACGAGCTTTCTATCTTTCGATACTACCATCAGTCTTCTTCTTCAGCTTGTACACCCACTTACAAGTCACAAGAGTAACGCCAGCGACCTTAGGCACAAGGTCTCAAGTCTTATTCCCTCTGAGAGCTGTCATCTCCTCATCCATAACGTCATCCCACTCCTTGACTCCAGTGGCGTCTTCAAACTTTGAAGGCTCCCGCTCATCCAAGGGGCCTGTGAAGAAATAGGAGACAAAGCTCACCAAGTTTACATTGTTGTAACAAGCTGGTGGTTTAATGGTCTTCTTCGATCTCCGAAGGGCCTGACTGTTATTGACCACCTCTGCTGCGTCTTCTTCATCAGCTCTATTCTCGGGCAAACTTAGAGAAATGCTCCCCCTGTTTCCTGAACCTGAAGGCTCCGCCCCAGAGCTTGAAACTCCTGGAGCTTCGGGTGACACAGGCAGCTCCACCAGAAGATCCTTAGTAGCTTGACTATCGAGTTTGGCTTATCTAAGGGAGTTTAAGGAAGGCAGCTCGGATACCTTGCGAGGTGGGATATCACCGCACGCCCCTTCTAACAAAAACCGATTTTTGTTGAAAGGGGTCGGCCTACTCATGTGAGTATCTCGGGCCTCCCCCAGCCGGACTGCAGTCCACCAGCCCCAACTCGCTCTCCACACAACCACGTGCGGTCAATATCCCAAACAGGGATGACCTCCCTTTAACTGGTTTGTGGCGGGTTGTTGAGGTCGGCGAGGCGTTGCGCTTGTCGGGCCTCGATCCCCCGACCTCCTTTTGATGAGAAGTGATACAGTTAAGTGCCCCTACGAGGACTTCCCAGGTGATCACCCATCCCAGGACTACGTACTCCAGCCCGATCACGCTTAACTATAAAGTTCTTTCACTTCCCAACACCAATTCAGCTGCACCTCAATTGGTGTTGGGAAGTGAAAGAACTTTATAATTAAGCGTGCTCGGGCTGGAGTAGTCCTGGGATGGGTGACCTCCTGGGAAGTCCTCGTAGGAACACTTAAATGGATCACTTCTTATCAAAAGGAGGTCGGGGGATCGAGGTCGGGAAAGCGCGACGCCTCACCGACTTCAACAACACGCCACAAACTAGTTAAAGGGAGGTCAGCCCTGTTTGGGAGATTAACCGCACGCGGTTGTGTGGAGAGCAGATTGGGGCTGGTGGATTGCAGTCCGGCTGTGGGCGGCCCGAGATACTCACATGAGTGGGCCAACCCCCTTTCAACAAAACAGCCATGGTGGCATGTTCGTCATTTCGGGAAAATTAGTGATCCAAATTATCGGAATGGAGCGACGTCATTCGCCAACTCAGGATTCAGCCCGACGCAATTACCATCATGTCCTTTCAAGAAAACTATAAAAAGCCTTCAGACCCTCATTTAAAGACAAGCTACTAGAGAGATCTCTGAGGTTTTTCGACGAGAATTTGTGACTTAGATTGTTTTATCGCTTGGATTTTGCTCTGCTTCATCTCTAGTCTGCTCATGCTCAGCATATTCACGGATGCAGCGGTATAAGACGGAAAGAGCTCAGGAGAAAGCACTCGTGGAATTAAGCTCCAACAGACGTACTCTTTAAGGCTTCGTGGACTTGTATATTTTTTTCATTTCTCCACACCTAATGCTTGTAACAGAGAGGTGACATGTCACCCTCCGGGGAGCTCAAATACTTGTAACATCAAGAAAAATAGTGTATTTTAGCCTGATACTGATTAAGCCACATAGTTTTTCTCCATTTTCTGGTTTTTCACGTTAAAATGTCTTTGTATCATTACTGTCTGGATCACTTTGACTGTTTGCGTGTCCGGTCCAACTCAGAGCTAAGGCGGTTTGATTCTCCGGATCGGAGGAAAACTGAACAACCCGAAACAGTTTGACGTTATCTGTGGGAAGGTATTTCCAACTCTGCAACAACTCCTTGGAACAGCGCTTGATCAAAATAAGCTCCCTCAACCAATTACAATGGCAAGAGGAGGCGCACACGCCATGGACCAGCAAAAGGAATATGATAATGAAGAATCCTGCAACTCACCTACCGGTAGAGCGCCACGCTTCAAGGAGATAATCGCCACCCTAGCATTTTCAGTGGAAGAGAAGATGTGTTAGTGGAAGAGCGGATGCGCCGCGCATTGAGGAGATAATCGCCACCCAAGCATCCTGGGAAGCATTATCCTACCAGTGACCATGGAAATCCCCCAGACACAAGGTACGTAAGACATCTAGTTCATCATCATGCAGACCGCCTCAACGTGCATCACCATTCTCCGAGGATAGCTGCTAAGGGTGCTCCAGTCAGACACCCTCACATTATTTATTGCATTGGAGATTAGCTCACAGGACGGAAGGAACTCTACCGCTACCCGCAGATTACTTTCGAGCATTTGCTAAAATATCAAGTCGCACGACAGAACCTGCACACATAATGCAACGGTTTTTAGTTTCAACTGCTATCACAACCATTTGGAGGAATAGACCCACGTCCTTATACTGTCAAGGCGAGAAGAACAAAAATCCTTCTACACTTCTTGAGAGAACGGGCCCATGTACTTTTACTGTAAAGGCGAGATGGACAAAGGTCAATCTGCACCTCCAATGGAACGGACCCTGAATCCATCCTAGGCGTGAACGGCCAAAGTTCCTTCACCGCCTCAAATAGAATGGACCCCGAGTCCTTCCGAGGTGCGAACGAACGAAGGTCCATCACCACCTCCAATGGAACGGGTCCCGAGTCCTTCTGAGGCGCAAATGGACAGGTCCCTCGCCACCTCCAATGGAATGGACTCCAGGTCCTTTCGCGGCGAGAATGGTCAAAGGTCATTTGCCACCTCCAATGGAATGGATCTCGAGTCCTTCTGAGACACGACAAACAAAGGTCATTCACCACCTTAAATGGAACGGACCGCGAGTCCTTCTATGACACGAACGAACAAAGGTCATTCACCACCTCCACTGGAACGGATCCTGAGTCCTTTCGAGATGCGAACGAACAAAGGTCCTTCACCAGCTCAACTGAAACGGATCCCGAGTCCTTCGAAGATGCAAACAGATAAATGTCCTTTGATACCTCTAACCGAGCGAGCTCCAATCCCGAGGAGGGAAGACTTCTTTTGCGTCCCCCTATAACGGCAAACCCTGAATCCCCTTATAGGATCTAGCGGAAACAAGCCCCAAGTCGACCCGCCTTGTCACGGGGGACAAACGCCCTTCCGCACCATATTCAAACACTAACGCTCGGGCCAAATGCTAAGCAGCGACCAATAAGACTAACACAAAATGTCGTGTGCACGCGTTAAAACAAAAGGAGCGTGAAAAGACAAAACAATTCCAAAATAACACATAAGTTATCCATATAAGCAAAATGGGTCCTGCCGAGTGGTGGTCAGATCTCCTTCATCAAACACAATCATGCGGCCGATCCCCATCAATGCCCCTCGGGCTACATCACCAAAAAGAAAGAGAGAACTACGGTGCCAAGTCGTGCCTACAATAGTTAAAACAAAGTAAATAAAAAAGTAAACAACAAATACGAGGCACAACTACTGGAAGGAAGCAAACAAGTCGCCCCTCGATGTCAACATCAACATCGTTATCCGAAGCGTCCTCCACACAACAATTGCATGATTTTAGAAGGTAATTTTTAGTACAAATAGTTTATATTTTTATGATAATTGATGAATCAAAATTATTTACGTATTTAATCATTTAGGTGATACATAGGCATGCAATTCTCAAGCAATGAACATACCACCGAACAATAACTTTGTTATTTTGTATGTCGTGTAACATAAAAAAGTTTGCTATTTTGTTTTATTTTGTAAATTGTTCGTAATTTTTTAAAAAAAAATATTTTAAAAAACTTTGTTTTAAAAATTAGAGTTTAGAGTTTAGATTTTAAGTGTATTGTGCGTGTAAGACCGCGTGCAACTGCACGACAGTCGCACCCCACTCAAGCAATGCACACATGCACACAGGCCGCGGTGGGCACAAGGTGCGTGTGGTAGCACAAATAACACACACACAATACACATAAACACCACGCAAGTACCGTGAGCATACCGCGAAGTGCCATGCACCACTGTGCGTGTGTGCTGCGCGCACACTGCGCAAATGCAGTGTGGTACTGCGTGCAAGCGACTCGCGCGGTACCGCGCTAAATTGCCTCGTGCCACTAAATGTTGTGCAACATTCTAAGCCCCCGAAGGAAGCACGCATGCGACTCTGCGAAAGTGCGACTGCCTCAGCATGTGTTCCCCGCCACTCATCGTCATGCACCCCGCTGCTTATCACTGCACCGCCTTTGTCGTCACGCGCACCATCGTCACTGTCATTGTCGATGTCACACTAACAAACCTATCTATGCCGCCCGGATTGCCCAAACCGCCCTGGGGCATGGTCATCATTTTCCAAAATTGCTATTGTAACCGTCTACAAGCTAGTGGATGAGAAAATTTTGTATACGTTAAGCGTATGATGTGATGGTCCGTAAATAAATAGGCACCTATTATCTTATTTTTCGCACTCCCTCCCGCTTCTTCGTCAATTTGGGCGGAAAACTCTTCTCCCAAAAACATCGTCGGAGCCGACGACATAGCTGCGAGATCTCCATAGCTGCTCCCTCTCCGGGAAGGAAAACACCGTCTCCTAACTCTTCCCAACTTTCAGCTGCTCGCGCTCATGTCGGAAAACATAATAGTTCTTTGTGATGACGCCACTTACCTGGTAGCCGACAACCTAGATGCAGCTTTTCCTAATGGAGAAAATCGTGTTTCTTCACTATCCCCTCCGATCACCTACGAAGATCTGCCTCCGACATATACAGGTTCTCTTACCTTCTTCAACTTCACATTGAAACACATGAAGTTTTTGATTTTTCTTTTAGTAAATCATCTTACGCTGCACTACGAACTTGTAATTTCTGAATCAATTAACGCAAATGGGCAGGTGATTTGACAACGCTTCAAAATGAAACAAGAAACGAATCACTACCGTCTTCGGGAACCACTGTAAGAAATCATCTACTCCTAAAAAGTTTCTTGTATAATGTTTTGAGGTTCCATTTGAGTGTAAGTTTGGGGAAATTTTTTTTAGGGTATGCCCGTTATAATTTTGTTGTTTGTTGCTTTGAACTGTAATTATATAATTTTTTGAAACTCTAAATTTTAACTGTAAGTAGTATTCATTTGGGAACTGTAATTAAAAGAAAAAATTTACAAGTTCGGTTGTAAAGCTTCATCCTATGTAATATTTTTTGATGAATATATTTTTTTTATAATGTTGATGTTTGTAAAATCCGGGCCGATCAAATTGTCTAATGTTTTTTATATTCATGTGTTATAACTTTGTTGTTTTGTTTTGAACTGTAATCAGTAATTCTTTTGGAACTGTAACTTTCAACTGGAATAATTATGGTGATTTTGAACTGTAATTATAACTATTTTATATAGGCTAATTTGTTCTCTCTTTTGCAAACACCACATTTCTTTTTTGAAGTGTAGGTTTGAATAACATCAAACTAATATTCTTGTTTGAACTGTAATTCAAATAACAAATTTGTACTGTATATATGTTTTGAGGTTGTCAATCTTCATCCCATGTTAAATTTTAGGATGAATATAGTTGTGATGTTTCATGTATCTCTATTTTTGTGGAATGTTGATGTTTGAAAAATTCGGTTCGGTCCAATTGTCTAATGTTTTTATATTTATATGTTATAACTTTACTGTTTTGATTTGAACTGTAATCAGTAATTCTTTCGAAACTGTAACTTTCAACTGGAATAATTATGGTGATTTTGAACTGTAATTATAACTGGTTTGTATAGGCTAATTTGTTCTCTCTTTTGCAAACACCACACATTTATTTTTTTGAAGTTTATGTTTGAATAACATCAAACTAGTATTCTTATTTGAACTGTAATTCAAATAACAAATTTGTATTGTATATATATTTTCAGGTTGTCAATCTTCATCCCATGTTAAATTTTAGGATGAATATAGTTGTTATGCTTCATGTATCTCTATTTTTGTGGAATGTTGATGTTTGAAAAATTCGGTTCGGTCCAATTGTCTAATGTTTTTAAATTTATATGTTATAACTTTACTGTTTTGATTTGAACTGTAATCAGTAATTCTTTCGGAACTGTAACTTTCAACTGGAATAATTATGGTGATTTTGAACTGTAATTATAACTGGTTCATATAGGCTAATTTGTTCTCTCTTTTGCAAACACCACAAATTTATTTTTTGAAGTTTAGGTTTGAATAACATCAAACTAGTATTCGTGTTTGAACTGTAATTCAAATAACAAATTTGTACTATATATATGTTTTGATGTTGTCAATCTTCATCCCATGTTAAATTTTAGGATGAATATAGTTGTGATGTTTCATGTATCTCTATTTTTGTGGAATGTTGAAGTTTGAAAAATTCGGTTCGGTCCAATTGTCTAATGTTTTTATATTTATATGTTATAACTTTACTGTTTTGATTTGAACTGTAATCAGTAATTCTTTCGGAACTGTAACTTTCAACTGGAATAATTATGGTGATTTTGAACTGTAATTATAACTGGTTTGTATATGATAATTTGTTCTCTCTTTTGCAAACACCACAAATTTATTTTTTGAAGTTTAGGTTTGAATAACATCAAACTAGTATTCTTGTTTGAACTGTAATTCAAATAACAAATTTGTATGTATATATGTTTTGAGGTTGTCAATCTTCATCCTATGTTAAATTTTAGGATGAATATAGTTGTGATGTTTCATGTATCTCTATTTTTGTGGAATGTTGATGTTTGAAAAATTCGGTTCGGTCCAATTGTCTAATGTTTTTATATTTATATGTTATAACTTTACTGTTTTGATTTGAACTGTAATTAGTAATTTTTTCGGAACTGTAACTTTCAACTAGAATAATTATGGTGATTTTGAACTGTAATTATAACTGGTTCGTATAGGCTAATTTGTTCTCTCTTTTGTAAACACCACAAATTTATTTTTTGAAGTTTATGTTTGAATAACATCAAACTAGTATTCTTGTTTGAACTGTAATTCAAATAACAAATTTGTACTGTATATATGTTTTGAGGTTGTCAATCTTCATCCCATGTTAAATTTTAGGATGAATATAGTTGTGATGTTTCATGTATCTCTATTTTTGTGGAATGTTGATGTTTGAAAAATTCGGTTCGGTCCAATTGTCTAATGTTTTTATATTTATATGTTATAACTTTACTGTTTTGATTTGAACTGTAATCAGTAATTCTTTCGGAACTGTAACTTTCAACTGGAATAATTATGGTGATTTTGAACTTTAATTATAACTGGTTTGTATAGGCTAATTTATTCTCTCTTTTGCAGACACCACAAATTTATTTTTTGAAGTTTAGTTTGAATAACATCAAACTAGTATTCTTGTTTGAACTGTAATTCAAATAACAAATTTGTACTGTATATATGTTTTAGGGTTGTCAATCTTCATCCATGTTAAATTTTAGGATGAACATAATTGTGATGTTTCATGTATTTCTATTTTTGTGGAATGTTGATGTTTGAAAAATTCGTTTCGGTCCAATTATTTAATGTTTTTATGTTCATATGTTATAACTTTACTATTTTGATTTGAACTGTAATCAGTAATTCTTTCGGAACTGTAACTTTCAACTGGAATAATTATGGTGATTTTGAATTGTAATTATAACTGATTCGTATAGGCTAATTTGTTCTGTCTTTTGCAAACACCACAAATTTATTTTTTGAAGTTTATGTTTGAATAACATCAAACTAGTATTCTTGTTTGAACTGTAATTCAAATAACAAATTTGTACTGTATATATGTTTTGAGGTTGTCAATCTTCATCTCATGTTAAATTTTAGGATGAATATAGTTGTGATGTTTCATGTATCTCTATTTTTGTGGAATGTTGATGTTTGACAAATTCGGTTCGGTCCAATTGTCTAATGTTTTTATATTCATATGTTATAACTTTATTGTTTTGATTTGAACTGTAATCAGTAATTCTTTCGGAACTGTAACTTTCAACAGGAATAATTATGGTGATTTTGAACTGTAATTATAACTGGTTTGTATAGGCTAATTTGTTCTCTCTTTGCAAACACCACAAATTTATTTTTTGAAGCTTAGGTTTGAATAACATCAAACTAGTATTCTTGTTTGAACTGTAATTCAAATAACAAATTTGTACTGTATATATGTTTTGAGGTTGTCAATCTTCATCTCATGTTAAATTTTACGATGAATATAGTTGTGATGTTTCATGTATCACTATTTTTTGTGGAATGTTGATGTTTGAAAAATTCAGTTCGTTCCAATTGTCTAATGTTTTTATATTCATATGTTATAACTTTACTGTTTTGATTTGAACTGTAATCAGTAATTCTTTCGGAACTGTAACTTTCAACTGGAATAATTATGGTGATTTTGAACTGTAATTATAACTGGTTTGTATAGGCTAATTTGTTCTCTCTTTTGCAAACACCACAAATTTATTTTTTGAAGTTTAGGTTTGAATAATATCAAACTTGTATTCTTGTTTGAACTGTAATTCAAATAACAAATTTGTACTGTATATATGTTTTAGGGTTGTCAATATTCATCCCATGTTAAATTTTAGGATGAATATAATTGTGATGTTTCATGTATTTCTATTTTTGTGGAATGTTGATGTTTGAAAAATTCGTTTCGGTCCAATTGTTTAATGTTTTTATGTTCATATGTTATAACCTTACTGTTTTGATTTGAACTATGATCAGTAATTCTTTCGGAACTGTAACTTTCAACTGGAATAATTATGGTGATTTTGAACTGTAATTATAACTGGTTTGTATAGGCTAATTTGTTCTCTCTTTTGCAAACACAACAAATTTATTTTTTGAAGTTTAGATTTGAATAACATCAAATTAGTATTCTTGTTTGAACTGTAATTCAAATAACAAATTTGTACTGTATATATGTTTTAGGGTTGTCAATCTTCATCCCATGTTAAATTTTAGGATGAATATAATTGTGATGTTTCATGTATTTCTATTTTTGTGGAATGTTGATGTTTGAAAAATTCGTTTCGGTCCAATTGTTTGATGTTTTTATATTCATATGTTATAACTTTACTGTTTTGATTTGAACTGTAATCAGTTATTCTTTTGGAACTGTAACTTTCAACTGGAATAATTATGATGATTTTGAACTGTAATTATAACTTTTTGGAAACAAAAAAACTTTTCTGATATAGATTGTGTTTTTTTAAAGAACTCTGTTGTGTTTCCGATTGTGCACTCGAAGGAAGAGGCTTATATATTGTATTATAATTATGCACACCGGATCGGATTTAGTGTGCGAAAACAACACGTTATTTACTGACACATACAAGAACTATCAAAGTCAGAGTATAGTTGTTCAAAATCTGGAAGTAAGCGCATAAAGTCATCACCCAAGAAGTACCGCAAATTAGATACACGCACAGGTTGTCTTGCTTGTATCCATTTCCATTCTGATTCAGATGGCAAGAATTGGAAAGTAACCAAATTTGTCGAGGCAACACAACCACCCGCTGGCAACAGAGAAAGAGAGCCATTTATTGAGATCTCGCCGTTCTATATCTGAAATGCAGGGTAATCTTATGAAAAGCTTGATGGGGCAGGTATTAAACCTGTTGATGCATACAACTTTATGTTGGATGAAGTCGGAGAACCTGAAAATATTGGTTTTTGCAAGACAGATGCTTTTAACTACATTCAGCGTCAAAGAGCAACTTTAATTGAAAGTGGCGACGCAACTAGCTTGCTTCACATATTACAAGAGAAACAGTCAAATGATAACATGTTCTCGTATTATGTTCAAACAGATGAGCAGAAAAGGTTAACGGTTTCTTTTGGATGGATGGTCATAGTAAACTGAATTACGATTGTTTTGGTGACGTTTTAATTTTTGATACAACATATCGTTTGAATAAGTATAATCTTGCATGCGCTCTTTTATTGCGGTGAACCATCATTGGCAGAACATTTTCGTACGGGGCTCTTTCATTGCGGAAGAAACTATTGATTCGTTCTGTTGGGTTTTTGAGTCATTATTGAAGTGTGTTGATATCCACTCTCCTGCTCTCCAACATCGGAGACCAATCTTGATCAGCGAGATCATGAATTTCTTCAATCAAATCTTTATGAGTTAAATCAATGCAGGGCAGTCTAACAAACGTAAAGTCTTTTCCGCGGTTCGGTAGACCCAAGATCAGTGTCACCTCATTACCAGTAAATTTCAAGTAGTTATTTCCTATCAAAAAAGCCTGTTTATTCCTACTAAATGCTCTTACAAGAACATAAAGTAATGGGATATTTTGAGGTAAATTAGGCATCTCAAACAACTGAAGAACACCAACTTCCCTCAAAATCCGCTTAGAGTCCTCCTCCAGAACATCTAACAAAGGACGTGCATTCATTTTGAAAGTCGAAACAGCACATCTACAGTTCAGATAGTTACTATCAGACACTACAACAAAAGTTTTGAATTAGCACATATATGTAGAAATACACCTCATATAATGTGTAAGTGCTCTTACTTGTTGTTTTGAACGAAAGAGATCTTCCAAATTAGATGGAATTTGTTTGAGATCACCTATGGAGAAGATGTATTACAAGAAAATATACATAATGTTTATTTTGAGTGGAATTACAGTTATAAGTTCCATTTGTAATTCTGAGTGGAACTTACAGTTGTAAGTTCCACTTGTAATTACGAGTGGAACTTACAGTTGTAAGTTCTAGTTGTAATTATCAGTGAAACTTACAGTTGTAAGTTCCAGTTGTAATTACGACTGTAACTTACAGTTGTAAGTTCCAGTCGTAATTATGAGTGGAACTTACAGTTGTAAGTTCCGGTTTTATTTGTATTAAAACTTTATAGTTCTAAGTTCTCGATTGTTTACAGTTCCATTCTTGTAGTATCAGATATCCTAGTTCTTGAGTGTTTACAGTTCTAGTTGTAATTATAAGGGGAACTTACAACTGTAAGAACGGGAGATGCAAACAAACTTTAACTGATATTTGTTAGTACAAGACTGGAACTCGAAATAATAGATGACTAACAACTGGAATAGTGAAACATCATAAAAAAAATTTAACTGAGAGTGCATTTCTCAGGGAAGAGAGCTTGAACCTACAACTGGAATATCTAGATGATTGGAACTGTAAACAACCCATGAACTGGGATAGCTGCTACAACAAGAGTTGAACTGTAAATAATGGAGAACTTAGAACTGGAAAACTAAACCCATTAAAAAATGAATGAGACAATATAGAAGTCCAATTTACAAAAAATAAGTTTTGCTGAGATCTCAATTTTTGCTACACCGGAAAAGTACAAAAAAAATAAATCTTTAACTGTGAGATCATTTCTCATAGTAAGAAGTATTGAACCTATAACTGGAATATCTTGATGATTAGAACTGTAAACAACCCATGAACTGGGATATCTGCTAATACAAGAATTGAACTGTAAATAAGCGAGAACTTACAACTGGAAAGCTAAACCCAAAAAAAAAATTTAAACAAGACGATAGAAGTCCAGCGAAACATAAATCGACTAGGTTTTCGAGGGGAGAAGTCGGAGGAAGAGTCGAAGCGTACCAAAATCCTGCAATGGAGGCAAGGTTGGAGTAGTTCTTCTCGGAAGAGAAAGTTTGAAGGTCGGATGAAGATGGAGTCGTTCGACGTTTCCGCCGTTCGACGTTTCCGCCGTTCGAAGCGTATGATGCAATGGCGGCAAGGTTGGAGTCGTTCTTCTCGGAGGAGAAAGGTTGAAGGCCGGATGAAGATGGAGCCGTTCGACGTTTTCCGTCGTTCGACGTTTCCGCCGTTCGAAGCGTATGATGCAATGGCGGCAGGTTGAAGGCTCCGGCGATGTTTTTGGGAGAAGAGTTTTTCGCCCAAATTAACGGAGAAGCGGGAGGGAGCGCGAAAAATACGATAATAGGTGCCTATTTATTTACGGACCATCACATCATACACTTAACGTATACAAAATTTTCTCCTGGTGGATTAGGTCAGCACCGTCTGCAAGCTATTGTAGCCGTCTCTTTTTGTGTTTTCCACGTAAGACGCCTCAGTGTTCAGCTATTAGTTCTCTTTTGTCTGTTTGAAGGTGAAGTCCATGGTCATATTAAGTGCAATGTTGGTTAAGTTTTTCAATGTGAAATGAAATTCGCAATGTCTTGCTTAGAGGGTGTCCATGGCCCCCCAATGATTTTGAAGTTTATGTAGGTTTAGTTCTTATTAATTATAAAATATAAGTTATGTATATAATATATGTGATGAAATTTATAAATTATAAAATATAAGTTATATATATAATATAAATATATATATGTATATACAGTTAATAACTACTGTGAACTTATTTTCAGATCCAATTTCTCTCTTCTAGACAGAAAGAGATCGTCTCTCTTGCTTCTCTCGTCTGAGTCGTCTCCCTCTCCCTTTTCTGCTAGGGCTCGCTGAGAGCCTCTTAGGAAGAGTTTTTCCCTCGATTGGCGATTTGGCGGCCTCCTTCGGCGGAATCAAAACCGTATTGTGTTGTTTGGCGTGAATTCAGCCAGCTATCGCGAGATTTGGGCGACGTCGGCTGTGCTGGGTTGGGGAAATTCTGAATCAGACTTTACCTTTGGATTTTCTTCCTTTTTTCTTTCATAAATTTCACTGTAACTTCTCCTCTCTCTAATTTCATGGTTTGAAATAGGGACTTTTTGTGGTTTGGCTTAGGTTTCAGGTTTGTGGTGTTATATAAGTATATATACTTTGGGTGTTCATGAATTGATTTTAATTTGATATAGGTTTACTGTCAGCACAACCTGTTCGTCATCAACTACTCAAGCCCTCACAATCTTGTTCTGCCTTAGGCCCTTACCGAATCACGCTCCAAGGGTAACGCCTTTTTCCCCGCTATTTTTTGTGCATTACATTCAATTTTGTGCGATGAGCGTCCCCTCACACCATTGTGGTAGAGGAAGGGGACTCCGCTAGGGCGTGGGATTGTGTCCCTATTGTCTTCTATGTTTTTTCTGCACGTAAAGTCCCCTCCTACTACGTGGTAGCGAGTTGGAAGTCCGTCAGGGCGTGAGATTGCGACCCCGATGTATTATGTTTTTTTTATGTTTTTTACAAACTACCGGATCGATTGTGTCTGTCCCGGCATGATACTTGCACTAGAAGCCCGAACGCATTTTCGTGTTAGGCATGCTGTGTGAAGCTTATTCGTGTCATTGACACGGATCGGTGATGTTGTTTGCATTTAGATTATTGTACGCCGGTATTATGACGGTCACAGTGCCGTTATAATGCCAAATTTTTGTGGGATTTATTGGCCGAATATTAGCGACTAAGATGTGATCATTGATGAAGCTTATTTTGACACTTTCGGCCTCAACAGCGACTACAGAACGGTCATTTTCTGCTATGATGCTTATGAAAACAAGACTGCGCAGTAAAATGGAGGATGAATTTCTAGCAAATTGTATGACTCTCTACATAGAACAGGAAATAGCAGAGAAGATCGAGAAAGATGTGATCATTGATGAATTCTATGAGTTGAAAAAACGGCGTGCACAACTAAAATAAGGTAACATCTATATTGTAATTTTTCTTTTATTGTTAATGCTAAAATTTCAAATTAGAAATTTTTTTGCTTATTATATTTTGATTCACAATTTTTTTGGGCCCCCCCCCCCTTACTTCGAATCCTGGATCCGCCCCTGCCCTTGGTAAATATTAGTTGTGCACAATCCACGCTATCTCTTTTCAGGCACAAAACAGACTCGAAAAGAAACATTCAACCCAATTCGCTAGGCTGAGGTAAGGGATGTAGATTGTAGATGATTTTCTAGTGTAACAAGTGGGAGGCTTGGTGTGAGTTTAATTTTAAATGGCACATTCTCGGCTACCACAGATCCGCTAGTTGAAAGTTGCATCGATGGTATAAGATCAAACTTTGGATCAACGCACACTAGGCTGCCGCATGTCCATGCACTCCCAGCTATTGCATGTCAGCTAAGAGCCTAACAAGGTGAATATCTAGCGAGTTGAAAGTCGCACCGACGATATAAGACCAAACTTTGGGTCAACACACACCCAGCTGCCACATGTTTGCGGGGCCATGACAAGGTGGATATCTAGCAAGTTGAAAGTTGCATCGATGGTACAAGACCAGACTACAGATCAACACACTCCTGGTTGTCACATGCCCGCGAGGCTTCTAGTGAGATGGATATCTAGTGAGTTGTAAGTCGCATCGACGATGCAACACCAAGCTTTGGATCGATACACTCCTAGTTGTCGCATGCACGTGGGGCCCCTAACAAAGTGGATATCTAGCGAGTTGAAAGTTGTGTTGACGGTACAAGACCGGACTTTGGATCAACACACTCCTAGCTTCCATATGTCCATGGGGCCCCTGGCGCGGTGGATATCTAGCAAGTTGAAATTTGCACCGACGTTGCAAGTCCAGATTTTGGATCGACACACTCTCGGATGCCACATGTCTGCGGGGTCCCTAGTGAAGTGGATATATAGCAAGTGAAATGTCACATCAACAGTCCCAGACCAGACTTCGGATCAATACGCTCCAGGCTGTCACATGTTCGTGGGGACCCTAGAAAGGTTGATATCTAGCGAGCTGAATGTGGATATCTAGTTAGCTGAATGTCACATCAACAATCCCAGACCAGACTTCGGATCAACACTCCTGACTGTCGCATGTCCACAGGTCCCCTAGTGAGGTGTATATCCAGCGAGTTGAAATTCGCGTCGACGGTCCCGGACCAAATTTAGGATCAACGCACTCAACATCCACATGCCCGTAAGGCCCTGACTAGATAGATATACAGCTAACTGAATGTTGCGTGAACAATCACAGATCGGACTTAGGAACAACATGCTCCCGATTGCCGCATGTCCATGGGACCTCTGTCAAAAAGCATATCTAGTGAGCTGAATGTCATGCCAACAGTCCCACACCGAACTTAGCATCAACCCGCTCTCAAATGTTGAATGTCCATGGGGCCCCCGACGAGGTGGATTTTAGGCGTGCAATGGAAGGGTTTGCAATCCTACAAAAGACTCTGGAGAAGAACTCTCCTGACTCTTTCAAAATGTCGTTGCTACCATGCGGGGTATGCAACAAATGTGCAAAGAGGGAGCTAACCTCAATCATCAATGCATAGACTTGAGTTTAGAGTTATGTCCCCCAATGGTTCAATCAATATCTCATTGAATCGGGAGGTGCCCTTTTATTGTTTGTTTTTGTCCAGGGAATTCAAGTCAACAGACATGACAACAAAACTCGTTAAGATTAGTAAAATCAAAATGAGTATTCAAGTACCGTTTGAGGTTCTTATTACAAAATGGTTACCTTAGGAGTCGCAAAGGCAAAGTCTCATCGGTAATACATCTTCAGATCACCGCCACTCTACGCGTCCCCGAGAACGTTACCTTGAGCAACGCCTGATATTTAATAATCTTTGTGAATACTAAGCACACCTTCATGATTTTAGATAGAAACTTGTCGAATGGAAATCCCATCAATAGGAATCAGTCAGATGACTTGAATATAGAGCTAAATTTGACAGCGATGAGACATGTTGATGTGCACATGCGAGACGATGAGCAGAGAGTAGTGAAGATTCCAAATATCTCGGAAAGTCGAAGTGCATATATATAATTGTTCACTAAAGATGGGGTGCAATGTCGACAAAATATCCATATAGCCGACCACACTATGGTGGAATAAAGGCTCCAGTGTTAATGTTGTTGTATATATAATTGTTCAATAAGATATATCAGTGCGCTATTTACTATCTGGCCAGAACTTCTCATGCATATTGTTACAAAAGGGAAATACATACGAGCGGGCAAGGCCAGGTTTTCTCTAAACAAGACCAGCTATAAAACTCTAAATCAGCCTTTGGTTCTCATGATAGTAATGCTACCCTTTCCACCTTCAGTGCGTATTTTCGTCTTAACAACTACCGGCTTCCCCGAGAAAGCCGAGGTTGGATAAGAATTGGAGTTCTCGTCCTCCATCTGCTTCGCGCTTGATGATAATGGCGTGTGTAACCTCGGTTTATGTCCTTCAGAGTCAAATCCCCCTCAACCCCGCATGGTTTTATTAGCGCAAAAGGGTAGGCGACCGAGGTAGTTAACTTCGTCGAAGCTCCTATGATGGATTTCCTCCCTGGAAGAGCGAAAACTCAAACGAGTGGAAGAACCGAGATCTAGAAGCGACAAAATGCTAATTATAAATACCTTTCAAAAGCTTGGAAAGTCGAAGGCCGGGGCCCTCGTGGCAAATCCATTTCTCTGTCAGAAGAGAAGTTGTAGAGCTCTATCCATACATAAAAAGTTCAAATTACGTGCCAAGCAAATGACAAAGTTATGCGTTATAGAAGTTATGGATCGAATCGAGCGACCTGTGATATGGCTTTCTTCAATAGATGCTTCATCACAGTTTCTGTGGGAACTCAAAAAAGCGTTTCATCTCATGGTAAGAAATAGAGAAGAGTTCATCATGATATAGATAATATAAAAAGGCAAATCACATAAATAGATCATACAGGTCTTGTACAGGATCTGTGGTTTCATCTAGCTTGCAATGCATCATGCCTGAA